>JANUSC010000233.1:0-360647 GCA_025200525.1 Camellia lanceoleosa
TTCTCCTTATTTTTTAAAAAATAACACTTGCGCTATTTATAGAAAAAAAAAATATAAATAAATTTCATTTGCACTCACTGATAAATCGCAAAATAATAGCTTTCTAAAAAAAAAAAGAAAAAAAGAAAAGAGCAAAGTTAAAATAGGATTCAATTACTAAATTGCACTACTGCAAGCTAAATAAGGTCAAATCCTAAAAATCAAGGATTCTGCCTACTGAGACACATAAACTAAAAAAATAAACCAAACAAGTTTAATTCCTCTTCCATCCTCTCCAGATTGCTAAAATTTTACATTTGACAAACAATAGAGTTGGCATAAGGACCAAGGATTCCCGCCTCTTTATACATTGCCAAATAAAGGCTACGCATGTTGTTGATTTCCAATCATCAGAGACCCAAATCATCTTGTTACGAATTGTAAGTAATTGATCAAAGGTAATGCCTTGCCTTTCATTCTCAACTAGAATTCCATACAAGTCCAAATCCTAAGAGGAGAAAGTAAAAGATCAAAAATAAATAATAAGAAATAAGGTGCACAATGCAAATGTGACAACCATCACCATAACTGGAATGGTTCACAAAAATAATTACTGTTATTAGAAATTAAAAGGCATACTGTTGATTCTAAGTCAACTTAAATAGCTACTAATGCTTGAGTTCCATACTAAATTGTACAACATGTGGTTCATAATATATGTTGACCATAACAAAGTTGGTTTTAGTGTTATAACTATATTTTAATCTCTTTTTCTTTGGTTGAGATCATTTGAAGTGAAACGCTTTCCCCATCATAAGTTTCGCATCAAACCTAATCGAGTGTTTCCTTGCTTCCTTCTACAAGGAACATAAAAATCCAAGTGCAACATTGTGCTCTGCCTCAAATCAAGTATTATTTAATCATTTCCTCCTTCCTAATGCCAACATGCGCAGCTAAATATAACACAATTTTTTTCAACTTTATCCCACTTCAGAGGATAAAAGTCCTATCTGTATGATAAATACCCATTGAAATTTAAACCTCTACCACAAAGATGGAAGTAATTTACCAATACATGTAAGTAATTTACCAATACAACAATACACGTATTCTCATCAACATCACGCTACTAGGTGATGAAGGGTTGGTGTTAGGAAAGATGAAAGGGTACTCTATCATTGCACAACAATTTTTGCATTCAAGAATAGGAAAAGTACATCAGTTCAAGCCATTATTTAGAGCTTCATTCCACATATTTGCAAAGATATGTCGTCAGACTCTAGTCCACATAGACATGACAGAAATGACTTGTGAACAGAGTTTGCCAGTTAGAAATTTAGCAAAGTTCTCAACATTCTCGCATTTATTCACATGTAATGCAAATGAATGATGGTATCAAGTACATAGAATTTTTTCGCCGGCAAAAATGAAATAGTGAAGATGACTGTTAAAGCACAAAAAAATAAAACAGGAACGAAAAAAGTGACTCCTAAAATTAATAATTCTGGCAAACTATGCATAATACAAGTCATGCTAGGCTGCTCATCCATTTGCCATTTGTTATTATGGCAAACTATGCATGTGCACTTTCAACACACTATCCGCATGTTACCTATGTAATGAAACCATTATAATTCCAAAGCAATGACCATAATAGAACCATATCACCAAATCCAATCAAACCAGAAGGCTTCTGAGCCAACCTTTTATAACAGATTTCTATAGAAGAATAAAAAGAAAAAGGACGAACACAATAATACATATTCCAGCTCTGTTTCTTTCTCCTAAGATTCAAATTTCAAAGTATGGTCTTGGGCAGAGAAATAATAATCCCAGGTAATCCTATAAGGTGTTGCAAAAACATACAAATCCATACAGGTCCAGCTGTGAGCTGCAGAAGTCTGTGGAAAGAAAAAGAAAGTTAAGAAAACCAAAATTTGTTACTGCCTCCCAAAAGAGTTTCACCTACATTTGTATATGCTTTCCAAAGCCTGTGGAGGCTTGTTAAAACAAAACACACCCAGATAATGGCCAGATTTGTTGCAAGAGTGCTTGGTTTACACTTATTTAAGTTAAGCATCATTACTTGCTCCATCAATAAGCCTGTTATCCACCCGACTGATCGTCTTAAATTACTAGAATCAAAAGTCAGATCATACCCCCGAGTAGAAGACTTTAACAACTAAAAAGTTCCATATGCTTATATCTCCATGTCTAAAGTGAAACATGTTACTCTTTTAAATCCAATATATTGTATGGTATAATAGGTAGTTAAAATGTGCACATCCGAATGCACATAAAGGAAGTGTTGAGAGAGGGCCTGTGGAGTTTATTCCCCTTTTACAATTCACTTGATATTCGTGTTACTACTATAAGACATATTGAGAGAGGGCCTACCTTATTTAAGTTATAACTTGACTCTCGAAGTCTCTCACTCCAGAAATTAATGTCCCAGTGGGTCAATTCTTCAGATTCTACGGCGCCTTGACTTTTAGCAAAATCTTTGAGCTCCTGCATGTCTTTGATAATTGAAAGAACAACAAGGGAAAAAAAAATTAATAAAGAGGTTATTGGGGAAAACTTTCTTTTTTGGTCATGAACAATTCCATAACTAGAGCATCCACGATATCTATATGATTGATTACTATAATCAGGTGAGTAAGGAAAGATTCTACACTAATATACCTCTATAATGGATACATCCGCCATTAGGACAGAAAAAAGGTTGAAGATACAAACCAATAGGACACAAAAAGAATTAGCAGACGGAGAAACGTTGAGACCTCCTTCAAGTAATATTTATGAAGCTTGAGTAAAATATGAATTTTTCCCCAAAAAGAAGGCATATATTAATTATCCAAAAAGAAAAAGGCAGAGATTAGTAAATACAGTGTCACCAAAATCCCATTAAGAAAGAAAGTTTGTAAATCCCATTGAGAAAGGAACCCTGTATAGTTTAAGTCAAAAAATTCTTACCCACGAACTATTACTAGCCATTATAGCCCCATGGACATGATTAATGTTTAAAGCAAACTTCATGTTCACCATGTAAATATATACTCATAAGAGAGATTACAAACATTTCGAATATGGAAAGCACCACTTGAACTTGTTAAAAGGTTAAAAAAAAAAAAAATGTTATTAATGCAAGAACACATTAATTATGTAGAAACAATAAATAAATAAAATGAAGTAGTTGTTTCACCACCAGACAAACTATTCATTACTACTTGTGAAAATCAATTACAGCCTTCTTACTAACAATGCAACTATATAATTTGAAAAGCCTAATAATGTATTTATCAAACTAATCTCAGCATTTTGCAACATATAAAGGGAATGGAAGGCTGTATCATCGTGAGAAGGCAAGCAACGAGATCCTTGAGTAGCCAAAAATTCATATAGTTGTTAATGACAGATTTTTCAAATAGATACGTTTCATTAAAAACAATGCGTTTTATTGGAAAAGATACAAGATTATTTACAGAAATGAATGGCGTATTACCTCCATTGAGCTACTATAACTTGTAGGCAACACGGGCTGTAGTGCATGGCCATTTCTTTCAACATGGAGATTGTGTTGAATCAATGACATTGCAACATGTCATGTCTTCTCAAACTACTTGAACTTGATGATTGGAACAAGAAAAGGGTAAAAGATCAATACTAACTGAGAAGGACATCATAATTCGTATGAAGTTCAAGGTGGCATTCAGGAGGAAGTTGCCTTCCAAATAAAAATTTCTTCTATCCGGAGAGAACATACATGCCTCGGTAGATATCAATTCAAGAAAACAATACAATCTAATTTTTCCCTTTCAAAATGGGGCATATATCGAGATCAATTCTTCAAACTAGCAAAATAAATATTGATTTATTACGAAATCAGCACCTCTAGTTTGTCATCATGTTCCTCATTATTGATTTCAACTGGTTCATACTATGATGATCCAAACAAAAATTAATGAGTAGGACCATAAAGAACAAAGCATATAGACAACGAGATATATTAGTCAATTTGCTATTACCGAATCCAAGGAAAACTTCGAGACCTGAAATCATTGTGTGAGAATTTTGGATTCTATGATTTGGAATGGGACAACAACTAACTACTAAGTAATATATATTCAAATGAAAGCTCTCTATTAGACTATTACTAGGTGGATCAATGCATGATAGGGACCTAGGATTGTAGGGCTCTCTTTGCTATTGTTTACTATTGAATGAATTAAAGAGGCCTCAAATAATGTTGGGTTACCAAGTACAAGTCACTACCCAAAAAAAACAAAAACAAAAATCTTTTCATTTTTTAAATATTGGGAAAAATGAAAATAAATAAATAAATAAAAAGTTGGGAAAATTTTGTGTTTATGAAAGTTTGGGTTTTATTTCAGCATGCTGCCAAGCTTATTGCTAATAATGATATAATCTATGAAGCACAGACACAGACACGAACGCGGACACGTGACATAGCAATTTCCGTGTCATGGCAATTTCCAAAAAATGAGGACACGGACACAGACACAGCAAGGTACACGGCGATTTTTTTTTTAAAATATATATTTTTATGTGTTATGTAGACTCATATTACATTCATCCTAAATCAAAATTAACAAACACTAATGTAGTAACATCAATTCAATAAATATAACCATTATAAATTAAAACTAAAAGACAAGTCAAAAAAAACAAAAAAAACAAAAAAAGAGGAAAATAGTAGCAAAAACAGGAGCAAAAAAACAAGGGCAAAAAAAAAATTTGGGGCTGGGCTGAAGTTACCTTCTTGTTGCTGTGAAAAACAGATGAAATCAACTTTGAAAAAGGGTGGAAATCGACTTTGAGTGGCTCTTGTTGCTGCACTGCAGAAAAGAAAAGACAAAAAAAATGTCAAAAACCAAGAAGAATCAAAGAATAAACGAAGAAGAAAAACGATGATGAAGAAGAAGACGACGAAGAATCGAACAAAGGACACTCACCGGAGCTGACTCAATGTGTAGAGTTTTGGGCTTGGTTGTAAGAGTAACTATGGGTTGATATTTGGAAGGGGGATTCAAGTCTTTGTACACAGTTTCCTAGACTTTATTAATTGTGCACAAGAAATGAGGTTTCTTTAAGTGTGCAGATTTCAAGAATGGATAGCTTAAATATGTGGTGTTTTAGTTTTAGAAGAAATCTTCATGTTTAGAAAAAAGATGAGGTGATAAAACTCACTTGTAACGCCCAGAAATAATTACAATAATCCATCAACAATATCCAATTTATGACAACAACAATAATAAGGTTATCTTCCATTAATTCAATATGATATACAAAAGAGAAACATATGCATCATACATTCATGAAGCGTAGCCCTGAATATATAACATATGTTGACAGTTAAAGGAGAGAAAGGAAGATAAATAGATAAAAATGCCCTGAGGGCTTACATATTTCCAAGACAAGGCTTGGTTATAACAAAAGTGAATTTTAAATCCAATACATTCAAGCCCTTGGCTATACATAACAACCACAAAAAAAGAAGCTTTTGCTCCAGATCCTCCCAAACTAATGTCTTAGCAGAGGCATATCATTAGCACCTGAAATGTTTTTCCCACATATGATGAGCCAAAGCCTAGTAAAGATAATCTAACATAATATATAGATCTTAACAAAGATATAAGTATAGTAAGCACATACAACGCCCGTGATAAAACCATTTATAACTCTTGTATAAAATCATGCTATGTCGAACTCATATTCAACCCATGTTATCTCAATTCACGAGTCCTTTCCATTCTATTCGCACAACCAAACTAAGGATACAACTCGTGGGTCTCTAATCAATACCATCATACAAAACACTTTTGATTGCCATTTTACGGATATTTCGCCCACACCCATGTATATTCATAGTTTTTGGGACTTTCACCGGACATTTCGTCTAACTTAATTTCAACAGAGTACATCCCTTCTCTCAAACATGGAGTACATCCCCTTTATTCTCCCAAACATCATACATGTGCAATGTATTTAAGATGTGACAAGGCTCAACATAAATCGATGAGAAAATTGGTTTCAATTCACCTAATTCTCATGCAATTTCTACAACAATATAGCTATCCTCGACTAATAGCCCAAAACAAATATTTCTAAACAAACATACAAATTTCATTAAAGATACACTTTTTCAAAATCTCAAAATGGGAGTGATAATACATATCCAACTTCTCCCTTATCATTATCATCATTTTAATTTCACAATTTCCATATCAATTCCATTTTCTCTTTACAATCTAAAACATTCACATTTTTGGATGAAAACCCCGCTCTTACATTTTGATTACAAACCCTAGGTTTTTGACAAAAACCCCCAAAACCCCATAATCTTTTGGAATAGAAAATCATTAAGGTAAAACCCATAGAAGAGTGTAGAAAATCCCTACCTCAAACTTAGAAGATGGAGAAGGAAGAAAAGCAAAAAAGTTGACGGTGACAAAACAACGATATGCTCCGATCAAAACGAAGCCCTTGACAAGCTGTACACTTAATCTCAAAAGAGCAAGGTGAGGAGATGCTTCCAAGTGAGTAGATCTAAAGATCTTTGAACGAAAAAGTGATTTGAGAGAGAGAGTGTGTGTGTGTGAGTGTGTCTCATGGTTTAGAGAGGGGAAAGAGAAGATAAAGTGAAGAAAAGGTTAAGTGAAGGACCTATTTATAGTGTTAGGTCAAAGTGAAATGAAGTCCCAAAGTCAACTCAAAAGAACAAGTCAAAATCCCCAAGAAGTAGGGCCCAAAACCGACTAAAAATCTGGAAAAGAACTCATAGGGGTCGAGCCTTCCTAGATAGGTGTCGACCCTTCAGGAAGAAACGAAGAAAACAATGTCGGCAAAGAACCAAGGTGTGTTGACCCTTGGACCCAAAGTGTCGACACTAAATTTCAAAGAACCAAACCCAGATTCAATAATAGACAAGGGTCGCACCTTCCTGCATCAAAGATCGACCCTTGAGGCTAACAACAAGACAAGTGTCGACACCTCCATGGCCGGTGTCGACACTAAATTTCAAGATTCATTCCAAGAACACAAGAGCAAGATGGTGTCGACCCTTCGAGCTTAAAAAAGCAAAGATAAGAGGGCAAGTTGACCCCAACAAGGGTGGTGTCACCTCGGCCGGAAACCAAAATGAAGAGAAAAGAACGACCATCATGAATATAGTTTCCATGATTCAAAAACAATAAATGGATCGGGTCTAAGCCCGAATTGCTATACACTAATATGTGTGTGTTTGCAAATCTGAAAGGGAATCATTAAATCATACTTTATTGTTCTGCCTTTTTGTGTGGAAGGTTTGGGTATGCATAGTAGATTGGTAGGGGTTGTTTTGGGTAACACCCTGATCAGTTGAGTGCTTGCTACAATAATGGATGAGTTGGAGTTTCAGAAAAAAGGAAAGACAGATTTGGAGAGCTATACCTTTAGATGTAATTTGGTATATTTGGAAAAGTAGAAATGATTGCATTTTTTTTTTTTTTTATAAGCAACCAATTTTAGCAGAAGTATACGAGCTAATTAAAGTAAGGTTAGCACTTTGGCTGAAATCATATTTTCTAGGTTGCTCTTATTCTATTAATGATATTGTAAGGAATATCAAGTTAGTGATAAGATGCATCTAACAAGAAGTGTGGTGAGCTGCTACTTGGATTGGTGACAATAATATGATATTATGGACACTTATCCGTGGGCAGCTCTGTTAGCTTATTTAGGTAGCTCTTGGCTGTGTTTTCTTTTGAAATTTGTTGGTCTTTGGTTGTTCTTCTTTTAGTTGGTCTCTCACCAACTCCTAATGGTGTGCTAGCATATAATTGGGAGGATGTCTTAGTGCCAATCTAATTGGGATTGAGATGTTTCGCTATGATGCTCTTTGCACTTATCTATTTCCTTTATTAATGTAATTATTTCAAGTGTTTATAAATAAAGTTTTTTCTTTTGCTGATCAATATATATATATAAGTAATAGGTGACATATTCTAATGCTTTATATATATATATATTTTCCCTAAAAGAGCCACATTAGCCTTGCTTATCTATTCACATACATTTTTATCTATTTTTCACAAACCCCAATTTTAATTACATTACTTCTCTCAAAAACCAAATTTTAGTTTCATCTGAAATCTAATTACAAAATCTATATGGATTATACTTTGAAAATCTTTGTTTACCAAAAATAAAAAATAAAAAACTTAGAAAATCTTCCCTATATCATTCTATACAATCACAACTCACCGATTATACTTTGAAAATCTTCACTATATCATTTTATGCACTCACAAAACCTACACAATTATTGGACTCCCCATTTATTCTCTTCACGCTCGATGATCTTCTCTTTCTCTCTCTCTCTCTCTCTCTCTCTCTCTCTCTATACACCTTTTGTATTTTTCCATTCAACTCTTAATTGCTTCTTGGTTGATTTTTTTTTTATATGTTTTTTTAAAGCAAGAAAAAAACGATAAAAAAATATTGCGTAAATTACACTGACCTCCCCTGAGGTTTTTGACAAATACCCACCTCTCCTGTGATTTTAATAATTACAGTAACCACCCCTACTTTACCTAACATTATCCAGATTCTCTCATTCTGTCAAATTGGAACAAACGGTGTTACTTTCCTATAGTAAATGACCTTTTTACCCTTCCTTTTGACCACAAAAAGACATCCCCTCTGTTTACGTCAAACAATAATTAAATTATGAATTATTTTTAAGATTTATTTTTTTTAAATATTAAAAAATGTTTAAGAATATTTTATTTTATTTTATTTTATTTTGTAAATATTTTAATTTTTTTAATTTTAATATTTTAAACTCAAAACACAACTACACAATCAAATCGTAACTAAACACATAACTCAAAACTCAATTCAAAATTTATTTTCAAATCTCAGAACCAAACACGTAACTCTAAACTCCACATTACCTTGAAAACTCTACACTCAAATTGTAACCAAATACATAACAAAAAAAATTAAAATATTTAAAAATATATTTATAAAATAAAATAAAATTTATATATTTACAATCAAAAAATAAAATTTTTAATATTTAAAATATTTTAAAAAAATACAGCACATAAATGTATGAAATATAGTGCCCATTAAAATAAATAAATAAATATTTAAAATATAATATATTTACTCTAAAAAAATAAATCCAAAACATTTCAAAATATAACTCAAAACTCTTTTCAAAACTTATAACCAAATAAATTTTTTCTTTTCAAAACTCATAAACCAAAATATGACTCCACACTCAAATCATGATTCTAGAAATAATTTTAAAAAATAAAATAATTTTTTTAAAATTTTTTTTCTTTTAAAATAGAGTTTTGGGAAAAGTTTGGTTTTGAATTTTGAAAAGAATTTTGAATTGAGTTTTAAGTTGTGTGTTTGGTTATGGGTTTTGAAAATCATTTTTGAATTGAGTTTTGAATAGTTTGGAGTTGTGAATTTGGTTATGAGTTTTGAAAAGATTTTTGAAAATTTCTAATTGGAATTGTGATTTTAAAAGAGAACCAAACATGTTTCTTTGTTATTGTTCGGCTAACTAATTGTTCATGCCACCTCACCATAAACTAAAATTTTGATTGGAGTAATACTATAAAATAAATAAATAAGAATAAATTTTAAAGATAAATTTTAATAGTTGTGGATAACCTACCCGTTGTTGTGTTTTTAAATAAAAGGTTGTAATTGAATTGAAAAAAAGAAAAAAAAAAACTATGCCTGGACGACCGGTCTGCCGTCTAGGTGGATGACCGGCCAACATTTGGTATTGGTATACATAGATGGGTTTTGGACACTTGAGGGCACTAAGGGCATTTTATTGTTTAACCTTGATGACATCAGCAAGTTCTGTAAAGCAAGTAAATGGAAGTCAAAAAATGAGGAAATCTGGACAATGTCAGGTAAAGTAGAAGAGGTTACTGTAATTATTGAAACTAGAGGGGAGGTTCCTATATTTGTCAGAAACCTCAAGGGAGGTCAGTGCAATTTACCTAAAAATATTCTACACAAAGTTCTAGGTTTCAACTTTTCTATGTATAGGGCTCAAACCTAAATGAGTTACTAAATTGGTTGCTGATGGTCGTTAAATTATTACTATGTTTAAAGTCTCACAAAAATGTCTTTAATTTTTGTGGATTTTTTTGTATTTGTAAGTGAGATTAAGCTCTGAATTTGCCACTCAAACTGTTAATTTTTCTAGGTTATGTATCTACATTGATTTTTTAGAGGATTTTTAGCCATCTGAAAAACAAAGAAAGAAATAGAGAGAGATTAGGAGGAGAGAGGAAATTGAAGGTAACATCCCCAAACCACATTTGTTTTCCAAGAAAACAATTACGAAAAAAATGGGGTAGCACTCCGTGCTTCTTGGTATAGTGAAATTGTGACGCCTCCAAAATAATTACCAAAAACCAACTCCAAACACTAGCACAATGCGATATAGATAAAATAAGAAGCTTTCATTAATCAAAGTTAATATACAAAAGGTGACACATGAGATATACATTCATAAATCGTTTATCCTGAATCTACAGCAAGTGTTACAAGGCGTAATAAAGAATGAAAGCTGAACATATATTTATATGCCCTAAAGGTTTACATCTTTCCAAGACCATGCTTGGTTACAACAAAATGAGTCATAAGCTTAGTACAATTAAAGCCCTAGGCTCGTACCAAAAGTAAATACAAAATAAACAAAATTGAGCCTTCAACTTCATAATCCTCCCAAGCTAAGTCCTTGGCGGAGGCATATCACTAGCACCTGAAAATGTTTTTCCCAAGTAAGGTGAGTCAAAACTTAGTAAAAACAATCTAACATAATATATGAATCTTTACAAAGATATAAGTATAATGTATATGTACAATGCTTGTGATAAAATCATTCATGATTTACAAGATCATAACATGCGTAGCTTGACTTTCCGCACTCCTTTCTAAGACGAATAAGCTCTACAAAGATTTCGAACTCCTATGGTTCTAAATCCGATTGCACAAAGTGTAATGTGAAACAGTGAAAACACAAAAGAGTCCAAATCCTTTGGAAAATCAATGTTTGAATCAACTGCCAAAAAATGGACTGCTTTGCCAGATTTCAAAGTCATCACCTAAATATTTTTGAGAAATTTAGGAAACCCCAGACTCGTGCCAAAGGCCACTTATCCGTCATCGCCAAAGTAGCTTAGCTCAGGAACTTAGGTACGAGAGGGGAAGGTCATAAATTGAGCATCCCACTCGCCCGATCAAAGATCGGCCTCTACTAATCATGATGTAATTTTTATTTACATTATATGCTCTTGTTTTGATTTATTAGCTATGTTTACTATGTGACGTACACAAGTATAGACTAATTTGCAAGGATTGGAACATTTGATTTCATGTTTGTTTTTTGAAAAGAGTTTGTGAATATGCCACTTGAAAAAGTGGGCTTAAAATGGACATTAATCAAACTATCTCAATTCAAGCAACTAGCCTTCATCCACAGACATTCAAACAATTATATCATTTAAGTAATTAGCCTCATGGAAGTATGCTTGGACATGGTAACAACCACACTCATGCGATATGCTAAAACTCAAAATTGTTCACCTAGTACTCCGAGCCAAAACAAATCAAAATAATTAGAAAAATATGCATGCTCTTAATTAATGCAATATGACTTAATGCAATGCATACATTATGTAATTCATAGGCTCAGCTATGAGCATGGCATATGATTCCATTCAAGACATGCGATAAAGCATATATTCAAGTAATGATTTTGAACATTGATATTGGGTTAGTATGATGAGCTGAACCTTGGATGCATGCAAGGCAATGGATACAACGCATAAGAATTCTAATTTGAAAAATGATGTTCTTATACTAACAATCGTAAGCAAGTAAGTAAAAGGGCGAAAGACATGGGATTGGAAGATGTGGGGGCATATTTTGTGAATGACAGCACGTGGCCGTGGTTACACTGACGTGTCAGCCAGAGTGCCACGTGGCTTAGTGATGTACGAGATGATCTTGGCTAAGCCGAGGTTATATTCGGAGATATCGGGATCCGAGATGGGCAGATAAGGGACAGGAGTCCTAGAATGGGAAGATCCTCAGTCTGGATATAGATAAAGCTCTTAGGAAGTTTATCTCTATCTCACTGGGAGTCCAAGATGAGCATTGAGCAAAAGTCCACTGAAGCTAGGCTTCTACAGGGATCAGGTTAGTGTTGGCTATAAAAGTAAGGCACCCTCATGGGTCTAATGTATGCTTTTTAGGCTCTGTCTAGCGAGTTAAGCACTATTGGCTATCTTTGAGAGATAATTACTGACTTGATCATCGGAGTGCCCCCTGGTGGACGAACCACTGCCAGATTCTTATCTTTCTGTAATAGGTTGTTCGGACTTATTCTATTCTGCCGTTGCTCTCCTGCTGAGTTTCCCTGTTTGGTTGTGTGGTAAAAAATCAACACCCACAATTTGGCACCGTCTGTGGGAACGTAAGGGGAATAGATGGCCAACGACGGACATAAAGAGAAGATTGTGTACGATATCCCTAGTGGGAGCGGTAAACATACCGATCCTAACATGGAAGAGGAGAACCTTAATGAAAGACCACGAGATCAGAATCCCGGGGAAAAGGATGTCGGCCAAGAGGGAGACCCACCGAAGAAAGCAGGCCGACATGAGTACTATAACGAAAATGACCTCCAGGTATGGAAAGATAGATGCCTGAGGAGGGACGACAAGATGAAAGAAATGGAAAACAAGTTGGCAGACCTACAATCGATTGCCAACTTTATGATGCAGAACAACGTCATGCAACCACCGTTTCCATTAAAGGACAAGCCAATTCCAGCAGCCAAGAATGATGCCCAGAAAGGGGGGTAGAAAGCAGTCCCAGTGGCCCCTCAGTATGACAGGACGAAGGAGCATTCACATCGGCCTTCTACAGAAGTCAGGCGAGGAGAGTCAGTAAGAGAAGAGTCTTAGAAGACACCTCGTACAAAAGGAATCTATGTCAGGGAACATCGACATGTTCAGAGGAAGGAACTTTGTTTTGATATGGTGAATGAAGAGAAGTCCAAGAGGATTCATAACGACGTCGGGAGTAGTGCACCAAAAAGGCTGAAATCCGTTGAGGACCGAGCTTTTGGTCGGACCAAGGAGGATTTGAGGGACTACCTCCAGAAGAAGCGGCAGAATGCCAAGGTCACATCTCCGGTCAAGCCGAGAACACCATTCTCAGTGGAGTTGGATAAATTCGAGGCCCCAAAAAGGTTCCATATGTCGAGGTTCTAGATATACTACTGTAAGTCTGATCCAAACTTTCACGTTGACTTACATTTGAATTCAATGGCATTATATACCGGTAATGAGCTGTTTCTCTGCAAGGTGTTCCCCAAATCGTTTAGGGAAATTGCATCAGATTGGTTTCACAAGTTGCCGAAAGGAACTGTGAAGAGTTGAGAAGGCCTGGCCGAGATGTTTGTGTCTAGGTTTGTTATAAACAAATTGCAGCCGTTGAGGGTAAACTCCCTAATGGCTCTGAAAATTGTCGAGGGTGAAAGCCTCAGGGCTTATGACAAAAGGTATTATGAGGTATTCAACCGAATACCAGGATGCAACCAAGAGTTAGAGGCCGTGTCTTTTAAGAATGGCCTGGAGGATGACTGCATGCTGTGAAAGTCACTGGCAAAGGCTCCGCCAAAGAGTATGGAGGAGCTCATGGCAAGGATCGAGAAATATGCCAGAGCAGAGGAGGATACACCAGGAGCAAAAGCACCACAATAGGAAAAGAGAAACGGCTCGCCAAAGCGAGGCCGAGGTAATATTGGATTTAATAGACAAGAAACAGGACTAAGGGCTGTACAGGCAGTCACCACTGTGTTCCGGATCCCGGTTTATAAAGTTCTATAGTGGATTAGGAACCGGTCGTATTACAGAGCGCTAGAGAGGATCCCTGGCGAATTTATGAGGAGAAGCCTGGAAAAGCACTGTTCTTACCACAATGAAGATGGACACCTGACACAGGGTTATAGAGCCCTAAAAGTGCATTTGAAAGATCTAGTAAGACAAGGTCACTTAAGGGACCAAGTAGACGAGGCCAGAACGAGAGAAGAACAGGCAAGGCAAAAGGCACCAGCAAAGACCACCTCCACTAGCACCGCAACTGCAAGCAGATGAACTTCAAGTGATCAATGTGATTCACTCGAGGGTCAATGAGAATGAGGTGCGTGCAGAGACTCATAGGGTGAAACGCTTACAGCATGTGTATCAGGTCCAGCAAAAGAGGCCTAAGATGGATGGGTACTAGGGACCAATGGTATCCTTTACGGAAACAGACCTAGACATGGTGCAGCATCCACACAACGATGCTCTGGTAGTGACCCTCAAGATTGGAGAATGCCAGGTAAGGCGTGTTCTAATTGACCAAGGAAGCTCTTGTGACATCATGTATGTTAGATGTTACAAGGAGCTCGGCCTTTACTGAGATGATTTGGAGCAGTCTGACAACCTGATGGTCGGGTTCAATGAAACGCCGACATAGCCCCTAGGAGCAATAAATTTGGAGGTGTAGACAGGCACCAAGAAGGTAAGCACAGAGTTCATAGTAATTGACACCCCTTCCTCTTACAATGTTATCTTGGAGAGGCCATGGTTGCATGCAATGAGGCTTGTTCCCTCAACATTGCACCAGCTATTACGGTTCCCAATAGAGCAGGGAATTGAGGAGGTTAGAGGGGATCAAGTGCAGGCAAAAAATTGCTCCATGGCAGCAATGAAATCCATCTACATCATGCGAAAGCCAGAAACAGTAGAAATTGAGAACGAGGACATGGAGGTCCTGGCTGACGTCTGCAAAGAGTTGGCCGACAAAAGTGAGAAAGCTTTAAAGAAAACCCTGGTCCAGGAAGAGATGAAGAATGCTTCTTCCTTCTCAGCTCAGGCTTAGCCAATGAGGAAGAAACGGAGTTAGAGTCATTCTTGTGAGCAAACATAGCGGTGTTTGCCTGGACGCCATACGAGATCCCTGGCATTGATCTCGAGGTCACTTTCCATAAACTAAATGTAGACAAGTCGGCAAAACCTATCATGCAAAGAGCAAGGAGGCGGACATTGGTTCATGTGGATGTAGTAGAGGAGGAAGTGGACAAATTGTTGGAGGCCAGAGCCATTCGAGAGGTAAACTACCCAAGTTGGTTGTCAAATGCAGTTATTGTAAAAAAGAAGAATGGAAAGTAGAGGGTCTACGTAGACTTCACCAGCCTGAATAAGGCTTGTCCCAAAGGTAGTTTCCCATTCCCCAAGATCAATCAATTAGTGGATGCCACTTCAGGACATAGAAGGATGAGCTTCCTAGATGCTTACAAGGGGTACCATCAGATAGCAATGTATCCCCCCGATGAGGAGAAGACTACATTTATCACCTCAAAAAGGCTGTATTGCTACAGAGTGATGCCTTTCGGGTTGAAAAATGCAGGAGCAACCTACTAGAGGTTTGTGACCAAGATGGTCAGACATCTGATCGGCAAAACAATGGAAGTATACATTGATGACATGGTCGTGAAGACCAAAGAACTTGAGAATCACCTGGTCGATTTGAAGGCAATGTTCGATATTCTTAGAACATATCGGCTCTGACTCAATGCTTTGAAATACGCATTTGGAGTTGGGTCTGGTAAGTTCTTGGGGTACTTGGTTACCAGAAAAGGCATTGAGGCAAGTCCAAATCAAATCAAGGCCATCCTTGACTTAAAGAGCCCAACATTGGCAAAACAAGTATAAATATTGGCAGGAAGGGCCGTAACCATGAATAGGTTTATAAGAAGAAGTTTAGATAAATATAAACCATTTTTCAGTTTATTGAAGAAGGCCACAGATTTTTTGTGGATAGAAGAGTCTGAAGTCGCCTTGGCCAACCTGAAAAAATACTTCACCACAACTCTAGTTCTCTTAAATCCAGTACCTGGAGAGGAGCTGTTCTTATACTTGGTGGTTTCGGAGCATGCAGTAAGTGTAGTGGTAATCAAAGAAGAGAAGGGAGAACATAGGGTAGTATACTATGTGAGTAAAACCCTAGTAGGCGTAGAGACCAGGTACTCACCCCTGGAGAAATTGACACTGGCTTTAGCGATGGCTTCCAAAAAACTAAATCATTACTTCCAAGCCCACAAAATTGTGGTGTTAACTGAGCACCCCTTAAAGTCCCTACTGCAATAAGGAGATCTGACAGGCAGGGTAACCAGATGGGCAGTGGTATTGGGCCAATATGATTTAGAATTTAGACCCAGAACGGCAATTAAAGGCCAAGTTCTGGCCACCTTTGTGGCCAAGTTCACACCTGGTGCCATCCCATGTCAGGCTCCGGTAAGCCATGACTTAGAGTGTCCAGAGGAACAAGAAGAGACCCAGCTAGGAATGAAAAACCTCACAACAGAACAGAAGAAAGAAGAAAAACCTAAGCCCTGCGATATTTACATCGGCGACTCATTCTGTCTGTTTGTTGATGGAAGTTCAAACCGTCAAGGAGCGGGGGAAAAAGTGGTGTTGGTATCACTAGATGAGCATTAGAGCAGTCTATTCATTTGGGGTTCAAGGCCTCAAACAAGAAAGCAGAATATGATGCACTAATTATGGGGTTGAAGGTAGTAATAGCAATGGAAGCCGACGAAGTGGTGGTCTTCTGTGACTCCCAACTTATTGTGAACCAGGCAACAGGCGAATATGCAAACCAAGATGAAAGAATGATAGCTTATATCAAAGAAGTTGTTAAACTGCTAGCCTTGTTTCAGGATTGCTGACTATAGCAGATCAGCTAAGAACACAATAGCCATGTCGATGCCTTGGTTAACCTGGCTAGTGCAATAAAATCAGGGGATGCAAGGACAATAATGGTTGATTATTTGTCAAGCCCAAGTGTGGAACCACTAATAACAGAGTATGAAGCAACGTGTGTAGAGATGAGTCCAAGTTAGATGAATGCAATAGTGATGTTTCTTAGGGACAACAAGTTACTGGATGATCGCAAAGAAGCACACAAGACCAGACTGAAGTCGGCAAGGTTTAGCCTAATAACAAAAGGACATCTCTACAAAAGGTCTTTTACTAGTCCCCTTTTGAGGTGTGTGCATCCCTTCCAGGTTGAAGACTTCTTGTATGAAATACATGAAGGGGTATGTGGAAGCCATGCTGGGGGCAGATTAGTTGCTCATAGGGCCATTACTTAGGGGTACCGGTGGCCCTACATGTAGAAGAATACTAAAGCCTACGTCAGAAAGTACGAGAAGTGTCAAAGGTTTGCACCTTTGATACATCAACCAGCAACAGATTTAAACCCAGTATCCAGCCCTTGGCCATTTGCCCAGTGGGGAATGGATCTTGTTGGACAACTGCCCCAAGCAATTGGGCAAAGGAAGTTTCTGTTGGTAGCAACTGATTACTTCACCAAGTGGGTAGAAGCTAAACCCCTTGTGAAGATTTGAGATATTGATGTGAAGAACTTCATATGGAAAAACATCATCACCAGGTTTGAGATCCCAAAGGCAATAATAGCAGATAATGGTACACATTTTGACAGTAAGCTAATAAAAAGCTTTTGTGCAAAGTACAAGATCAAGAACTACTACTCCACTTTGAGTTTCCCCCAAAGTAATGGTCAAGAAGAAGCATCCAATCAGACTATCTTGGATGGAATCAAAAAGAGGCTAGAAGCAGCAAAGGGAAAATGGGTGGAGGAGTTATCTAATGTACTCTGGTCATATTGGACTATGCCGAGAAGATCAACTAGGGAGTCTCTATTTGCCATGGCTTATGGCACTGAAGCGATTATCCCACTGGAAGTCGACATTCCAAGGATCAGAACTCAGGGAGTGGAAAACGGTACTAATGAGGCATTTCTTGCCCGAGATCTAGACCTACTGGGGGTGTATCAGCAATCACTTGCTAAGGCTTACCACAAGAAGGTTAACCCAAGAGAGTTTACAGTTGGGGACCTTGTGCTGAGGAAAGTAGTCGGCAACAAGAAGGATCCTAGGGAGGGCAAGCTAGGCCCAAATTAGGAGGAGCCATATAGAATCATCTCGATCGCGGGCAATGGGGCATATCGGCTTGAAGAGAGTGATGGCAAAGAGTTGCCAAGACCCTGGAACACTTGCACCCTAAATTTTTTTCTGTCATTAGATTTTTGTTTTTCAAAGTTTATGTAATTAGCCGAAGTAATAATAAAATTTTAGTTTGATTTTTATGAATATGAAATTTGTGTGATAAGACTGGCCAGTCCTATTGCGATGTTTCTAAATTGTCACGACCCAAACCCGCCCCTGTAGGTTTGTCATCGTAACTAGCCAGTAATCCATGGATTACCAAAGGCCTCTGAACAGAAATGCCGATAATATGGGGCTGCAGAAGCAACAATGTAAAATAAGCAAGGTCCAATGAGCCGTGATGACGTACATGGGATAGAAACTTTAAAACTTATTCATATACATAACATGCCAATCAAAACGTTCCAATATCTACAAAGTGTACATCTCAGGATCTAACTTTACAACATATTTCCAAGACTAGCATGAACACAAAACAGCCATAAGACTTGACTTAAGCGGAACCTCCTCGGGAGGCGCAAGGGTTGGCTGACAAAAACTGTGGCATAGGCCGTCAACTTTGGGCCTGGTCACCAGCTTGCTCACCTACATACATAATATAGACTCTGAGCGGAAGCCCAGTGAATAATAACAGAGTAAAGGGGTTGTATGAATAATGTCCAGTGCAAAGTTAGAAATCAGAATTTATGTAACAGGAACATAATCTTATCAGAAATAGAGTCTAACGCATACTCAGATTTCAATTCAGAAGTAGATTCAGATACATGTTCAAATTCATATTCATAATTTACATCAGATCATACGTGGTACACCCATTAGTTAACAGATCCATCAGCCACGGTATTATTACCCCCGGGCGAGGGCCATCGGCCACGGTATTGTTGCCCCCAAGCGAGGGCCATCAGCCATGATATTGTTACCCCCGGGCGAGGGCCATCGGCCACGGTATTCTTACCCCCGGGCGAGGGCCATCGGCCTCGGTATTCTTACCCCCGGGCGAGGGCCATATGAACTAAGGGTGCCACATTACTTTTCAGAATCTTGGACAATCATTTGTTCGTTTCCAACATATCATAGCATTTTAATGAACCAATCATTTTGCATCATAGTATTCTGAAAATACATAACATTGAACATAACTTTACAAAGTTACTACTCACAAATGATTGATAGCTCTAAATAGATGGTAAGGCGGCACTCCACTTGTTTTGAGGTGCGTGACCTACATGAGCACACATACAACATACACACTTGAACATCCCTTCGAATAACGCACAACTTGTTTCGTTTGTTCTTGTTGTGTTTCTAACCTTTAATTCTCATTAAGGAGTCTTAAAAATGGCTTATGAATGCCTAGAATGGAACGAGGATGCAAAAGAATGCCTTAGAAACATTTTCAGAAATTTCAGAAAAAAAAAGCCCCGCTCGAGCGGACATGCAACAAAGGTATACGCTCGAGCGTCAACTACCCCGCTCGAGCGGACTGTAAAAAGTACTGGATAGGTGAAATTCACGCTCGACGGGCGCTCGATGCCCGCTCAAGCGTAAGACACATGCCCCCGCTCGAGCGTATATTTCCCCGCTCGAGCGGTGGACTGTAATGCAATGCAAGATGCTGGGAGCTCGAATTTCCCGTTCGAGCACAACTTCCCCCGCTTGAGTGGGAGCCAAAAATCTGGAATTTCCAGATTTGAGTTCCAGTCTTAAAACCAAGTTTTAATGCATAAATTTTGATCCTCTTGGGCTAATTTTTCTGGAAAACATTTCAAAACCCATAATATTACATGTTCCAAAGATTAATTTGAGAAATCAAAGCCCAAAGGTAATTCAATTAAATATGATTTCAAACCAAAGTTGAAGAACAAGGCTCAAATGTAACATGCATGAGTTTGACCCATTTCGAGGCTCCAATTACAAGCTCAAATGAGTCTAATCTTCCAAAAACAAGTTGAATTCATGGTCCTTAACATTAACATGAACATGCATGTGGGAATTTATGAAGAACAACCTCCAAATAAGAGAGATATGCACATGCATGCATGAAATGAGCTCTAATTCAACACTTTTGAACCAATTGTAATCTCAACTCTCCAACTTAGCATGAAACATGCAAGAACTAACTTGAAGTCAACAATAAAAGGTTGAATCTTCCACCTTAAGTCTTGAACTATAGGTAAGGAAGCTCAATTGCAATCTACACTTCAAATCTTCAAGTCTTCTAGCTAAAATTGATGAACTCAAGTCTATCCTCCCTCTCTCTCACCTTAGTCGGCTATAGACTCAAGAAATGGCTGATGAAAAGTGTATCAATGGGTGTAATGAAGTTCAACATATTTAGGTAATGGCCACTAAGGATGGCAAAGTTGTGAATAAGGCCTTAATTGTAATTTAACCTTATTTAATCTAATTTAATCCTACCAAATCATATTTAAATTGAGTATGCCATAAAATCATATAAATTCCAATGAGCATAAATCATTGATCACTTTCTGGTTCGACAGCCGATAAGGCCTTCAATTCGCAGTTTAAAGTTTAAAGCATGAACAGATATTTCTACGTCAAACAGATAGAAACACATAAGTAATGCCATACACATGCAAATTAATTCCAGATTTCCTCTTAATTACTACCAGGCCTAATTAAGTATCAATTAACGTTGATCTAGGGTCGGGGTTATTACAGTCTTCCCCCCTTAAAAGAGTTTGGTCCCCAAACTCGAATTACCTTCATTCTGAAACAATATTGGGTTCAATAGAAACAATTCCGGATATCTTTTCATCATATCTTCCTCCGTTTCCCAAGTCGCATAGGTTCCTCCGTGATTTTGCCAATGAACCTTTACCAATGGTATTTCTTTGTTTCTCAGTCTTTTAATCCTGCGGTTCACAACTTGAATAGGCCTTTCCTCATAGGTGTAATCTTCTTTCAATAGCACGTGTGTTGGCTCAATGACGTGGAGTGGATCTCTCAAATATTCCCGAAGCATCGATACATGAAATACGTTATGCATATGCTCCATTACTGGTGGTAAAGCTATCTGATACGACACCGGATTGATCTTTTCGAGAACCTCGTAAGGTCCAACATACCTTAGCGCCAGTTTTCCTTTCACACCGAATCGAGTTTGACCCTTCATCGGGGTCACTTTGATGAACACATGGTCCCCAACTTCGTATTCCGTATCTCTCCTACGAACATCAGTATAGCTTTTCTGCCGATTCTGCACAGTTTTCAGGCGCTGTCATATCAGTTTCACTTTCTCGGTTGTTTCCTGCACCAGTTCCGGTCCCAACAAAGGTCTGTCACCTACCTCAGCCCAACATATCGGAGAACGACATTTTTCTTCCATATAAGGCCTCATAAGGCGCCATTTCAATGCTGGAATGGTAGCTGTTGTTGTACACAAATTCGACCAATGGCAAGTAGGTCTCCCAATTTCCTTAGAAATCCAACACACACATTCTGAGCATGTCCTCTAGAGTTTGGTTAGTCCGTTCAGTTTGTCCATCGGTCTATGGGTGATAGGCACTGTTCAGTCTCAATTCAGTCCCCAAAGTCTGTTGTGAACTCTTCCAGAATCTGGACACAAACTTCAAGTCCCTGTCAGACACAATAGATACCGGCACTCCATGTAACCTCACAATTTCAGTCATATAAATATTGGCCAATTTGTCAGCATTATAAATGGTTTTGACAGGCAAAAATGGGCAGACTTAGTTAAACGGTCTACAATGACCCAGATAGAGTTCATACCTCAAGAAGAACGAGGCAATCCCACAATGAAGTCCATGGTAATGTGTTCCCATTTCCATTCCGGTATTGGGAGTGGTTGTAGCAAACCAGCAGGTCGTTAGTGTTCAGTTTTAACCTGTTGGCAATGTAAATATCTAGCTACAAAGTCAGCAATGCTCTTTTTCATTCCGGGCCACCAGTAATTCTGTTTCAGGTTATGATACATCTTCATGTTCCCTGGATGCATAGCAAACTTACTATTGTGAGCTTCGGTTAAGACACATTTTCTCAAGTCATCGCAGTCAGACACACAAAGACGGTTCTGAAATTTCAGCACCTCATTCTCAAACATAAACCCTGGCCTTGGCTTTGAATCAAATTCCTCTATAATCTTTTTCAGATATTCATCTCTACACTATTTCTGTTTGATCTCATCAAGAATTGCAGGCTGAGCGGAGATAGCAGTTAACAATCCATCTTGTTCTAAGTCATTCAGCAATTCCTTTCGGTTGGACAACAAACATGACAGACTTCCCGTTGATTTTCGGCTTAAGGCATCCGCTATGGTATTAGCTTTCCCAGGGTGGTACAAAATCTGCAAGTCATAGTCTTTAATTAATTCTAGCCATTGCCTCTATCTCATATTCAACTCTTTTTGGGTGAAGAAATATTTTAACCTCATATGGTCGGTGTACACTTCACAAGTTACCCCGTACAAGTAGTGACGCCAAATTTTCAAAGCAAACACCACAGCTGCTAACTCCAAATCATGCGCTGGGTAACTCTTTTCATGAGGTCGGAGTTGTCTAGACGCATAGGCAATCACTCTTCCGTTTTGCATTAATACACACCCCAAACCTTTGTAGGAAGCATCACTGTACACTTGAAATCCATCAGTACCATTAGGCAAGGTTAAAATGGGTGCAGTCACTAACCTGGTTTTCAGTTCTTGAAAGGCTGCCTCTCTTTGTTCAGCCTAGTCAAATGGCATATTCTTCTGAGTTAACTGAGTCAATGGCAAGGCAAGCTTGGAAAAATCTTTGACAAACCTTCTGTGATATCCTGCAAGTCCCAGAAAACTTCTAACTTCTGTCACATTGGTTGGTCTAGGCCAGTCCACAATAGCTTCAATTTTCTGAGGGTCAACAGAAACACCATCCTCATTGACTACATGGCCCAAAAACGCTACACTGCTGAGCCAAAATTCATATTTGGATAATTTAGCATACAGCCTCTTTTCTCTCAAAATCTGCAAGGTAATTCTCAGATGGTTCTCATGTTCCCCCTGTCTTTAAAGTAGATCAAAATGTCATCAATAAATACAACAATGAAGTCATCAAGGTACTGTTTAAAAATCCTATTCATTAGGTCCATAAAAGCTGCAGGTGCATTTGTTACTCCGAAAGGCATTACTAGAAATTCGTAATGTCCATATCTAGTTCAGAATGCAGTTTTCTCTACGTCTTCTGCTTTGACCTTTAACTGATGATACCCGGACCTAAGATCGATTTTAGAGAACACTTTGGCTCCTTGGAGTTGATCAAACAAATCATCTATTCGAGGCAAAGGATATTTGTTCTTAATGGTCACCTTGTTCAGTTCTCGGTAGTCTATACATAGCCTCAGGGACCCGTCTTTCTTTTTAACAAACAGGACTGGAGCACCCCAAGGTGAAGTGCTTGGCCGGATAAATTTCTTATCTAAAAGTTCCTATAGTTAGGCTTTCAGTTCTTTCAGTTCCGAGGTTGACATCCTATATGGAGTCTTGGAAATGGGTTGTGTTCCAGGTGTCACATCAATAGTGAATTCTATTTCCCTCTCAATTAAGTCCCCAGGTAAGTCATTTGGAAACACATCAGGAAATTCACAAGCAACTGGGATAGTTTCTATATTAGCCCCATCAGACGGTGTTGTCAAAACACAACACAAGTAGCCCCTACATCCCTTTCGAAGCAGTTTTATGGCTTTCAAAGCTGAAATCAAATATGGAGGAGGAACTACCCCATTCCCAATAAAAGTAAATTCTGGTACACCCGGTGGTCTAAACACAACAGATTTACTGGCACAGTCAATGGTAGCACAACATTTAGTCAATCAGTCCATTCCCAAAATACAGTCGAAATGATTAATGTTCAAGGGCAACAAGTCAACATATAACATCACATCGCCAATCATAATATCACATGCAGGATAAACATGGGTACACATCATAGAACTTCCAGACGGTGTGGACACAGATAACACATATGTCATAAGTTCTAGTGGTCTAGTCAATTTCCGAGAGAAAGCATGCGATACAAAGGAATGTGTGGAACCAGAATCTATCAATACATATGTATTTTGAGAACATACAGAGAGTGTACCTGACACCACAGTAAAGGTGTTCGATACGTCACCGGGCACTAAGGCAAATACTCGGCCTTGTCTCAAAGGTTCCTTTCCTGCATTGGCTTTGACATTGGCTTTCGCCACCGAAGCGGATCTCGCTGAACTTGCTGCAGGACAGCTAGTAGTCTCAGATCTAAGCGGACAATCTCTCATCAAATGGCCTGTCTTGCCACAACTAAAACACGGACCTGATGTTCGATAACAAGCGCCTCTGTGCCTCTTCCCACAGTCGGGGCAATTTGGCGTAGAGCCAGTACTTTGGCTTGAGCTACTGTAAGACCCTGTGTTATGTCTCTTATTCCTAGAGATGAACGACCCTTTTTGAAGCTATTCCCGAATCTTTTCCCTGTCCAATCAGTCCGTGGAATGAAAGTTTGTTTCCTTGCTGCTAAAATAGATTCTTCCATTAATGCCCTATCCAAAACGCTTATGTATGTGGGTAGGTTCAGGACTCCCACCCTATCCAGTATGTCTAGATTCAATCCATCTTCAAACTTGCGGGCCTTCTTGTAGTCCGTGTCCACCATATGGGGAGCAAACCTGGCTAGCTCAGTGAACTTAGCCTCATACTTGGCTACAGACATTCTGCCTTGTTTGAGTTCCTGAAATTTTGAAACTTTCCGATTTCGAAAGCACTGGGGAAAATACTTGTCATAGAAGATTGCATTGAACTGAGTCCATGTCATATTTCCGTGACCATTTCGAATCAGTAACCACCACCTTCGGGCATCATCTTTCAGGGTATAGGTGGCTAGAAGGACTTTTTGGGTTTCTGAACACGGAAACACCTCATACAACTTCTCCATTTCAAGCAACCACGTTTCTGCCTTCAGCGGCTCAATCCCACCATAGAATGTCAGCGATTTCATATTCATGAATTTCTGTGTCAAGTTGATGATGTCACTGTTATCTACTTCAGCCTGTACTGGCGAAGGTGGAGGGGGCAAGGGTTGTTGTCTTTGTTGTTGCATTACCATTTTTGTTAAGGTTGCAAGCATTTGTTCCATTCTATTCATTCAGGCATCAGAGGACCCTGTTGTATCATCATTCCTTGCATTGTCCATTAGCTATAGGTAAACAAAACTTTATGTATTCAAATTCATATATTTATACTGGAATTATACTCTCACACAAGACATATGACATGTAGATGGAATGCCCCTGCTTCTTACTAGAACATCCTAAGCTCATATGGACCAGTGTGTGCGGTATAACTCGTACTCTAATACCACTCTGTCACGACCCAAACCCACCCCTGTAGATTTGTCATCGTAACCAGCCAGTAATCCATGGATTACTAAAGGCCTCTGAACAGAAATGCCAATAATATGGGGCTGCGGAAGCAATAATGTAAAATAAGCAAGGTCCAATGAGCTGTGATGACGTACATGGGACAGAAAATTTAAAACTTATTTATATACATAACATGCCAGTCAAAACGTTCCAATATCTACAAAGTGTACATCTCAGGATCTAACTTTACAACATATTTCCAAGACTAGCATGAACACAAAACAGCCATAAGACTTGACTTTAAGCAGAACCTCCTCGGGAGGCGCAAGGGTTGGCTGACAAAAATCGTGGCATAGGCCGTCAACTTTGGGCCTGGTCACCAGCTTGCTCACCTACATACATAATATAGACTGTGAGCGAAAGCCCAATGAATAATAACAGAGTAAAGGGGTTGTATGAATAATGTCCAGTGCAAAGTTAGAAATCAGAATTTATGTAACAGGAACATAATCTTATCAGAAATAGAGTCTAACGCATACTCAGATTTCAATTCAGAAGTAGATTCAGATACATGTTCAAATTCATATTCATAATTTACATCAGATCATACGTGGTACACCCATTAGTTAACAGATCCATCGGCCACGGTATTGTTACCCCCAGGCAAGGGCCATCGGCCACGGTATTGTTGCCCCCAGGCGAGGGCCATCGGCCACGGTATTGTTACCCCCGGGCGAGGGCCATCGGCCACGGTATTCTTACCCTCGGGCGAGGGCCATCGGCCACGTTATTCTTACCCCCGGGTGAGGGCCATCGGCCACGGTATTCTTACCCCCGGGCGAGGGCCATCGGCCTCGGTATTCTTACCTCCGGGCGAGGGCCATATGAACTAAGGGTGCCACATTACTTTTAAGAATCTTGGACAATCATTCGTTCGTTTCCAACATATCATAGCATTTTAAAGAACCAATCATTTTGCATCATTGTATTCTGAAAATACATAACATTAAACATAAATTTACAAAGTTACTACTCACAAATGATTGATAGCTCTAAATAGATGGTAAGGTGGCACTCCACTTGTTTTGAGGTGCGTGACCTACATGAGCACACATACAACATACACACTTGAACATCCCTTCGAATAACGCACAACTTGTTTTGCTTGTTCTTATTGTGTTTCTAACCTTTAATTCTCATTAAGGAGTCTTAAAAATGGCTTACGAATGCCTAGAATGGAACAAGAATGCAAAAGAACGCCTTAGAAATATTTTCAGAAATTTCAGAAAAATAGGGCCCCGCTCGAGCGTGGGTTTCCCTCGTTCGAGCGGACATGCAACAAAGGTATACGCTAGAGCGTCAACTACCCCGCTCGAGCGGACTGTAAAAAGTGCTGGATAGGTGAAATTCACGCTCGACGGGCGCTCGATGCCCGCTCAAGCGTGAGACACATGCCCCCGCTCGAGTGTATATTTCCTTGCTCGAGCGGTGGACTGTAATGTAATGCAAGATGCTGGGAGCTCGAATTCCCCGCTCGAGCGGGAGCCAAAAATCTGGAATTTCGAGATTTTAGTTCCAGTCTTAAAACCAAGTTTTAATGCATAAATTTTGATCCTCTTGGGATAATTTTCTGGAAAACATTTCAAAACCCATAATATTACATGTTCCAAAGATTAATTTGAGAAATCAAAGCCCAAAGGTAATTCAATTAAATATGATTTCAAACCAAAGTTGAAGAACAAGGCTCAAATGTAACATGCATGAGTTTGACCCATTTCGAGGCTCCAATTACAAGCTCAAATGAGTCTAATCTTCCAAAAACAAGTTGAATTCATGGTCCTTAACATTAACATGAACCTGCATGTGGGAATTTATGAAGAAGAACCTCCAAATATGAGAGATATGCACATGCATGCATGGAATGAGCTCTAATTCAACACTTTTGAACCAATTGTAATCTCAACTCTCTAACTTAGCATGAAACATGCAAGAACTAACTTGAAGTCAACAATAAAAGGTTGAATCTCCCACCTTAATTCTTGAACTATAGGCAAGGAAGCTCAATTGCAATCTACACTTCAAATCTTCAAGTCTTCTAGCTAAAATTGATGAACTCAAGTCTATCCTCCCTCTCTCTCACCTTAGTCAGCTATAGACTCAAGAAATGGCTGATGAAAAGTGTATCAATGGGTGTAATGAAGCTCAACATATTTAGGTAGTAACCACTAAGGATGGCAAAGTTGTGAATAAGGCCTTAATTGTAATTTAATCTTATTTAATCTAATTTAATCCTACCAAATCATATTTAAATTGAGTATGCCATAAAATCATATAAATTCCAATGAGCATAAATCATTGATCACTTTCTAATTCGCAGTTTAAAGTTTAAAGCATGAACAGATATTTCTACGTCAAACAGATAGAAACACATAAGTAATGCCATACACATGCAAATTAATTCCGAATTTCCTCTTAATTACTACCAGGCCTAATTAAGTATCAATTAACGTTAATCTAGGGTCGGGGTTATTACATGAATGAAGTATGACGAATAACATAGACTAATTATATGGTAGAGTTGAATTATATTTGCATATAATAGAGTTGAACTAAGTGGGCGATGTTTCTGAATGAAGCATGACAAATAACTTAGACTTATTATATGGCAGAGTTGAATTATACTTGCATATAATAGAGTTGAACTAAGTTGGCGATGTTTTTGATTGAAGCATGATAAACAACTTAGACTTATTGTATGGCAGAATTGAATTATACTTGCATATAATAGATTTGAACTAAGTTGGTAATGTTTCCGAATGAAACATGACGAATAGCTTAGATTTATTATATGGCAGAGTTGGATTATACTTGCATATAACAGAGTTGAACTAAGTTGGCGATGTTTCCGAATGAAACAGGATGAATAGACTTATCATATGACAGAGTCGAATTGTATTTGGATATGATAGAGTTAAACTAAGATTTGCCATATCTGCAGAGTTAAATTTCGAATGGAACTAAGTGTGCTTTAATCGGATTAATAGAGAAACCCAGGTTGAACACCTCTGCTAGTCTTTGTTGTAATTTGACTTCAGCGAAAGGCTATAAGTGTTTAATGTGAACTTAAGTAAAACTTAGGTTCACATTAGGGGGCAGAGAGGTGGAGAATGATACAAATTTAAGAGCTTAGGAAGACTTGTTGAAATTTTTTAAGAATTTACAAGCTAGAATTGGATTAAACACTTGTTGAAATTTTGGGAAAATTTATAAGTTGAAGTTAGCTGAGGTAATATTGAAAGACGTATCCGAGATATATACTGGCCAAGATAACCAACTAGATTGTCAAAACTTGGAAAGGGTGAAATCTTAATAGAAGACAACATATGGAGGTATATAAGCAATGCTTGACCGAATAACACTTGTAAAAATATTTTTATGTTTTTAAGTGTTATCCGAGGTATTCCAATTGTTCGCTAAGGAAAACAGTCAAGGTTTATATCCGAGGTAGTATACCCCAGAGTTATTATACAGCTAAGGTATACTTTGAAGAAATGCAAAAATATTCTAAGTATAGAAACAGTTAACTTGCATTGAAGAAAAAAAAGCATACATTCAACACTTGGAAGAAAGACTTGCATTCCGAAGATGGAACTTGTTCATAGGCAAAAAGGCACTTTGGCCTGGCAAAAAGACAACTTGTTTGGATACAAAAGAAAGCACATCAGCCAAATTAATGCTTAGAATTGTTCAGACAAAAAGTACAACTAAAAGAAGAAAAGTTCAGATGAAATGAAAAAGAAAATTCTAAGTGCTGGAGACATGGGCACTGGTTTCAGATTGCTCAACCTTAGCTGTTGGAGTTGTATCGGCCTTAGTTGGCTAAGTGTCTTCCTGTTCAGTCGCTATCTCGGCATCAATTTCTAGCAAGGTCTGGTCCAAGCTCTTCTCGGCCACCTGGTTCTCGGCCTCAGAAGTTATTTGTTTGGGGGAGGGTACCTTGGAAATCAAATCCTCCTCCTCATCATGAAACAAGTCTATGACTTGATCATTCAGAGTTGGGGACTTGACCCCAGTAGCAGTTTCCTCCTTGTCAGCATCATTAGCCTCGGAGTCCTCATCCTCGGCCTTATCCTCTGAATCCTTGGGAACAAGGGGGAATGGCAATTTGAGTTGATTGGTATCACGGAGACGGGAGTCCGCAGGAACTGACAGTTTGTCTAAAGCACAGTCCAGCCATGGAGAAAGCCTCGGTTACAGGCTTGGGTAACTTGGGATTTATATCCGTCACAAATGACAGCCTGTCCCTCTGAGAAAGCCTTCTCATTAGCAGCTTTGATTTTAGCCTTTTTAGTGGACAAGGCATTTCGGAGCTCTGCTTGGGCTTATGCGGTTTTTGTTTCAGCCTCCTTTGCTTTCACTTTGAGAACCTCAGCCATAGCCTCTGCCACCTCTGCTTTCTCCTAGGCCTAGTCTTGGGCTCGCTTGGCTGCCTTGGCTTGATCCAACAAAACTTTCATCTTGGCCTCGACGTTGTTTAAAGAAGTGAGGAAGCCAGTAGCCTCCTTGGTCTTGTGGACCAACTCCTTCTTCAAATCCTCAACTTTCATCATAAAGGACTGAGAGTGATGGATCGCCTAAGAAGAAAAAAAAGTTAGTAGAATTTTGAAGTATAAACAACTTGAAGTAGAAAACCAAGAGTTTCAAGTATTAAGAACTTACCAGGATGGAGTGTTGCATCATCAAAGAAAAATTTTCATACCTCGAGATCTCGGCCATACAATTTAGATCAGTTGGTAGAAGGACAGCGGTAGAAAGAGCAACACCGACCTCGATATTATCGATGGCACTGTCGCCGGCTTTAATTAGTTAATCACCAGTTGTAATGGCAGGAGCCCATGGGTCATTGGCTTTGAAAGAACTTGGGCTTGCGGCCGCCTAGGACTTCGGCTTCTTCGATCATGAGGTGTTGGTTGGCTCGTCCTCGGTAGGCCTCTTCTTGCTGTTGGAGGCACTCTTTTCGACCTTGGCCAATTTTGAGATTGGCACTGTATCCTCAGTATCAACTTGGGTAACTAAGGCCTTTGCCTCAGCCCTTTTTACCCTCTTTAGTTTTTGCTTAGGCTGGGATTCTGATGGAGAAGATTGAATTGTCACCACTCCTAGAAGGTCGGCCAGGAGGTCCTCTATAACAGCCTTGCTGCGACCCATTTCCTCAGTAGTTGCAGTAACGGTGATTTTGGGGCCAAAATGAATTGTTGGCAGAGCAATTGATGGGTTTGCTGGGTCAAACGCTAATTCTTTAGAATCTCGTCATCTGCGGCTTCGGGGTTCTGCTGGCAGGGACATTTGGTAGAGCTCGACATCGGCGTTGGCATTGTGATATCGGGATAAGCTAGAGGGCAGAGGTTGACAACAGCTCAACAAGATTCGAAGAGGAAACCTGGTCAGCTCTAGAAGAAGAAGCGACTGGTGGGGTTGAGGCAGACAGTGGAGTTTGACTTCTGCGAGGGACGTCGGGCAAAGCCGACTTGTATGTGGGTATGTAATTCAACAATAGAGGGGCCTTACATTTCTGCACAGGGAGATCTAAGGGCCTTTTTAGATCTCGGCCGGGGATGAATGATTACCGAAATCCCTTGGTTGGCTGAGGAAGAACTGCCAAAAACAAAGAGCAAACATTAGTAGAGATGAGTGAGTTGACAAGCTTTAACCAAAACGAAGTTATAATAGGATGACTCATTCTTACCATCACTTTCTTTAAAAACTATTCGGCTCAAAGGATAGAGATAAAGATTGTCATCAGGTGCAAACTCCCAGTTGCCTGAGACGATGAAGTAATCATCTCCAGCACCCTTTTTGGAGTCTAGGAGGTCGATTATTAGTCTGAAGGTAGTGGATCTGGGCTTAAGATAGTATAAGTATCCTTTTTCAGACTTAAGGCCACACATGGTGTAGCAGAATTGGATGTCGGCTAAAGTGATCCTAGCTTTTTCTCGGTGTGCTAGTTCAATTATGCCATTGATAACCCCATATGAGTTTATGGCTACTTGTATTGGGTTCAGCTTGTAATAATGAAGGACTTCTCCGAAAAGAGTGTCTAGAGGGAATCGGAGTCCACACTCTATGAAAGCAACTACTGGAAAGGGCATGGAGTCCCCATCAGGTATGATGGAGTCCTCCTCCCCAGCCAATCTGAGTTGAACATCGGCTGGGATGGAGAAATCTCAACGGAAATACTCTATTTTTTCTGGGGTATCCACTCTTCACCTGAACATACCTATATTGTCGGCTACTAAAGATTGATATGAAATTTCGGGAAAGAATATTTGGTATGGGTTTAAAGACCTGGGCTTAATCCTAATCAGGCACTGGTGCAAGGGTTCTTGAATTCTAAGAGGGTTTTTGTTTCAATTGTGCTAAAGAACAAAGTTCTAAAGCAAATCCCAAACCTAGGAACTACAGGCACTGGAATTGAAGGCAAAAATCTGGAAATACAACAAGAAAAACAGAAAAAAAAAAAAAAGAAAAAAAAGAAAAAAAAAGAAGCATGATTCAGAAATCAAGAAAGCAGCCAAGATTCAAGAATAAGGAAAGTCATTAGTTTGCAGAACACTAAGTAAAGTGTGTGTAAGGCAATATGCAAAGACCAAAAGCAATACGCACACATTTGAATTCAAAAACAAGCTGTGATATGATTCACGAAGGTCAAAACATGGAGATAGAGACAAAATAGCAACAAATAATACGCACAGATGGTAGATTTGAAACAAAATAAAAAATGAGAGACTGAAACTACAGAAAACGAAATCATGGACTTACCGAATAAGGCTAGAGAGAAGTTCATCAGAGTCAAAGAATGATATTGACTAGTACCCAACAATAAGGCACTCGCCGAAAGTAGTACTTAGGTGATCGCAGAAATCTCGGAAGGACGACAATGGTGGTTTGAGGGAAATTTAGTAGACAGAGAAAATTTTGAGGGAGAGTGCAAGAATAAAAAGTGAAGAGGCAGAGAGAGAGAGAGAGAGAATAAGGGTTTTTGTTAAAAATTAGCAAAGGCGACAAACCATAATGAAATGCCTTGGACGACGTGTCTGTCAGGTGATGTGTGCAGACGCAACACGACTTGATGGCATGTGTCAAGTACGAATCAATAAGAGAAAGACACGTGGTGGAAATGGTTGAGAAAACCGTGCGTGGCAGCTCATGCGCAGACAAAACTCTTGGAGTTCTTGATTTAATGAGGCAACAACCTCGGCTAGAGGAACAATCCTAGCTAGAGAACTTGGTTCTTGGTTCTTGGTCATAGGAAAAATTGGATAGTGGAGTCCTAGTAACGCGAAGCCGAAGAGTAATGATCTCAGCCGTAGAAGGAAAGAGTGAACTTTGACCAACGAGACAATGTAGATTCCATCACCTTAGATTGCCGAGGTAATGGAACCTAGGGGGCAGTTGTGGGGCATATTTTGTGAATGACAGCACGTGGTCGAGGTTACGCCGACGTGCCAGCCAAAGTGCCACGTGGCATGGTCATATGTGAAATGATCTTGGCTAGGCCGCGGTTATATTCGGAGATATCAGAATCCGAGATGAGCGAATAAGGGACAGGAGTCCTAGAATGGGGAGGACCTCAGTTTGGATATAGATAAAGCTCTTAGGGAGTTTATCATTATCTAACTGGGAGTTCAAGATGAGCATTGAGCAAAAGTCCATTGAAGCTAGGCTTCTACAGGGATCAGGTTAGTGTTGGCTATAAAAGTAAGGCACCCTCGTGGGTCTAAGATATGCTTTTTAGGCTCTATCTAGTGAGTTAAGCACTATATTCGAAGATATCAGAATCCGAGATGAGCGAATAAGGGACAAGAGTCCTAGAATGGGGAGGACCTTAGTTTGGATATAGATAAAGTTCTTAGGAATTTTATCATTATCTAACTAGGAGTCCAAGATGAGCATTGAGCAAAAGTCCATTGAAGCTAGGCTTCTACAGGGATCAAGTTAGTGTTGGCTATAAAAGTAAGGCACCCTCGTGGGTCTAAGATATGCTTTTTAGGCTCTGTCTAGTGAGTTAAGCACTATCAGCTATCTTTGAGAGATCATTACTGACTTGATTGTCGGAGTGCCCCTGAGTGGACGAACCACTGCCGCATTCTTATCTTTCTGTAACAGGTTGTTCGAACTTATTCTATTCTGCCAGTGCTCTCCTGCTGAGTTTCTCTGTTTGGTTGTGTGGTCAAAAATCAACACCCACAAAAGACATACAACTTGTTACATGTTGGCCCTCATACAAGTGGGTGTGAATCAAAGTTCGAAAGTTCAAATTAAACTAATTATTACAAAACCGAATAATGAATAAGCAAAGAATTAACTAACTAACTACTCTATTACAACAAGGATAATAATGAGAATTAAACTAGCTATTTAAGCTAACTAGCTATAACAATTACAAATAGCAATAATAATAATTACAACACTAATGATTTAACAAGACTAATCATAACAATGATAATAACAATAAATTAATTACAACAATACTCGAAGCATTAATTTACAATAATGATGTAATCAAGGATGCACAAGGGCTATATGCATTGTCCAAGAACAACTCTGTCTGCCTAGGCCTGCTCTGTTTCACCTTCAGCAACTACCCTCTATTTTCTGCAAGATACACTACTGACCAAACATTGATGACCAGTGGTGTGAACATCGAGCTCACTTGATGTTTTTAATTGAGGTAAACAATCCTAACGTGTCGCACGCAAGAGGAGGAAAGGTGGTGTGAATGAACAGGCACACCTGTCATTTTTAACTGAGGTAAACAATCCTAATGCATCGCACGCGAGATGAGGAAATGTGGTGTGAACACCCGGCACACCTAATGTTTTCAACCGAGGTAAACAATCCTAATACGCAACACACGAGAGAAGGAAATGTGCTGTGAACATAGGGCACACCTGATGTTTTTAACCGAGGTAAACAATCCTAATGCGTCACACTTGAGAGGAGGAAAGATGGTGTGAACAGCGGGCGCACCCGATGTTTTTAACCGAGGTAAACAATCTTAACGCGTCACACGCGAGAGAATGAATGGTGGTGTGAATGAACAGGTGCACTTGCCATTTTTAGCTAAGGTAAACAATCCTAACGTGTCGCACACGAGAGGAGAAAAGATTGATCACTAGAAGAACAAGCAAATTTTCAAAATTTGGTAAATGAAACTAACTCCCCCTAGGAAGGCCTCGGAAAACACAGTCCATGGAGATAATTCAAATCAAGACACAACGCATAAATGTGAAAGCAAACACGAATTGTATGCAAAGACTGCAATCAACGTGATGTAGTAAAGTGAAAGCCAATTTGTCTGTGTGTTAAAACAATGAATACAACGCACCGCGTTTCAATTTGATTGTAAAATGGATGATGATTTTAGTGTGGCACGAATGATTTTATCTGGAACTCCTCTGAATGAACTGTACATACAATATCCTTTGTTTACGAAATAACGGAACGAACTATGATTCAGGCAAAACAATTAAAAGTTCAAACTAATTAAAAGTTTTAAACAAATCGAATCAAATCATAAGTTAAACTATGAGTTAAATAACTAAGTTTACACAATTAAAATCAAAAAACAAATAAATCAAATTATGCATCTACACAATAAAACAAAATAGAATAGAATGAACAAAATTCCTCTTTTTTCTTTTCCGAAATTCTTCTTTTATAACCGCTCATTTTCTCTTCCCTTATTTTCCTTTGTTCCTTTGTTTTTTTCATTGTTTTTCTTCTTCTCTTTCTTTTCTGTCTTCTTCAACTCTTTTTCTTCACTATTTTTTTTAGTTTGCTTCTTCCTTCTTTTTTTTTTAGTATTTTCAGATTAAAACTCTATAATACAAGAAATAAAAATAGAGTAAAAAAAACTGAACTAAGTTTACACTGAGAGCTGGCCGGGCTTTGATAAAGCACGACCGGGCATCAAAACAGCCGCCCAGGCTTCGATAGTGGTAGGGGCAGTTTTGGGCATTCAACCGGCCAAGCACATTTTAAACAAACTCAAACTGTTATTTTCTCCCACTCTCTCATCCGAAACTCCCTCTTCTCTCTCTCTAACCTCCCTCTCTCTTTAGATTTCCCCTTTCCTTGAAGTACCCAACAATCCTCACAAAATTTTCTTTGAAACCCTTCCCTTCCTCTATATTTTGAGCTTAACGAAACTTGATTTGGTGGAGTTTGAGCTTTTCCCTTGGTTTTTCTCACATTTGCCCACACTTTCCTTCTTTCTCCTTTGATTTTCCACAATTTCTTCACTCTCTCTCCTAAGGTTTGAAATTTGGGATTTCCACCCATTTTCACTCATCCCTTTCACTTTTTCTTCACTTTTCTCTACTTTTCTCCATGGCTAGTGACGAGTTTCCCGTCCCAAACCTTGCCATTGGTATTGGGGCCATCTTAGGCGCAGATATGGAGGCCGAGGACATTCCCGCATTGCCTCCCCTCGTTGATAGGCCATTTGATGCGGCCACCTACTGACAACGCACACATGCTCCACCCCCAAGTGGTATTTTGAGATTTAAGGGCCTCATTCCCGAGATAGATGAGGACATCTTGCTGCAAGAGCCCGCAGAGCACTTGTCCACTGATGCTTCCACGGTAAGCAACCTTCCTTTATTTTGTACAAATGTTGAATCTTATAAGCAAACCACTAGTTAATGCTATATACACTCCTCATTTACAGGTGATAGCTAGGAGGATTGGTGGCTATGGATCTATATCTGGCCCCTGACGCTGGTATGAGAGACTGCCTGTAGAGGTCTGCGCACTGGTTGATGCCGCCGACTTTGGGTTCTTCTGCTCAGGGCTAATACAAATGAGGGCCAAGTCACTGCTATATGGGGGCCCTGGTAGAGAGATAGTGGGACACTACGGACTCGTTCCATTTCTCGTCGATTGGAGAGCTAACCCTGACTCCATACGATTTTTCGATGCTCACTGGCCAACGTATTAGGGTTGGTGGCCCGATCCCACGTGATCCTGACATGATGCAGTGGAGAGCCACACAGCATCAGCTTCTCAGGGCGATCTCATCACCAGTCACGGAATGGTGAGGTATAGTTGGTTTTATGATCATTTCTCTAATTCTCTGCCCGCTACTCTAGATGAGGTTGCCCAATACACCCGCGGCTTCCTTGTGTATCTCCTCGGTACTACCCTGTTTGCGAACAGTGAGAATACCATAGGGTTATATCTTCTAGGGGCACTGGTACACCTACCACAGGTGACAGAGTATGACTGAGGTGACGTCAGCCTGGCCACTTTATACTACTATATGAGCTCTGTATCCCACTGCAAGGTGGATTCACTCGGCGGCTACTGGAGAGTTTAAGAGGTACACCTTATATTTACTTTTTCTGTGAATTCTGTTCATTTTGTATTTTCTGCTCATCTTGGCTTTGCATTTCATTTTCTGCTCATTTTGGCTTTGTATTTCTTGTATATTCTACTCATTTACCTCATCCATCTTTTTCTGCTTGCAGCTATGGGTTTACACATACTTCACCTCTCTAGCTCCGGTCCCGGTGAGGCCAATTGAGTTGTCAGTACCCCGCTCTGGGTATTACAACTCCCAATTTGAGCGACGCCGCCGCGTAGACCAAGACTTCCCCTACTTTCGCCATTTCTTTGACACCATCATGGCGGATCAAGTAACAAAATACTAGTCTTCACATTTCCATGCTACTGTTTCCATACAGCTATTATTCTCATACTGCTGATTCCATATTGCACTGTTCTTCTCATACTGTACTATTCCATACTACACTGTCAGTCTTGTACTGTTGCTTCTTATACTACTTAGATTTTTAATATCCGATATCCGCTTTCACAGGTTGACTGGCATCCCTGGGAAGGTATCCCTCAAGAAACGAGGACGACCTATGTTGCTACATAGTATGCCTCCACCATGCAGGTTCTGTTTGAGGGCCTTTTCGACAGGCATATTACTTGGGGAAAAGGTTCATCCAACAGACGCGAGGCGTTGCTGACCCTGACATTCCACATCCTCCTCTTCCAGGCATGAGGGTAGTTGATGAGCTCTAGGACGGTCCTTAGATCGACCTCCTGATGTTGAGAGAATATGGTGACCAATATCATGAGACTGGCGACTTCACCACTTTCTTGCAGACTCAGGTGATGGCGCCTCTTACCCCGGGCATGGCTCGTACTGTTCTAGAGGTTACTGCTATTGCTACCACTGGAGGTGTTCCTGCTACAGCTCCCATTCTTGGGTTTTCGATGATTCCTACAGAGGTCATATACACGCGGCCAGATGGGTTGATTGAGCAGATCCCCCTTGAGTACATTGAGGAGAGGGATCACTGGTTGGTGCTTACTCCCGCCATTGAGCAGGTACACACTCCTTGTTTCTGCCCATTGTATTACTTTAAGTTTTCATTGTAGGGCCCATTGTCCTCTGTTATTTCTGTTCATTGTACCCTGTTATTTCTGTTCACTACTCTTTGTTATTTCTGTTCACTGTACCTTGTTATTTTTGTTCACTGTTTTTCACATGCTTTTCCTTTTGCAGGTACCCAGGGCATATGCTAATGACCTTCTTAGGACGATTGACAGACTGCTTCTGATGGTGCGAAGGAGACAGACTACTTTGGCCACTCATAGGATTGAGGTATGCTTTTGCCCCTAGTTTACAGTCATGACAGCCTTGCTCACAACTTTGTTGATTGCTTCTGATATATGGACTCTCTCTCTTTCCCTTTTCAGCTTAAGCCAGTGTCACTTGTACTTGCAGGACCTCCTCCAGCTAGTAGATGGAGATAGGGCCCAGTGAGGGGCAGAGGAGGAGTGTAGCTCGACTTTTTCGCGCCCCCTTTTGAAAGTCGAAGAAGCCCTATAGTATCGGACTCCCGCGGTTCTGAATTTGATCTCACAAGTGCAATGTGAAATAGATAAACACCAAAGAGTCCCAATCCGACAAATCTTTTGGAAAATCGATTTTGAATCAAATTGCCAAAAATGGACTGCTTTGCTAGATACAGAGTCGCCACCTAAATATTTTTTGGGAAAATTTAGAAAACCCATGACTCGTGTCAAAGGCCATGTGTTCGTCATCACCAAGATTGTCTCGGCTCGAAAACTTAGGTACGAGAGAGTAAGGTCATGAATTGAGCACCCCTGCTCGCCTGATCAAAGATCGGCCTCTACCAATCATGATATGAATCTTATGTACATTATATGTTCTTGTTCCGTATATGATGCGCATACACACGAGTATAGACTAATTTGCAAGAATTGAAACACTTGATTCGTGTTTGTTTTAAAAATTGTTTCGAGATATGTACCACTTGAAAAAGTGATCGCATATGAACATTTACTCAAATTATTCCAATTCAAGCAACTAGCCTTCATCCACAAGCATTCAAACAGTTTATCAATTAAGCATTTAGCCTTATGACAAGCATGCTAGATATGGCAACATTCACATACATGCGATATGCTAAATCGAGTAAAGGCTTACCTAGTACTCTAAGCCAAAAAGATGATAAAGTTGGAAAAATGCATGATTTCTAACTATGCAATATGACTAATGCAATGCATGCAAAATGCAATTACTAGGCTTGGCTACTAATATGGCATATGAATCAATTTGATAACATATGGTCTGAGCACGTATTCAAAGAAGTATTTAAACTAACAATGCAAGTTAGAATGATGAATCGAGTCTCAGTGCATGCAATACAAGTGGATGCAAATCATGAAATATGCTAAACAAAATATGATGCCCTAAACTAACCATCGTAAGCTAGTAAATAAAAGGGAGAAAGACGTGGGGTTAGGAGATATACACATTATTATAACATTACGCCCTCACACTGGAGGGTTCGAATAAACTAACTAGCTAAACTAATTAACTAGCTATTATAACAACAAATGAATAATTTAGCTAAACAACTTAACTAATTATTACAAACCGAATGAACTAATTAATTAACTAATCTAGCTAATTAAAATAATTACATCACTTTCCAAAATTAACTAGCTATAACTAATAAATTACAACAAATAGCTAAGCTAAGTATTTAAACTAAACAAGCTCAATACATGAGGAATGCTCATCCACGTGCTCGGTTTCCACCCAAAAAGACCATTGTTTTGCTTCCAGAAGGTCTCTGTTGCACAGTAGAACACTTACACTTTTGTCCACTTCCAGAATGGCTATGCTGTGCTCAAAAAACACATTGCTGGATTTTGCATTAGTGAGGGCCTACTAGCCAGGAGTGAGGGCCTGCCGGCCACTACTGCACAGTTCATCTTGCTGCAACAGAGAGCAAACAGAGTATGCATAGGGTATTCTCAAGGGTTTGTTTGCACAATTCACCCCTCCGTATAATGAACAGATCAAAGGAGAGACAAAACTTGGTCCACAAACCATCAGCTCAAGCAATTTCATTGCATGATGGCTCATGAACCAAAGTGTGCAATTTCAATAAATGCAACAAAATAAGACTCTAACCTCCTCCTTTTCATGAATTGATCAAGGGAAGTGGTGACATTGGAAACTTGAATCATTTCATCACTAACTGTTGATTTTATTGGGGTATTATTAATTTTAATCTATAGAAACCTAATTTACCCTCTCTTAGGTTGCTTTTTGGATAATAATTGTAATTAACGAATCCTAAAAAGTAAACGATTTGAATCACCAAAATTGGTCCCAAAATAAGCTTAACAAAACCAAACATTCACTCAAATTGAAATCACAATTTTTGGAGAAACCAACCATTTTTAAAATGATAGAGGAAACACTATGGTGCATCCCTCTCAAAAGGTGTGTACCATCTATACCTTATAACTAAATAAAAAAATCACATAATTTCATATTTTTTGAGTTATAACCAAAAAAAATTTTAAAAAGTTATAACCAAACACAATATGAGGCATAACTAAAAAATTTATGAATCATAATTAAAATAGTGTCATAACTAAAGAAAAAAATTAATTATAACTAAGGTATGATGCACCGTTGTAAAAAGTGTGTATATTAAAATTTTCCAATTACGAAGGTATTAATGTAAATTTTACCTTTTGTATGCCATTTTTTCATTCAAATCAATCGGTGATACCATATCTTCACATTTTGGAAAACTACATACAAGTGGAAAAGGACGAAAAAAAATTACTTGCACTTTACGGCCTTTATTTGCACCCTATCATAGACATGCTTACACCTTTATATGTTTGTAGTTTTTTTCTATCTTCCACTTGCATATAATCTCCCCTCATATTTTTGGCCCTGGCCTTGTACGGAGAATCTTCCTATGGCCTTGTTCTAAAAATTGACTATTTTAGTTGGCTATTTGATCTTTTTGACTATTTTAACTTGGTTAAAAAAGTTATGTTTAGAAAATTTGTTTACTTTTTTATAGTTGATTTGATGTGTGAAAAAAAAAATGATTATTGATTAAATATAATCTTATTTTATTAATTATTTTAACATATTTTATCTTCTAATAACTTATTTTAATCTCAACTCTCTTTCCAAACACCCTTATATATCTTATCTTATCTTATAAGAATATAAGGAATTATTTAACAGTGTAATAGAAATAAAATTACACAAATACAAAGGCACACAAGTGAGACTTTGGTCCCACAACTTTTTACTTACACATCGTTACAAAATTCTTTACACTTTTTATATATTTGTAAATTTTTTTTCTACTCCACTGTTAAGTAATTTTTCGGTAAGACTAAGGTCAAGTTTGGGAAGATTAAATAAGTGTATTTTTTAATTTTTTATGAAATATGGGTTGGATTTAGGTTGAATTTAAAGTGATGTATTAAAAAAGTGATGTGACTTAAATAAGATAATGACTTTTTAACTTTTTAAATTTTTATGAGGATGGCTATTTTGTTGAATTTACACTTTACTTCCTATGTCTTTCTTATGGCGAGCTGCTTTTTTATGTATGGAGGCCACGTCTTTAATTTGTCTTGGGAACAGGGATGGAATAAAGGGAATATTATGTCTTTTTATTTTGGTGAAAAATTTTGTTCATCACTTTTAAAATATATATCTTATTTTATAAATAATAAAATAATTTTTTAATATAAAATATATAGATCTCATTCTTCTACTATCTTATATTCTTTCTTTTTTTTTACCAAAAAAATTTCTTTATCCGTAAAGAGATTACTCTTATAGTATTTGAATATTTTTATATTCACATATAGTTTATATATTATATTGTACATATATGTGTGCTTGTATATATGATGAAAAATATTTATTTATCTTCGACCCCTTCGGTAATAAAATCCTGATTTCATTCTTGTTGGGGAACAATGATGACTGGACATAAAGGTTTAAATAAACCCATACCATTAATATATCAATTAATATTTTAATAAATGGTATAACATAATTTTTAAATTTTTAAATTTTTATACTTAATTTTAAAGTAATAATGTTATATTAATGTTTGAGAGAGGTGTCTTTCGAGTTGCCACGAGAGAGAAAAGGCAAGAAAAGATGAAAGAGAAAAAAAAAAAAATTATGAGTGATAATTTTTTTTCCTTCTATGGCCCTCTTTCTTCTGCCCATTTTCTTGATTAGATTATTTGAAAAAAAAATTAACGACATATAAAAGAGTGTACTTTCACAATCTTTCATTTACACCCCATTACAAACACACTTGCACCTCATCTATTTGTAATTCTTTTTCTCGTTCTCCTATTTGTATGTAATTCCCCCTAAATTATTCTTACGGTTTTTTTTTTTTTTTTTTTTCACAATGGTGAAAATTTTTATTTTATTCTCATAATTTATAAATTAACTATAAAATACTATTTTTCTAATATATATTTCTTTTATATTTTTATCAAAAATTTTATTTTAAAAATATAATTACAAATACCACGTACGTTATGTATACCACCACTACTATATTGTAAAGTATATAAGAAAGATAGATTAAAATGTCCTCAAATTTATTATTCATGTGTTATCCTTATAAAACATTCCCCTCGTTTGGTTTGATTTTCACAAATTATTTTCTGATTTATTTTTTCTAAAAATAAAAATTAAACTAATTTGATAAAGATAACTATAAAAAAATATTTTTAAATTTTTAAAAATTATTTTTACCATCCAAAAAATAAATCTATTTGAAAGTCATGAATATTTTATTACTATTTTTACCAAATTAAATTTTAATTCTTTAAAAATAAAATTCTAAAAATTAAACCCAACAGAGCCATTATCTTGATATTATTAGTGTGTGGGAAGTATTTTGAGTACTATGCGTGGTAGGTGACACAAGTGTCACCGAGGTGCCACGTGACTTGACAAGCATTCTGCCGAGGTTATCTCGGGGTCGCCGAGGTTATCTCCGAAGATATCGGAATCCGAGAAGATCGGATAAAGGACAAGAGTCCTAGAAAGAAGAAAGACTACAAGATGGATAAAGGTAAAACTCTTAGGGAGTCTATCCTTATCTCTTGAAGAGTCCCAAGCAGATCCGGAATTGGAGTCCATAGAAGTGAGACTTCTAGTGGGACTGGGATAGAGAAAGACTATAAAAGAAGGGCACCCCCGGCGGGTCTAAGGTACGTAATTTCCAGTCTTGAGCAGTAACTTTAGCACTTGTTATCTTTGAGAGATATTGACTTGATCGTCGGAGTGCCCCCGGGTGGAAGAACCACAATGAGCCTTTTCTTCTGCGGAGTTCTGAGGAGCCGTCTACTCACTGTGTTCTCAATTTGGATTACTAAGGAGGGCAGTGTGATCAGAATATCACTCACACAATTTGGCGCCGTCTGTGGGAAAGAAAGAAGAGTAGATGGCCAGTAACACGCAGAAGGAAAAGATTAGGGACGACGCTCCGGCTGGGAGTGGAAGACCCGTCGACTCTAACGCTGAAGGAGGAGACCACAATGAAGAAACTCGTGATCAGAATCACGCAGAGAAAGCCGTCGGACAAGATGGTGATACATCAAAGAAGGCAGACAGGGGCAAATACTATAACGAAGACGACCTCCAGACCTGGAAAGACACATGTCTGAGGAGGGATGAGGAAGTAAAGGAGATGGCAAACAAGTTGGCAGACCTTCAATCGGTCGTCAACTTCATGATGCAGAATAATGTCATGCAGTCGCCATACCCGCTGCAGGACACACCAATGCCAGCAGCAAACGCCCAAAAGAAGAGATGGAGAGAAGTCCCCGAAGCCCCTCAGCACACAGGGAGTGGAAGACACTCTCACCGACCCTCCAGGGAAGTCGGCCGAGAAGAGCCGAGAAGAGAAGAGTCCCGAAGGACATATCGCGAGAAGGAAGCAGACCCCAAAGAACATCGGCATGTTCGAGTATGTATTGTGTTCCGATGCGTCCTGCGGGGAAGGATCGAAAAGGGGCCACCATGAGGCCGAGAGTAGCGCGCCGAAAAGGCTGAAGTCCAATGACAGCCGGGCTGCAGGAAGAAGTAAAGAGGACTTGAGAGATTACCTCAAGAGAAAGCAGGAGAATGCCGGAGCCGAAGTGACCTCCCCGGTTAAGCCGAGGACTCCATTCTCGACGGAATTGGACAGATTAAATCGTAGAAAAGATTCGATGCCGAGGTTCGGATATATGATGGTAAGTCGGACCCTAACTTCCATGTTGGATTATTTTTGAATTCGATGGCATTATCTGATGGCAACGATTTGCTCTGCAAAGTGTTCCTTCATCCTTCGGGAGATTGCATCGATTGGTTCCATAAGTTACCAAAGGCGGCGTGAAAGAGCTGGAAAGGCTGGCCGAGATGTTTGTGGCGAGTTCATAACAAACAAAGCTGACCATTGAGGGTGGATGCATTGATGGCTCTGAAGATCGGCAAAGATGAGAGCCTCAGAGCTTATGCAAAGCGGTACTACGAGGTGTTCAATCGAATACCTGAATGCAACCAGGAGGTGGCGGTCGTCTCTTTCAAGAACGGCCTGAAGGATGACTATCCACTGCGGAAGTCCTTGGCAAAAACCCTGCCAAAGAGTATGGAAGAGCTCATGGCGAGAATAGAGAAGTATGCCAGAGCCGAGGAAGATACGTCTAGGAATAAGGAGACGAAGCCAGAAAAGGGCAACGGCTCGCCGAAGCGAGGCCGAGGTAACAATGGACAGAACAAATAGGAGACAGAGTTGAGGGCTAAGCAAGCAGTGACGATGGTGTTCCGAATTCCGGTCCAAAAAGTCCTTGATCAAATTCGAAATCAGCCCTACTTCAGGGCGCCGGCAAGAACACCAGGAGAATTTATAGAGAGAAACCTTGGTAGGCATTGTGCCTACCACAATGAACAGGGGCACCCAACTCAGGGTTGCAGAGCCCTTAAAGCCCACTTAGAAGATTTGGTGAGGCAAGGCCATCTGAGAGACCTTGTGGATGAGGCCAAAACAAGGGAAGAACAGGCATGATTGCCTCAAGCGCCAGCAGCCCCTCCTCCCCCAGCGCAGCAACCATAGGCAGGTGGACCTCGGGTGGTTAATGTGATCCACTCAAAGGTGAATGAAAACGACATACGGGGGGAAACACAGAGGGTGAAACATCTGCGACGTCAACGGTCGGATGAAAAGACCTCGGCTGAAGATTGCCAAGGACCGATGATAACCTTCACAGAGGCCGACCTTGACATGGTTCGACACCGCACAATGATGCCTGGTAGTATCCCTCCAGGTTGGGAGTGCCGTGAAACGAATCTGGTTGATCAAGGCGACTCTGCGACATCATGTATGTCGAGATGTTACAAGGAGTTAGGCCTTCACCACGATGACATGGAGCGATCAAGCGGCGATGGTGGCTTCAATGGAACGCCGACATGGCCTTTAGGCGCAACAAGCTTGGAGGTACAAGCTGGCACGAAAAATATCAAGACAGAATTCATTGTGATCGACACGCCCTCGCCTTACAACATCATCTTGGGGAGGCCGTGGTTGCATGCAATGGGGGCAGTTCCCTCAACACTGCATCAACTGCTACGGTTCCCAACAGAACATGGGATTGAGGAAGTCAAAGGAGATCAGTTGTAGGCGAAAAATTGCTCCTTGGCAGCAATGAAGTTAACCTGCAGCATTCGGGAACCAGAGAAGGCAGAAGTAGAAAAAGAGGACATGAAGGTCCTAGATGATGTCGGCAAGGAGCCGACCGAGAAAAGTGAAGAAGCATTGAAGAAAATCTTCGTCCAGGAGGGCAATGAGGAACGCTTCTTTCTTCTCGACACAGGATTAGCCGAAGAAGAAGAAAGGGAGTTGGAAGCCTTCCTGAGAAAAAATATTGAGGTGTTCGCCTGGACACCTTATGAAATGCCTGGCATTGACCCCGAGGTCACATGCCACAGACTCAATGTTGACAGGTCGGCCAAACCTGTAATACAACGAGCCAGAAGACCGACGTTGATGCATGTCGAGGTAGTAGAGGAAGAGGTAGACAGACTTCTGGAAGCCAGGGCCATCAGGGAAGCCAATTATCCGACATGGTTATCAAATACCGTGGTAGTAAAGAAGAAGAATGGCAAGTGGAGGGTCTGCGTAGACTTCACAAATTTGAACAAAGCTTGTCCCAAAGACAGCTTCCCTCTGGCAAAGATCGACCAGTTGGTGGACGCCACGTCTGGACATGGAAGGATGAGCTTCTTGGATGCATATAGGGGGTATCACGAGATAGCCATGTACCCCCCAGATGAAGAGAAGACAGCGTTCATCACTCCGAAAGGTTTGTACTGTTACAGAGTCATGCCTTTTGGGTTGAAGAACGCAGGAGCAACTTACCAAAGGCTGGTGACCAAGATGTTCAAACACTTGATTGGCGAATCGTAGAAGTCTACATTGATGATATGGTCGTGAAGACCAAGGAACCAAAGGATCATCTTCTTGACCTAGAAGAGGTCTTTGACATACTCAAAACATATCGGCTCAGACTAAGCGCATCGAAATCTTGGCGTTTGGAGTCGGATCCGAAATTCTTGGGATACTTGGTGACTAGAAGGGCATTGAAGCCACCGGATCGAGATCAAGGCCATTTTGGAATTCTGAGTCCAACATCGGCTAAACAGGTTCAAATGCTTCTTGGAAGGGCATGACCTAAGCAGATTCATAAGAAGTTAGGACAAATGTAAACCTTTTTTCAATCTGGTGAAAAAGGCCACGAATTTTCTATGGACAGAGGAATGTGAGGCCGCTTTGGCCGACCTTAAGAAGTACCTTACCTCGGCCCCAGTCCTCTCAACACCTCAACCTGGGGAGGAACTGTTTCTATACTTAGCCATTTGAGCCTGCAGTGGCCTTTGTGATAATCCGAGAAGAAAAGGAGAAGCGAGAGACATTTTACTATGTAAGTAAAACCATGGTGGCGAAACAAGGTATTTACCACTGGAGAAATTGATGCTGGCCTTGGTAATGGCCTCAAAGAAGCTAAACCATTATTTTCAAGCTCACAAGATAGTGGTTCTGACAGAGCACCCACTAAAATCCTTGTTGCAACAAGAAGACTTGGTAGACGAATCGCAAGATGGGTTGTAGTTTTAGCCAATATGACTGGAGTTCGTGCCGAGAAGCAATTAAGGGCCAAGTTTTGGCCGACTTTGTGGCAATTCTCGCAGAATACATCGAACATCGGGCTCCGTTGGCCGAGATGAGCGATGTCCAAACAAGGAGGAGAAGCCCGGCCAAAGGCTAAAGAACCAAGGAAGGAAAAACTCGGACCTGCGGCATTTACATCGCGATTCTTTTCAACTTTTGTTGATGGGTGCTCAAACCGGGGGCGAGAGTAGTGTTAATTTCCGATGGGGAGATATTGGAAGCGATCTATTCGACTAGGGTTCAAAGCTTGAACAATGAGGCGAGTATGAAGCATTGATTGCTAGACTGGCCGGCAATAGCGATGAGGCGGATGAGGTAATAGTTTTTGTGACTCACGACTTATAGTGAATCAAACTTCGGGAGAGTTTGCAGCGCGAGTTGAAAGGGTGTCGGCATACGCAAATGAAGACATCAGGCTGGCAGACATGTTCCAAGACTGCAGACTTCTTTAAGTTAGCCGAGAAGATGACAACCACGCCGACGTTGGCCAATTTAGCAAGCTCAATGCAAACCGGAAAGCGAGGACAATAATGATCGATTACCTATCGTGGCCGAGCATAGAATCACCACACACAATGCAAGAAGCATTATGTGTGGACATGGGACCAAGCTGGATGGATGCAATTGTTGCATTCCTGAAAGAGGGAAAACTGCCAGAAGATCGAAAGGAAGCACACAAGGTTAGACTGAAGTCGGCAAGATTCAGCCTGACAGCAGAAGGACATCTCTACAGAAGATCCTTCACTGGACCTCTTTTAAGGTGTGTACACCCTCTTCAGGTCGAAGACTTCTTGTATGAAATTCATGAAGGAGTTTGTGGAAGCCACCTTGCGGAATCGTTAGCTCATAGGGCCATTACCGGGGTATTGGTGGCCTATAAAAGATCTGAAGCCTATGTGAAGAAGTGTGAACAATGCCAGAGGTTTGCACCGTTGATACATCAGCCAGCTGCTGACCTGAACCCTATTTCCAGCCCTTGGCCATTTGCCCAATAGGGCATGGATCTCGTTGGACAATTGCCCCAAGCAACTGGACAACGGAAGTACCTACTGGTAGCTGCAAACTACTTCACAAAATGGATAGAAGCAGAGCCTCTTGCCAAAATCCGAGATGTGGATGTGAAGAACTTCATCTGGAAAAACATCATCACCAGATTTGGGATTCCAAGAGCAATCGTTGCCGACAACGGAACACAGTTTGACAGCAAACTCATCAAAAAATTTTGCGCAAAGTTCAAGATAAAGAATTATTTTTCAACACCAAGCTTTCCCCAAAGTAATGGGCAAGCCGAAGCATCAAACAAAGTCATTCTGGATGGAATAAAGAAGAGGCTGCAGGCAGCAAAAGGAAAGTGAGTAGACAAATTGCCCAACGTGCTCTGGGCATATCGCACTACGCCGAGAAGATCAACAGGGGAATCCCCCTTTGCCATGGCTTATAGCGGCGATCATTCCATTGGAGATCGGCATCCCAGGGATCAGAACACAGGGAGTTGAGAACGGGTCTAATGATGTGCTCTTAGCCCGAGATCTGGACCTACTGGAAGAACGAAGAGAGAAAGCTGCAATCCAGCTTGCAGCATACCAGCAACAGCTTGCCAAAGCTTACAACAAGAAGGTCAATCCAAGGGATTTTCAAGTCAACGACCTAGTCTTGAGGAAAGTCGTCGGCAATAAGAAGGATCCCAGAGAGGGCAAGCTTGGCCCAAACTGGGAAGGTCCCTACAGAATCACTTCGGTGTTAGGAAATGGGGCATATCGGCTCGAAGATAATGAGGGCAAAGCATTGCCTAGACCATGGAACACTTGTAATTTAAAGTTTTTCTATCATTAGATGTTCTTTGATTTTTTGCCGATATGATCAATAAAATCTTAGCAGAATTTTTCCGAACTTATACAACTTTGCATAATGTTGCTTCTTGAATAATGAGAACCCAAGAAGAACTTAGGTTCACATTGGGGGCAGAGAGAAGACATTAGTAATGCTTAGCCGAAGTTAAGCCGAGATTATGTTTAAACATGGTTAATCTGAGATAAATTCCTTATCTTTACTTGTTGAAATTTGTAGCAATTTACAAGTTAAAGTTAAGCAAAGATGAATTCCTTATCTTTACTTGTTGAAATTTGTAGCAATTTACAAGTTAAAGTTAAGCCGAGATAAATTCCTTATCTTTACTTGTTGAAATTTGTAGCAATTTACAAGTTAAAGTTAAGCCGAGATAAATTCCTTATTTTTACTTGTTGAAATTTGTAGCAATTTACAAGTTAAAGTTAAGCCGAGATAAATTCCTTATCTTTACTTGTTGAAATTTGTAGCAGTTTACAAGTTAAAGTTAAGCCGAGATGAATTTCTTATCTTTACTTGTTGAAATTTGTAGCAATTTACAAGTTAAAGTTAAGTGAGATAAATTCATATCTTTACTTGTTGAAATTTGTAGCAATTTACAAGTTAAAAGTTAAGCGAGATAAATTCCTTATCTTTACTTGTTGAAATTTGTAGCAATTTACAAGTTAAAGTTAAGTGAGATAAATTCTTATCTTTACTTGTTGAAATTTGTAGCAATTTACAAGTTAAAGTTAAGCCGAGATGAATTTCTCATGTTTACTTGTTGAAATTTGTAGCAATTTACAAGTTAAAGATTAAGCCGATATGATTGTTTATCTTCACTTGTTGAAATTTGTAGCAATTTACAAGATGAAGATTAATTGAGTTTATATGCTTTATACTTGTTAAAGTTTATGGCAAGTTTACAGGTGAAGTCCTAGCCGAGGTAAATCTTCAGGAAAACATGCCCGAGGTATGTAACCCCGAGGAGATTGTGCGAGGGAAGAATTATATGAATCATGTGAAATATTCTAAGTATACAGAAGCAATGAAGAATTAAAGACTGAAGCATAAAGGTAAAAACAGTTGTATATAGAGAAGGCACAATGGCCTAGCTGAAGTGAATTGTTCTTAAGCAACAAAAAGGCACATCGGCCACAAAGCAAAGCTTACATTGATCAGAAAACAAAAGAAAGTACAAAAGTTGAAGAAAAAATGAAAACTAAGTTTCTTCAGCCTCGAGAGCGGTTTGAATTTGCACCTCGGAAGTCTCTGGAAGAACAACCTCGGCGTCTTTTTGCACGACAACCCCGGCCTTCTTATCTGCCGCAATCTCGACGTCTATCTCGGCTAGGGTCTTCTCAACACTTCCCTCAGCCAGAAGAAGGTTGGATGAATACTGGACTGGTTGAGTTTCCTCGGGTACCTCCTCAACCTCATCACCCTCTTCGTCTTGGGTTAAGTTGATGACCTGCTCAGTTGGAGGAAGGGACTTAGTCTCCGTAGCACCCTTGGATTTCCTCACCAAGGCTTCAGCATTGTCTTCCTCTTCATCTTCAGCTGAAGACTCAGACTCAGCTTCTTCAATCTGACTTGGAGAAGGAGGGGGAAAAGGCAAAGGGACAGCATCAGCCTTGCGCCATGGCGAGTGATCTGGGATGTTCAGCTTTTTGGCCAGGGACATCCAACCAAGGGAAAATCCCCTATTGCATGCCTCCCTGACTTGAAGCTTGTAGTCCTCAGCGACGTCGGCCATCCCTGGTAGAGCCTTTTAAATCGGCGACCTTGATTTGGCGTTGGTGGCCAAGGCTTCTTCTTGATTCCTTCTCGGCACAGGCCATTTTTCCTCGACCTCTTTCTTACGTAGCTTGGCGTTTTTAATGGCTTGACCTCGGCCCTTCATCACCTCTTCTTGAGCATGAGTTGCAGCCTCAGCTTGGTCCTCTAGAGTCTTCATTTTATTTTTAAGACTTTTGTTCTGTTTCTGGAGAGCAGCAAACTCCTTCTCCATCTCGGACAATTTCTCCTTTGCTTCAAATGCTTGCATGGAGAAGGTGTGGGCGTGTTGAATGGCCTGAAAGTTCACAAGGCAGAGGTTATCACAAAATATTGCAAAACTTTACAAGTATGAAGAAAAGTGGCGGTAAGGAAAATTATCAAACTCAAAGACTTACTTGGACAGAGCGCTGCAGCATGAGGGCGTAGTTCTCATATTCGTTCATCTTGGCATTAAGCTCAAGATCACCCTCGAGGAGAACTGCAGTACTGAGTGCCACGCCGATGTTGATGTCGGCGGCGCTTTCGTTGGCGTAGACGGGCCGGTTTTCAAGTGTAATTTTGGGCTCCCAGGGAACTTTGGGAACCCTGGACCCCGAAGTCGTTGCAGACGACGACCTCGGCCTTTTTGGCTGAGTCGACCCCGATGGCTGGGCCTCAGCAGATCTTTTGGCGGATGTAGAAGTGGTCTTCACAGTTGAAGTTAGTTGGGAGATGGGCAAAGCATCTTCAACCTCGGCCTCAGTAGCTTTGGCCTTTGGCTGGGCCTTTTTGACTCTTTTTGGTTTTGGTGGAGGCACCGTTTGAGACGGTACAGCATCCACGTCGGCTGGAAGGTCGGCGAGGAGATCTAGAACAACGGGCTTCGGGCGCACCATCTCGGCTATTTTGACAAGTCGTCGCCGACGTTTTCTTTCTGTTACTGGGATCAGGTATTGGGCTGAAGTGGATGGAAGATCGGCTGGGTCAGAAGTGGAACCTTGATCTGTCCGGGATGTAGATGTGGTTTGAGTTGTGGCTGTGGATGGGCTCTTTTTCTTCGCTCTTGGGACGTCAGGCAGAGTTGACTTATAGGTGGGGATGAAATTTAACAGCAGTGGGGCTTTGCGTTTGTGGATGGGAAGATGTAGAAGCTTCTTCAGGTCTGAACCTGGGAAGTAGGTTTCGCGGAAGCCTTTGGGTGGTTGATGGAGGTCTGCAAGACAAACAAATTGACATTAGAAACGAGATAAGTATGGAAGACTTAAAGAGAAAACAAGTAAGCAGTGACACAGGGCTCTTACCCTTGCCCTCTTTAACTGTTCGAGGCAGAGGAAAAATATGGACATCTTCATCGGGGCCGAACTCCCAATTACCCGAAGCAATGAGATAATCATCTCCAGCCCCCTTGTTGGAATCTGGGAGATCGGCTATAATTTTGAATTGAGTGGACCTCGGCTTAAGGTAGTATACGAAGCCCTTCTCCTTCAGGTTAAGGGGGCACATTGTATAACAGTATTGAAGGTCGGCTAGGGTGATCCTAACCTTCTCTCGCCGAGCTAAGGCTATGACACCATTAATCACCCTATAGGAGTTGATGGTAAGCTGCATGGGGTTCAGTTTGTAGAAGTGGAGTACTTCGCGAAAAAGGGGATTAAGTGGGAGCCGAAGTCCACACTCAACAAAAGCTATAATAGGGAAAGGCATGGTATTTTCTGTAGGCATGATGGAGTCGTCATCACCGGCTAGCCTAAGGTGAACATCGGCGGGAACAGAGAATTCTTGCCTAAAGTTTTCTAGTTTGGTTGGGGTGTTAACCCTATTTCTCCACATACCCATGGTTTTGGTATACAAGTACTAGGCTACAGAAACAGTTTACTTTCGAAGGGTTATTGGGACCTTGGCTTAAACCTAAGTGTATATTGGTGAAGTTGGTTTCAGTTTTTCCTAAGGATTGATGGATCTATAAGCAAATCCCAAACCAAGATCTACGAAAAACGAGTATGAAGGGTAGAAAATCTGGAAAACAGAAAAGCAAAAGCGAAGCTTCAGATTCAAGAACATAAAGGGTGGAAGACCAAGAACAAGAGGTGCAACAGTGCGAGTGTGCATAACATGTGCAAGAATCAGGAAATAAAGACGTATTCAGATGAATGATTCACAAATTAAATACTAGAGCAGAACAACAATGGCAAGAAATTTCAGGGATAAATCAAGAACTGGAGGGGAAAAGCCAGTTGCTTACCAGAATAAGTGAAGGCCGGAGTGAGCTACGCTGAGGTCAGATGGCGGACGGATCTGGCAGCTTCACGAAATGGCGGATGCAAAGGCAAGAGCAGTCGAAGCTTTGAGCAATGGCGGATCTGAAGAAGAGAATGCTTTAGAGAGAAGGTGTAGAGTATTCAAAAGGCAAAAGTGAATCGAAGAAGAGAGAGGCAAATGTTTTGTCCAAAAAGTGAAAGCAATGACAAAGAGAGCATTAAATGTGCCTAGGTTAACGCATCGTCGACGGTATGAGCAGAGAAAAAGACCAACGGTAGCGTCGCCAAAGACGCGCCAATAAGGGAAAAACGCGTCAGAGAAACGGTTGAAAAATGGTGCATGACAGCTCATGCGCGAAGTAAGATTGATTTGAATTCTTGTTCTTAGATGAAGACATGTCGGCCTGAAGATAAATGATCTCGGCTAGAAAGTTCTTGAGCCGACGTTCAAGAAAAAGGTTTGAATATAGGTTCCATCACCTCAGAATGCCGAGGTAATAGAACCTAGGGGCGATTAATGGGGAAGTATTTTTCGAGTACTATGCGTGGCGAGGTGACACCGAAGTGTCAGCCGAGGTGCCACGTGACTTGACAGTTACGCCGAGGTTATCTCGGGATCGCCGAGGTTATCTCCGAAGATATCGAAATCCGAGAAGAACGGATAAGGGACAGGAGTCCTAGAAAGAAGAAAGACTACAAGATGGATAAAGGTAAAACTCTTAGGGAGTCTATCCTTATCTCTTGAAGAGTCCCAAGCAGATCCGGAATTGGAGTCCATAGAAGTGATTCTTCTAGTGGGACTGGGATAGAGAAAGACTATAAAAGAAGGGCACCCCCGGCGGGTCTAAGGTATGCAATTTGCAGTCTTGAGCAGTAACTTTAGCACTTGTTATCTTTGAGAGATATTGACTTGATCATCGGAGTGCCCCCGGGTGGAAGAACCACCGCCGGAGCCTTTTCTTTGCGAGTTCTGAGGAGCCGTCTACTCTGCCTGTGTTCTACAGCTGGATTACTAAGGAGGGCAGTGTGATCGGAATATCACTCACACAATTAGATATCGACCACATGCAATCAAAAGGTGATTCAATCAAGAAAGAAAATCCAAAAAAAAATCAGATTTCAACTTGATGTCTCCAAAAAAACCTTAGGTCATTATTGTATTATTAAGCTAATGAAATTATAACACATGAGATAGTAAATAAATTATACTACATTATGAAAACAACTCAAATATTTAAGAGAAAATTGAAATTCCACTACAACATAATGCACCTTCGACGACCAAAATTGGCGACCAAAAAAAATTTAGTCGCAAAAAGTTGTAGAAATGGCGATCAAAAATTTTTTTAGTCGGAAAAAGTAAAACATTTAGCTACTAATTTTTTTTAGTCGGGGTATATTGGTTATTGGCGACTAAAAAAAATTTAGTAGCCAAAAATGCTAGAATTGGCGACCAAAAAAAAAATTTAGTCGCCATATATTGAGTTTTGGCTACTAAAACCATTTAGTCGCCGAATGAAAAATGAAAAATAAAAAATTATTTTTTACTTTTGGCGACCAAAATTTTAGTCGCCAAAAGTTATTTTTCAGCGACAAAAAAGAATTTTGGTAACCGTATATTGAGTTTTGGCCACTAAAACCATTTAGTCGCTGAATAGAAAATAAAAAAATTATTTTTTACCTTTGGCGACCAAAATTTTGGTAGCCAACTGTTTATTTTCAGTGACGAAAAATAATTTTAGTCACCAAAGAACTAAAATTATTGGAGGGAACATTTCAAATATTTTTGAGGGATTTCTAAAATACTTTCAGCGACTAAAAAAGTTTAGTCGCTAATAACCATCTATATAAAATACTCGGCCTGTGAAGCAACAAGTCAATAGCCTTCTCATTTATATACCCACCTCTCACTGTCCCTTTGTTTCTGGGGCTTGCAATTTTGCAATTGAAGTCTACGAAAATGAAGGGTCCATCGAAACCCACCAACCAATCAAACCCCTTTCTAACATTAAATTACCTTTTCGTCATCAGATGTTCCTTTTGTTTGGGTAATCCGAAACCCAGATTAAGATAATCCAAGAAATTGGAGTCTAAGTTGTCTTTGTTCTTTCCTTCTCTTCGGTTTTTAGTTTTGATGATTGGATTACTTAGAGCATCACCATCAGATGCGTCAAACGTACCTGTTGGCTAACTTGGCAAAGGATTTGCAAGAAAAGTCACTCCACCAGTCTCGCTACTTGCTGGGCCAAAATAGCAGCAGTACGGAAGCCTCGTTGCATCTAGCGAGGGTTGAAGTCTGTCTAGATATTAAAAAAACTATTTTTTCTTCTTCAATACAATGGCTCTCTCTCTCTCTCTCTCTCTCTCTCTCTCTCTCTCTCTCTCTCTTTATTCTCCTCATCAGTTTGTTCTCCAAACAAAAATTCAACATAAATTGCAGGTAATTTTCTTTGTTCCTTGCAAGATTTTGATTTCAAAGTTTGTCTTTGTTTTTATTTTTATTTGGCAACATTTTTAAATAGAAAAACATATTTTTAATTGTTTTCAAAAAAATCTGCTCAAATTTGTTTTTTATGTTGATTTTGAATTGGATTTTTGTTCAATCTTGCGAGGCCAGATTTCTTTAAGTTGTTTTTTGTTCACATCTATATTTTTTTGCTCACCAACTATTTGACATTTGGTCTGTGACATGTAGAAATGAATTGTTTAAGTATATATGGACCCCAAAGCATCTCTAGTTTGCTCACCAACTGTTTGACAATTGATTTGTGATACATAGGAATGATCTGCTGGAGCAATTTCAATTGTGTAGTTTTGTGGATTTTTGTTAATTGTTTTTATTGATACTAATGTACTCGATAGTAATCTGTTGGAGCAATTTTCTGCTGGCAAGATTGATGCAGATGGTTGAGCAATATTTTGCTAGCAATTTTAATCTGCTTGATAGTAATCTGTTGGAGCAATCTATTGATACTAATGCTCTGTTTGAAAATTGGTTTGTGATGCATAGTAATCTGCTTAATTTTTGTGATGCATAGGATTCTTTTTAAGATGAACAAGTTATGTACTTTTAAGTTGTTTGTGTTTTAAGATGAAAAGTTCTATTTTTGTTGAACAATTTAGCAGATTCGGCCTTCATTTCATTACACTTTTGGCCACTTATGATTTCAAGGACAATAACACCGAAGCTATACGTATCAACCTTCTCAGACAACTATCCATGGATGGCATATTCTGGTGCTGTATAACCCCTGTTGCATGAGAAAGTAGTTAGTTATCATTCAATGGTTTCAAATATTTTACTAGAAGTACTAGATTTGTTACATGAAAACATATCACTGGTTTAATTTCAATTAGGAATCAAAATAGCCTCTAATACAATCCATTATGTCACTCACAAAAATTATGGATGTATATCACTCACAAAATAGCCTCAACATTGTTCTTTTAGGTATCTTTTCAAAGATATGGAATATCAGATATGCAAACCATTAAAAGATTTGAAATTCAACATTGAACATAGGGATTAATAAGCTGAGAAATAGTTGGTTTCATGCTTACAAGGTCCCGGCAAATCTGGTGCTAAGATGACTTTGTTCCTCAGGCAGAAGCCTTGCCAATCCAAAATCAGCTATTTTGGGTTGGAAATCATCATCTAGTAGAATATTGATGAATTATATTGCTAGTTTCTTCACTGCAATTATATTTCCATTTTTCAGAGTACCTTGTTCAATGACTTAATGATGAGGTTGAGAATATAAATATGCAACATTCAATTTGTGAATCAAAAATTGTAATGAAATTGGTTGGGATTGTTTGTCTTATTTTTTGTTGAATTTGGATTGAAGGTTTACTTTAAGGATTAAACTAGGATTAGTAAGGGACCTATTTATACATCTTCTGGGATTATTTTAAAGGGAAAAAACTCAACTTTAACTTGTTGGATTCATAAAAGTGAAGTTATTCATTATCTTCATCATGAATATGCCATGGCTCCTCTATTTGCTGTTGGAACTAGTATTGGTGCTAACATTCTAGTATGTTGTGATTGTTGGATCTGTTTCATACCTCATATATTTAAGTGTGATGTTCAAATTGAATTTAAAAAAATAATAATAAATCTATTTCCCTGAACGTTGGCCACGATTAGTTCTATTTCTGTTACTTGATAAATTTTAAGAGTTTGTTGTCAGGCTGTGTGAATTTACAAGGCATTTGTTGTTGTAAATTTAATTAATCTCACATTCTGTTAGGTTTTTATTCTTGGCAATCCCGTTTGACAAAACTCCTTTCAGTTATACTTGTTTTCGCACTTTTTATTTCAATGAGATTATAAGTGTTTAGATGCAAATCCAACCCGAATTATGCCTTGCAGAGAAGCAAAATGCAAAAATGCATTCAAAGTTGTCTGTCCGCTCGAGCGGACATTCCCTCGCTCAAGCGGAGAATCCTTGGTTCTAGAAGTTTAATCGCCTACAAAAATACTGTGAGATGTTTTTTTCCGCCCGAGCGGGATTTCCCGTGCTCGAGTGTAGGTCTGCTCGAGCCGCCATTCCGACACTCGAGCGGAGATTGCGGGACAGATTTCTATAAATACGTGTTTCAGTCCAAATCTGGGGTAGCATCTCCAGATCTTCTTCTTGGGTTCTAGGGTTTATATCTGGGGCTATTTTGCTAGTTTTCTTTGATGTTTCATTGAGTATTCTACTCATGGTTTAAGAAGGATACATCAAAAGATTGTTTGTTTATTCTATATAAAAGAGAGAGTTGTTTTTCGGTGGATTCTGAAGAATTCAAGCCTGAAGCTTTGGTGGATTCTAGAGTGGCTCATAGTCAAGACAATTGCGAGGTGAAGACGGGGTTGGAAGAGGCACATAGGGGTTGATTCAATTCGAGCGTAGATTCGCAAGGTAATTGAGAGTATACCTGTGTAATTCCTTTATATCTTCTTAGTGGATTGTTTTGTGGCTGTTGCCCGTGATTTTTTTATCACAAGTGGAGGTGCTCCAATTGTGGTTTTTTCACGTTAAAATCGTTGTGTCGATTTGTCTTGATTGTTTGATTGGGATTGTTTTATTGCTTAAAATTGATACATAATCACAAATCAATATCTAGCGGATTTCTAAATTTTTCACATTATTTTCAACAAATTTGAGTAACATTGTCATATGGATTTGTTTATATATAAATTTTAAAGCATATCTACCTTAATCATTAAATGTAGTTAGATCATTGTTTTCCAATGTTGTGCATGATATGCTTGGAATTCATGCCTTTTTCACGCTGCATTTCTTTAGCTTCATTGCTTGAGGCACACACTATTTTTTAGGTATGTCAACTGCATGCAATTATGATTTGGATTATGAGCACTTGTAGTATTGTTTGATCTAATTTTGTTATGGATTTTTTATCAACATCCCCTCGTGCTGTGGCATTCTTCGATAGAATCTTACTATGTAGTTTACATGGAGATTTAAGTACAGAACATAGACAGCCATTGCATTGACATATATGTGAGAAGAAAGTCGGGGCTTTAGGTTCCTCGATTCTAATTGTTGACGTTAAGCGTTGATTATGTAATATATGCATATCATTAGAATTATTTCTCCTTTGACAATGACTTCGCGGTAGCAATCAATGCAAGTAAAAATCACCAAGTGGCTGGCATGCTTTTCCTTGTATGAGAGAGAGCACAGCAAATCCCCTACATCATGTAACATAGGGGAAAAAACTTTCCCCTGAATCATGAAAATTATATATATTATTGATGATATTTTTTATTTGGGACATTCTTGTTTTTGATTTCTTGGTGCATACTTTTACTTGCTAATGGTTCTATTATGTAATCATATGTATTATGTGTCCTAATCTATGAAACTTACACACTGGGTGTTGTATATTCTTACACACATTTTTCACCTTCAGGTATTTTTGTAGCATTGGCATTGCGTTTTGATGTGTCCAAGGGGAAAGAGAGCCAGTATTTCAAGAGTGCTTTTCTAGGATATACCGTTGGTTTGGTCCTTACTATTATTGTCATAAATTGGTTTCAAGCTACATAGGTGTGTGTTGCTCTTTTCTTTTTACTATTATTGTGCTTACTTAACAGTTTCAATTTATTTTCTAAACTGTCATTCTCATTATGATGTAGAACCTGAACATCCAAGTGACAAATTAATGAAGAACAATTATGAAAGGACCTTCAGCCTAACAATAGTGTCTCTAGCATCAGCATTAGCATCAGCATCATCACCACAATTGTTATTAAGATTTTCTTTAATTTGGATTTTAATTGGTGGTTTGGATAGTATATATATTTGTTGGATTATACTATATTTATGGATTTTTATTTTGTTTGATATGTATGGTTAATAGTTAAGTTTTGTATGTGGTTGAAAATTGAATGGTACAGGTTGTAGAGAAATATTTTTATTGAATGGTTAAGAATTGAATGAATGAATGAATAGATGAATAATTTTGTATATGCATAGGTTATAGGCGGTGCAAAAAATACTATAGAATAAATTATAAAAACTAAATAAGACCTTTTGGTGACTAAACAAATGTCACGAGTTGGCTTTTGGCTACTAAAACTTTAGTCGCCAATTGTAAAAAAAGTGAAACTTTTGGCTACTAAACTGCTAGTCGCCAATTGTAAAAAAGAAACTTTTGGCTGCTAAAATTTTGGTCACCAATTCTCAAAAAGTAAAATTTTTGGCTACCAAATAATTAGTCGCCAAACATACATTCTCAATTGGCTACTAAATAGTTTAGTCGCTAAAAGTAAATATATTTATATATTTAATTTTTTTAAAAAAACATATGGCGACTAAAAAAAATATATGGCGACCAAGGTTTTAGTTGCCAATAGGCCACTTTTGGCTACCAAAAAAATTTTAGTTGCCGATTGATTCCCCGACAAACTATAGGCGACCAAATGGGCGACCAAATATATTAGTCGGCAAAAGTAATTGGCGACTAAAATTTTAGTCGCCAAAAGTGAAATTTCTTGTAGTGTTCAAACCAGAGCCAGCAAATTTTTCTTTCATGAGCTTGTTTATGCGTTCAAACATGGAAGGAGTAAGATAATTAGCCCAATCTCCCACCTCACCTTTCCTAAAGAACATACTATTCGGACGTCTAGTTTTATATTTTTCATTCTTGTTCACTTCCAAATCTTTCAAGTTGTCAAAACTACATAGCTTTAATACTTCCTCAATTAACCCTTGGTTCTCTTCTTCCACAGAGAAAGGTAAACCCATGAACTTAGCCAACACTTTGAGGTGAGAAATGGGGTCTTCTTTCATATCTTCATATTTCAAAAACAACACCTTGTCTGGTCTCTGTTGGATTGCCTTCCAGTACTCCAACACATGATCCCAAAACGGCCCATATGTGGTCACACCACGACAGAACATGTCGAAACTTTCCTCTATCAAGCTTGGATCGAAGTATTTGAAAGCTTAGCAGCAAAGTGTCTGAATGAGATGAACACATCTAAAGGGTTTCGACAAAGATAGACAATGTGACAATCAGAGTCTTTAATAGAAGTAGGCAATGCAGAGTGTGGCATATGAGTTGCTAAGACTCTAGGGCTAGGCAAGTCTTCAAGCTTTCAAGCTTGAGGACTGAGTTCTTGCTGTAGATGTCATCTTCGAGGAAAGGGACGAGGATGTGAGGGTTTGTGGTGAGCAATGGGCTTTCACTGACAGGGTAGTTATTACGATTTGCTATGGTGAGTGCGAGAGCTTTCAACCATGTTGTGCATGATTTTGGTAAGGTGATTAGTATCAGATCACTGTCTTGTGCTTTGAAGTGTTGCTGAGATGAGATGATGCCATGGAAGAACACAGATGGATACCAATGCCCTTCATAGAAACAGAGATCAAAACCTTCTGGGATTTTCTCCATGGGAAGGGTTTTGAGCACTTCATCTATCACCTCCTCACCCATTCTCTCTTTATCTTCACAAGTTTGCCATGTTTCTTTTAGTTTCTCCATGATTGAGAGAGGAAGAGAGAGTGAGTGAGCGAGTGTGAAACAGGTAAACAAGGAGAAGAATTATTTGGCAAAATTTAAGGGATTATTGTATGCATATTTGTAATAGAATTCGTTTGGGATTGGACTGATTTTTTTATTATTAAAAAATCTCGTTTGAAATGGACTTTTTTACTTTTTTTGACTTTTAAGGGAAAAAATAAAATGATTATGGTTTGGACATGAACTTTTGTCTTATTAACTTTTTAACTTATTTTATTTATTTATTTATTTATACTAAAATAACCAAAAAAATCTCCCAACTCTTTAGGTCAAACGAGTGCAGAGTATATATATATAAACCCACATATGTGTCCCATATCCATGTAAAAAGTTTGATAAAAAAATTTAATAAATTATTTGAATCCTTAATATAATACTTAGAGTCATGCTTCCCCGGGGGTGACCCCGATGGCACCCCTGGACGTGTGCTGCCATTGGCTGGAAAAAAAAAAAAAAAAAAGTTTTTTTGGCCAATAGGAAGAGACCCAAAAATGCTTCGCACTCCCAGTATAGAGACCCCCAGTGAACCCCAGCTGAAGTGGATGTCATGTGATTGTCACGTGACGTTAAGACCAAAACACATCTTCACATTTCATTTTGAAATCTCCAACGGTAACCAGTCCAGCTCTCCAACGGTTCCCTTCACTCCAACGGTAACAGCTCCAGCTCCAACGCATGAGCCCACTCCGACGCCTGACCCGCACTCCGACGCCGGCGACCACTCCTTCCCTTCACTCCGACACAGCTCGTTCCCGCTTCTCCCGAATCTCCGATTAAGAGGTAAATTTATCTGGGTATATATATCTGTATATATATCTACGAATCCAGATATATATATGATTTCATTTGGCCTTTTGATATATATATATAGAGGTCATGATATATATGTGTATATATGATTTCATAGGGCTTTTGATATTTATCTGGGTATATATAGAGGTCATTGAGAATCAAGGTACTTGTCATGCTCTAACTACATTATTTCATTTATTTTTTCATAAAAACACTGGAAGTGTTTTCAGTAATGATTCCTGCTAATCCATTAGTGATAACATATGGGTAAATTGCTTTTAGTACTTCGAATTCTATTTTGGTTTTCATATTTATTTCATTTTATTTTTAAATTAGAAACAAAAACTTATTTGATTTATTGATATTGTTTCCATAAAAGTGGAATTGATTATAAAAAAAAAAATGTTTTCTTTTATTTCCAAAACAAATTTTCACTCTCTAGTCACCACCATTAGGCGATTGCTCTGGCCACTCCCACTTCCAGTCACCACATTTGACCACCCTCTACTAGCAATCAGTACCTCCAGTAATTCACTGAGCATTTTTTATTTTATTTTATTTTTCAAAATATTTGTGTACACTCAAGTGTTTTTTTTTTCTTATTTTATTTTTTTTAAATAAAATTTATTTTCTATGTTATGCAAACCCCAAAAAAAAAAAAAAAAAAAAAAAAAAAAAAAAAAAAAAAACCGCAATGTTATCAAACTACCTCAATTATTAAGGTCTTCAGTCTGAGTTCCCAGCTTGTCTGGTTTAGTTTCTCATTTGAAATCTCATGGTGTTTTGGTGAATAATTCAAATTGGTTTTGATCAAAGAGGGACTGCAACCAAAGAAACCTAGCAATTCAAGCAGTGGCTACAACTCCTGCAATCAACGTATCCACCCCAGAGGCCAAAAAAACCCAACACTTGTTTTCCCCTGTTTACACCCAACACTTGTTTTCCCCTGTTTCTTTCAACTGAAAGTAGTTCCTGAAAATTGTGAACAGCAACAATTAATTATCTCCATTCAGTTTACTACCTACAGGGGCACAGAACTATAAAGTTTCCTTTAATGAGAAAATGGGTGAAAACTTTGTTTGATGAGAGGTACGAAGATTGAGAGGAACTTTAAATCCATTTTCTGAGGAGGAACCTTAAACCCATTTACTGAGAGGAACCCTAAATTTATAGTTCTGTGCCCCTGTAGGTTCCTCTCAATCTTCCTCTCAATCTTTGTTTGATGAGAGGAACCTTAAACCCATTTAGGAACCTTAAACCCATTCAGTTTGAAACTCAGTTTGATGAGAGGTACGAAGATTGAGGATAGATGAGAGAGAGCTATGGAGATATTACCAGATTGATGAGAGCGACGAAGATTGCAGAAATTTCGGTGAGCTATGGCCGTCGTCGATGGAGGAGGAGGAGGATGGCAACGAGAGGTGAGGATAGACGAGGGAAGACGAGGATGGCGGCGAGAGGTGAGGATAGACGAGTTCCCGCTTTTTCCAGATTTTGTTTTTCTTTTTTTTATTTTTTATTTTATTTTCTAGCTGTGTTTACACATCAACTGCCATGTCGATTAGGGGTCCTTTGGGGTTCATAAGCCTTTGAAGTGCATGGCGGGGTCTCAGGAAGAAGAGACACCCAAAGACTTGGAGGTCTCTTGCATTTTCCTAATACTTAATATTAATAGACGTGGCCCCCTCACTTTCTAATAATTTTCCCATTTCAATTCAACTGTATGAAAGATATTGATTGATTGATGGTACTACCTATTTTTTGGATAATGTTATGAAAAAATATTGGTTGGTCCAGAAACCCTACATGACAATGTCTTGTCACTAATCATAATTTATTATGTTTTTTTTCTATTCATTAATTGCTCAACACAAATTTGTGAACCCTATAAACTCAAAAATAAAATAAAATAAATTTTTTTTAAAAAGTTATTAATTGTTAATTTTTAGTGACATATATAAAAAAATATCATAAAAAATTATTTTTAATGACGATTTTATTAAATAATATTTTTAATAGAATTTTATGAAAATTAAATCTAATTATTATGATTTATTAATAATTTACCCCTTAATTATCCCATTAATGATTTCAGATTTATTAAGCGGTGTTAACATAATTTATCTTTGGGTAATGCTACATCGCTCGAAAATGCCCCCCCCCCCCCCGAATCCCCCTAAAGGCAAAAACGACGTCGTTTTTGCCTTTTTTTTTTCTTTTTTTTTTCAGAAGCAAAAATCAGAAGGAAGAGGAAGAAGGGGAAGAAGAGGAGGAGGGGAAGGAGGAAGGAGGAAGGAGGAAGGAGGAGGAGGAGGGAACCCTAACCACAGGGGGAGGAGGAGGTGGAGGCGGGGCTGGAGGCGGAGACGGCAGCCGGAGCTGGAGTTGCTGCTGCGATGAGCTGGCGATGAAGCGACAATGGCGGGCGGCGAGGCTCGCAGCCCTCTTCTTCCCCTCTCTCTCTCTCTCTCTCTCGCCTCTGTGATTTCGGGAGATTCGGGGGGAAAAAATTAGAGGGACAAATCATTATCCTTTATCTTTTTTCATATGTATATATATACATATAGTTTTCACTGGATACTCTGACAATTAATTAATGGACGTGGCCCCGCACTTTATGATGATTTCTCTATTTCAATTCAACTATACAAAAAAAACATTGATTGATTAATAGTACTCTCTTATTTTTTAAGTAATGTTTTGAAAAAATTATTTGCTAGTTCAAAGGCTCTACGTGACCAATGGCCATTTATTTTGCCAATCATAATTTATTATATTTTTTTATATTTTTTAATTAACCAACATAAATTTATAAACGACACTCCTTTCAGCAAACACAACTTATTACGCATCACCTCATTGAGAGGGTGCTCAGATATGACAGGGGTGTCCCAAACCAATTACTCCCTCCATCCCAAAATAATAGTCCCTTTTAGGGAATTCAATTTTTTTTAGTAGTACAATTATTGTACTTTAAAAAAGTTGATTTTCCAAAATTACCCTTTGATAGTACATTTTTTTTTGAAATATCAATGTCATAAATGTACTTTTTATATTATTTATGAATTTAAAAGAATGGCAAAATAGGAAATTTATATTATTTTTGTACTTGATTTTTGAAGAGTGGCTAATATTTTGAGATAATGAAAAATGGAATAAGGGACTAATATTATGGGACGGATGGAGTAAAAAGTGTCTCACCACTGCCACTCCATTCACGAACATTTAACTAGTTCAAACAATGTTAATTGGCGTTAATGAGTTTCATCACATTTGGCGGGAGTTCAATACTCTTTTGTTGTGCAAGTCTTAAGTTAAGCGGGGTTTGTCTTGAGAGGTTGGAACAAGACACCCTAGTGATTTCGGTAAGGGGCGCTGCCTTGAACCTACAGGCGAGTGCGAGGATTTTCCCTGTAACCAAAAAAAAAAAAAAAAATTGCTGTCAACACTCTGTTCTAAAAGCAAAACGTTAACACTGATTTTTAAATGGGATTGGCTTCTCTCATGTACATGATCGGATTAGAGGGTACTGTTAAATCCATAAGGGCTTATTACGGGTCCCATTTCGATAATCCGAATCGTTCAATGTGTAGAACTTGTCGAGCACTATATATTTGGAGAAAATCACGTTGATCGGATATCGATAGCTATTTCATCGGATCAGATTTCTATCGACCGTCAATTTTTTTTATACAAAACTGATTTGATCATGTAGCTATCGATATCCGATCAGCGTATACTCGATGAGTTCTACACATTAACGATTTAAATTATCAAAATGAGATCCATGATAGCCCCTCACAGACCCAACAACACCCTCCAGTCTATGATCAGACTAGAGGGAAGCCATTTCCTCTCATTTTGAATTTTTTTGTTGAAGAATTTTATTATACATACTTTATACCTTATGCAATTTTAATTATGTTATTTTTTTAATTATGATTAATTTTTTTATAAAAAAAATTGTTTGCCAAGCGAGTAAGGTTTAGATTAAGATAAAAAAAAAACACAAAAAGAAAAAATAAGTTAAGTAATTACCTCTCTACTTTTTTACACTTTTAAAAAAAAAAAAAAAAAAATGTCTAAAAATTAGCTTTTAAGCTACTTCTCAAAACAATCTAAAATATCACATCTAAACTATAATCATCCCACTTTTTCATTCATAAAAAAGTAAAAATGTCAACAAAAAAAAAAAAAAAAAAAAAAATTCAAACGGAACTAATTTAGCCAAACTTAGGCCTTATTTGAGAACAAGCTATTTTTTAGTTTTTTACGAAAAAATGTTTAAAAAAGTAGAAAGAGTAATGAGAAAACTTATAATGACTTTTGATTTTCTGAGTAAAACATGTAATTGCCAAATGATACCTAAATTAGCCAAAAAGTCAAAAAAAAAAAATTCTTCCCAAATGAATCTTAGTTATGATATTATTTTTGAAATTTCGATTATGACTTTTTGTATTTAGTTATAATTTTTTTTTATTTTAATTAAAAAAAATATACAATTATATCAATTTTCTTTCTTTCTTTTTTTTTTTTCTTTTATAATAATTATAAGGTGGATAGAATGTGTTTACCGTAGTCTTTCGGTTTTGTATTTGAAAGAGAACTTTGTTTGGTCACAATCTATGGTCCCTTAGCCATGACAGTGAGAGAGAACAATGTGTTTACAATTATAACTAAATACAAAAAGTCATAAATTTCAAAAATAATTTGTTTACATGGTCCCTTGTATTTGAAAGAGAACAATGTGTTTACAATCAAATTGATCAGAGATATAACTAAAATAATTTGTTTACATGGTCCCTTGTATTTGAAAGAGAACAATCTGTTTACAATCAAATATATCAGAGATATAACTATTGTTGGTGTTTGGTCACAATCTATGGTCCATTGGCCAAGACAGATGAGAGAACTTTGTTGTACAATTGTGGAATCAAAAGCTGCTCCATGTTCGACGTCAATATCCAAAACAACGATTGTGGTCCTTGAGGCTCGCTCGAGGTTGAAGGTCGACTAGAAGATGTGATGTTGCTGCTGTGGCTGCAGCTTGAGCACTACGGATGATAATCTTGATTTTTTAAAAAAAAAAAATTCAATTGATGATTTAATTGAAAATTAGTGAATGGACGTTCAGCAAATTGAAATCATAATTTTGGACTTTCACAAGATCAATTTGATTTTTCATTGCATAGTTGAATGAATTTTTTTTTTTTTTTTTTTTTTTTTGAATTATTGCTTGAACAAATTTTAGTTTCAAAAAAAGAAAAAGAAACTTTTAAAAATATTGTATATTTATAGACAATAAGCCAAATAAGTTCTTGTTTTAATTGAAAGTCTCAAAATTTTCATGAAAAAACTAAAAAGCAATTTTTAGGGTGAATTTTTTTTTTCTTTTTTGATTCGTGTTATGTATAATTTCAATGAAGCTTAACAGAAGATGTTAATGTTTGTGGTTAAGTTCTGTATTATTTTTTTATTATTTTTATTTTTTTTACGGAGAAAAGGAAAAATATTCTCTACTTCAAGCTTGAAATGGTTGTTCTCCATTGTCATACATATATTCACTAGTATATGAAAATAAATAATTTAAAAATTAAATAATAACAATTTAGAATGAATTAAATTTTAACCATTTTATTAAATAAAAAGTATAGAAAATAATTTAGAATGAACTAAATTTTAACCATTGCAGTTGTCATAATTTAATTGATAAAGATGAAAAAAAATAGAATAAATTAATATATATATACGATAAAATAAAAATAAATTTCATTTTATAAATTTTTTAGTTTTAGTTTGTTCTATGTTAAAATTTGTCATCAAACTTAAACATACCTTTTAGAAATAAAACAATATATATTGTTAAAATCAGTCAAAAGACTAAACAACTTACACAAAAATTAATTAATTAAAACTTTTAAATTTTATTTTATGTTAAAATTTAAACTATTTTCAACTGAAACATGCACAACACTATAATATTAAATGGGAACATATGTTTACTTTATAGAACCTAAACAATTCATTTTTCCCTTCTTTTCCTGATATGGGATTGTGTAAAATAAAAATTAACAATAGTTCAGGCGGAAAATGGCAGAAAATTTATTTCGAATCAAACAATATCAGTCATTTAATTTTTAATTAAATTAATTTTTAATTTATTTCGAATCAAACAAATCTAACTAATATATTTTGATAAAAGTGTTAAGATCACGATTAAACCAATGAATCAATTAAACCAAAAACGGTTCATCTTAATCAGTTAGGTCAAAAAACCAACCAACTTATATACAAATTAATTAATTAAAACTTTTAGATGTTATTTTATTTTTAAAATTTAAACTGTCTTGAAGTGAAACATGCACAACATTACAATATTAAATAGGAACATAAGGTTTATTTTATATAAGTGAAACATTTCACTTTTTTCTTATTTTCTCGATGCGAGATTGTAAAATAAAAGTTAACAATTGTTTGGACGGAAAGTTTATTTCTAATCAAGCAATCAATCGTTCAATCTTTTATCAAGTCAATCTTTAATTTATTTCGAATCAAACAAATAAAATCGCAGTTAAACCAGTAAATCAGTTAAACAAAAAATGATTCAGTCTAATTGACTAGGTCAAAAGATCAACCAACTTACACAAAAATTAATTAATTAAAATTTTCAAATTTAAACTGTATTGAACTGAAATATGCACAATACTACAATATTAAATGGAAATATAAGATTCCCTTTATATAAGTGAAACAACTCACTTTTTTTTTATTCTCCCGATGTGGGATTATAAAATAAATTATATCATATACTAATTAGTGTTTTTATCTTAAAATTTAAACTATCTTGAATTGAATTATGCACAACACTACAATATTAAAAGGGAGTATAGGATTTACTTTATATAAGTGAAACAAACTTTACTTTTTCTTCTTCTCCTAATACGGGATTATGAAATAAATCATAAACTAATTAGAGTTTTATTTTTATATGGTTAAATGGAAGTTAGCCAATAGATACTTTTTTAATTGTACAAAATTAGTAAAATTAGTATGAGAAATTGTGATTAAATCGGCGAATCGGTCAAACCAAAATTGGTTCAGGCTAATCGATTAGGTCAAATCTCCAACCAACTTATACAAAAATTAATTAATTAAAACTTTTTAATGTTATTTTAATTTTAAATTTTAAATTGTTTTGAATTGAAATATATACAATACTACACTATTAAGATTCACTTTATATAAGTGAAACAACTCACTTTTTTCTTCTTTTTCTGATGTGGGATTATAAAATAAAAGTTAACAATTATTTGGAGGGAAAATTTATTTCTAATCAAGCAATCTCAGTCTTTCAATCTTTAATTTATTTCGAATCAAACAAATCTAATCGATATATTTTGATAAAACCGCTAAAATCACGATTAAACCAACGAATCAATCAAATTAAAAATGATTTAGCCTAATTGGTTAGGTTGAAAGACCAACCAAGTTACACAAAAATTAATTAATTAAAACTTTTAAAATTTAAATGGTAAATTACAAACACACCTCCTGAGATTTACTAAAATTACAAATTACCCCCTATAGGTCTAGAAATTACATTATGACCCAAAGGTTTCTAATTTCATAACAAATATGTCCTTTTATTAATAAATTATCAAGTTAATTAATAATGTTAAATTTTTATTTCAATTAATAATTCATATAATTTTATTATTGTATAGGTGAACAATTAGAAATTTTACCTTTTCAATTAATTCTGTTAAATAAAAAATTCAGATAATGAGGTATTTGTAATTTTCCAAACTACAGGGGACAATTCGTATTTTAAGCAAACCTCAGGAGTTGTATTTGTAATTTACCCAAATTTTAAACTATATTGAATTGAAATATGCACAACACTACAATATTAAATGGGATGGGAGTATAAGATTCACTTTAGATGAGTAAAACAATTCATTTTTTTCCTTCTTCTGCCGATGTGGGATTATCAAATAAAACTTATCCAATGGAGATTTTCTTTATAGCGATCCCGATTTTGACCCGTCACTTTTTGTATTCCAGACTCGGGTTGTATGGTTTTGAATGGTTATCCACGTCTTGTTTCCCTTGCCTTCCCTCTATTTTAGTTATCGGGTTGTAGTTGTTTGTTCAGGACAGGTTGGTTGCTTGTTTTTCCAAACCTTTGTTGCCTAGATTTTTGCTTCTCCGCTCGAGGGGGCTTTGTAAATTTTACCACTTCTTATGCTCGAGCGGGATTTGCGAACTCTCAGTACTTTGCACGTCTGCAAAAGTACTGGAAGAGTGTTTTCCATGCTCGAGCAGCGTTTCCTATGCCTGAGCGGGTTGGCGCTCGAGCAGCCTTTGTTGTGCTTGAGCGGTTTGTTTGTCATCAGCAAAAGTACTAGATGGGTGTATTCTGTGCTCGAGCAAGTCAACTTTTGCGCTCAAGCGAAACAACTTATTGTGTCTGACGCTCAAGCATCAATTCTTCCGCTGGAGCAAACTGTGCGTATATCATATTGCAAAAATGACATTTTATATCACTTTTTCATTCTTCTCTCTCTCTAAAAATTTTCAAAGACCTAGATTTGGACTCTTTCTCTTTCTCTCTCTGCATTTTAGCCTAGATCCATTGGGTTTTCTACCCTAGTGTCTTTGAGAAAAAGTTGGAGCCTTCCAAGAACTACATTTTCATTCGAATAGAAGTTGGTTTCGGCATCATTGGAGTTTCCCCCTTTTGCTTTGCTCAACTCCTAACTTCGAGGTACGAATTTTCTACACCTTAATATGGTTTTTAATATAGTTATTTGTCATTGTGTAACAATGGCGAGATTTTGGGGTGATGTAAACAAACCTAGGGTTTAGGTGTAAAATGAAAAGAGGGGAGTTTGCTGTAAAATGATTATGATAGTTATTTTGTATATATAAATGAAATTAGTGTTGTAAACGTGAAATTCGATGAGTATTGGAATAGATGGTGGAATTGAGTAGGTGATACGTTTCATCTTTGGAAATTTTGAATAAATTATCTGTCTTGAGATTGTATATCCGTTAGACATATTTGTATTGGGCTATCGATGGATGTCACGCCCCACTTTTTATTACTCGAAGTCATTACCAATTCCATTAACTTAATTCAATTTCAGAGATAACATGCGGAAATAAACTCATACATTCAATCCGTAGAAGTGATTAACAATACTCTCATTCGTATGCAAAGTAAATATTACATGAGCATTCTAAATAAGATGCCCTCAGGCTTACAACATTAAATAATCAAATGAAGGGTGCAACCCTTTTACACATATGGCATTCCGCCTACAATGAAGAGGCCCCGTGGCCAACAAATAAGTAAATCCAACTCTTGCAGCTCAACCTGCTTAATACCTGAAAAAGATTCAACAACGTGGGATGAACATATAGTCCAGTAGGGATCTCAACATGATCCTCAACAATAACAACATTACAGATAGCTATGATCATGAACACTCATTCTCGTACTAGAATAGTAATATGACATTTTATACAAAATATATATATACGTATGAACTTTTCTTGAAAACAACCGTTTCAAACAACGCTACAAGCGATTTATCTTTCCTTATTCCTTTCATTAGTTCCCATTCCCATTCTTTTATACATAAGCAATTACTTAGGAAATAAATTCACTAAGACCACTACTATTCTCCAATTTTCACACAAACAACAGATGTGCCTTTCTAGAACATATTTCTAAAATGTTTGATTCTCTTTACACTTCTAAAAGACAAGGGGTAGCAACTGATACATGATTAACACAAGATAATCCATTTACAATTTCATGACACGAATGTCTACATTGCCTATGACACATAGTCTATGGCACAATTCACCTTTCCTTTTATGGCTCAGAACCTGGCCAAATACTTCAACAAGGGTTTCATCTCTTATTAACAATCCTTCCAATTCAACAGGGATAACAAATCAAGTTAAACCTCTCATATAACATAACAAATACACAAGTTGGTATTGTATCAATCACAATCAAATTCACTTCCATACTTCCCAACTGATACACATTTTGGTGATGTATCATATCAAATAGATAAGCATATAAGTCAGTATCTACGCAATAGGCGTAGCATATAAGCGAACCACAGGTTCATCCCCTATCTTCCCATAATCATTAACGTTTAGAGGTACATCCCCATCTTCCCTAAACCGTGGAGTACATCCCCTATCTCCTCCCATACACAAGTAATGCATATAAACACAACGTCATATACACAAACAATCAATGGTGTAATGCATACACAACAATTCAACACAACCGTGTCATCCTCCACCGATGACCAAGGACAAAACCTCTAGATGCATGTATGTTGTACATCTATTAACAGACTCAATTATCATGAAACCACAAACCCTATAACAAAACTAACATGGCAGTTAAAGATACAACCACCACATATGTGTGTTCAACACTCACATTACAATATCCAACTCTCATACCTTTTGCCTTCACAAATTCAATTCCCTGGACAATAAGGCCATAACTCATTTTAACCCATTACATTCTTTTCCAAGCCACTCCAATTTAATTATGCAAATTAAGTTATAATCATTAAACTAGGGTTTTCCTCCCTCTTTCTCAATATTGACCTAAAAGGCTCAATTATTAACAACAAACAACAATGATCACATTGAAGACCCAAAATACATAAGTATTTGCCCAACGATCACAACCCCTCTATTAATTTATTAAATCAAATAAAATTAGGGTTTTATCTCCTTTCAACAACAATATGCTAATTAACACCCCAATTAGCCTAAACCATAACTAATGATAATAAACCCAACTCCAACAGTCAACCCAAGGTTCAACCTCATGATTTTGAATAAATCCAACATGATATACTGTTTTTATGCAATACAAAAACTACCACATGTCTATCTATAGATGGAGTATTGAAAAGAAACAAGGAGAATCCCTACCTCAAAGGAGAACCCAAATGGAGAAGATTGATCCGAAATCCAAGTGCTCCAAATCCACAATTCTTGATTAAAATGTAGCCCTCACTCTCCTCTACCTTTTAATAAAGGATCTAGGTTAGAAACTCACTCTAAGTAGATCAAACCTAAGAGAGAAGGTGAGTTGGGGAAAGAGAACTCATAACCTAGGGTTTAGAATCTGAAAAGAGGGTGAAAACGCTTAAAAACGCTGAAACACGATTTTATACCCGGCGCCCGCTCGGCGTCAAACTCCCTCGGCCGGACACTCCTGAACCCGCTCGAGCGGACCAACTCCCGCTCGAGCGTCCATCCCTGAACAAGAAATACTGGATGGGTGTTTTTCCCGCTCGAGCGCCAAAACTCCCGCTCGAGCGGACAAGTAACAACAAGTCCCCGCTCGAGCGTCAAACTCCCCGCTCGAGCGGACAAGCCAAAAACTGAACATCAACATTTGGTTTCTAAACCCAACCAACCTGCAATCAACCTGCCCAAAACATCCTATAACTCAAGAATAAAGAATTAAAGGACAACCACAACAATAATAAGACAATAGAATCTACGGAACATAAGTCCGAATATGATAATCAAATGGGAAAAGACCGGGGTCGCTATAATGGATGATAGCTTTGAATGTTGTAAACATTACATGAGGATTAGGTGAATTGAAACTAATATCTTGTTAGTTGTCATTGGATATGACCATAATTTAAATACATTGTATATGTATGATTGTTTGTGAGGAGAAAGGGAATGTACTCCATGTATGATTATGTTTTTTAAATGCATTATATATGTATGATTGATTGGGAGAAGAAAGGGGATGCACTCCATGGTTTGGGAGGAGAAAGGGGATAGACTCCATTAAAATTAAGTTGGCCGGAGTGTCCTGGGTGTAAGTCCTGAAATTATACATGGGTGCCAATTCTGCGGACAAAATTTTCATAAAATGGCAACTGTAATGCTTGTATAGCCTACTTTTACATGAGTCCCGTATGACGGTTTGCCACGGACGAAATATCCGTGAAAGGGAAGATTAAAGTGTTAGTTTGTTAATGGTATGATTGTGGAACCATTGAATTGTAGTCTCATTTGGGTTATCTAAAGAATAATGAAATTGACTCATATGTTGAAATGAATTGAAGGAAAATGAAATGAAACATGGATTTAGTATTCAATGAGTATATAAAATGTACATGTGTTTATCCCTGGCATTGTATATGCACATTGTATTTATACCTTCGTTAAATTTCATATACTGTGTTAGATTATTCCTACTGGACTGTGGCTCACCCTGTTTGGGAAAATCATTTTTAGGTAATGATGGCATGCCTCTACCAAAACAATAGTATTGGAGGGACTTTTGGGAAGCAAAAGCTTCTTTGTTTTGTTTTACTTTTTGTACAGCCTAGGGTTTAAATTGTATGAGCTTATCTCACTTTTGTTGTAACCAAGCCAAGGCTTGGAAATGTGTAAGCCTATAGGGCATTTGTTTATGCTAAACTCATTTGTATTATTAACATTATGAAATGAAAGAACTTAACACTCTGATTCATGCAGCTATATACATATATTTTCTGGGTTGTATTCATTGTATAATTTCAAGGGCATTACATTCTTAATTATTTAAAATTAAGAAAATCAAGAAATTAGTATGAGATATTGAAACTCTTACTAGCATATGAACCCCGTGTGATGTACGTTATAGCGATCTCGGGTTTTACCCCTTATTGTACAGTGATCTGGACTTGTGTCCGTGGATGTTAGCAGTTGTTTAAATCTTGTTTACGTCCTTTCATACTTTGTATTTGAGTTATAGGATGTGTTGGGCAGGTTTGTTACAGGTTGGTTGTATTTGGGAGCAAATGGTTGCTGCCCAAAATTTTGGTTCTTAGCTCGAGCGAGAGGTTTGTCGCTCGAGCGAGCTTTTTGTTTGGATCCTTCGCTCGAGCCAGGGTTTGGTCGCTCGAGCGAGAGTGGTCGCTCGAGCGAGAGTTGAGTTTTGTGCCTGCTGGATAGAGCGAGAAGTCCTGCGCTCGAGCATGCCTCTGCATCTCATTTTGACCTGAGAGCTGTGTTTCTTGGCTCGAGCGAGCTTTCCTTCGATCGAGCGAGCGAGGTTTATGTTTTGAGTTTCCTCGCTCGAGCGAGCATTCTGTCGCTCGAGCGTGCTTCTGGGTTGCAGACCTGAAGCTTCAAGTTTTTGGCTCGAGCGAGACTTTCTTCGCTCAAGCGAGTATTCTTTGTGTCTGATCGCTCGAGCGACCAATCCTTCACTCGAGCGAGCCTGTTTTATATCAGTAGGCAGCAGCGGGGAAAACATCACTTTTTTATCCCCTTTTCTTTTTCAAACCCTAGATCCGAGACCCTTTCTCTCTAAACTTGTCTTCTCTCTAGGATTTCATCTCTCTCTAGTGTGAATCTATCCTAGGGCCTTTGTTAAAAAGTTAGAGGGTAGCTTGGGCTTTGATTTAATCTGAAAAACTTGGGATTTGGAGCACGTTGGATTTTGGTCTTCATCTCCGTTTGAGCTCAAACTTCAAGGTAGGGATACCCTACTCCTCTTTATGAGCTTTGTCATTGAATTTTGGTATTTTGATATGTTGGAGGTTGTTGTGTAATTATGAGAAAGTTTAGGTCTTTTGTGTAATTTTAAACAAAAGTTGGGGTTTAGTTTATATAAACCTATATGCATGTTTGGCATAGAGAATTGAGATAAATGTTGTATTATGAATGAAAATGGAACCTTAGGGTTGTTATGTAACTTATGGGAAAAATGCCCTAATTACATAGTTAAATTAATTTGTATAATTAATTTGGAGAAATGAAGAATTGAATTGTGAATGTTAATAATACATTAATTTGATGCATTTATTTTCTATTTAGAAATAACTGCTTGGGCAATCGGTGGAGGATAGTCTTGATTGTTGTAAACAATGCATGATGATTAGGCAAATTAAAACTAATCAATTGAGTAGGCTATCATATATAGCGGCTGGAATAATACATTAACTTTATGTATTGAGTGATTGTATATGATCTATGTTTATATATATGTGTTATGTGGCAGGAGATAGGGGATGTACTCTATGGTTTAGGAGAAGATAGGGGATGGACCTCTAAATCGGACTTTGTGTGACATTGATACAGCACTACAATGTGTATCGTGTGTTGATTATGGAAGTGTTCGAATTGATTTGATATAGCACTACAATGTATATCGTTATCAATTGTGAAGTGTAGAAGTGATTCTATGTTATGTTGATACAGCACCGAAATGTGTATCTTTCGTAAAGTGTGGAAATAGTTTATGTGTTATCAATACAGCATTGAAATGTGTATCCATCATGAATTTTGAAAGTATTTTAAAGATGAGTCTTAATCTCATTAAGATATTTGGCTAAATGTTGAGCCTTGTTTTCAAACTCAAAGTTGGAAAAGAAATGGGAAATGAAATGCAACATGGACTTAATGTCATGAAACTGGAATGTGATATATGTGGATGTATCTGTGTTGACCATCTGTCAACTGCTAATCTTTTAGTCATTGTTCATAGCTGATTTAGTGTATTTCTATTGGGCTGTGGCTCACCCTTTATGGGACATCATTTTCAGGTACATGTAGCATGCCACCTCCAAGGACATAGCTTGGGAGGCTAGAGGCAGACAGGCTTTTTGTCATTTTGTTACCTTTAGATGTATTACATGTAAATTCAAGCCAATGGCTTAATTTGTATCGAGTTAGTACTTTTTGTAACCAAGTGTTAACTTGGAAAGCTGTCAGCCCGTAGGGCATTTACTTTTGTTGTTAACATGTAATATGCATTGTAATGAACTACTCTGATGAGTAGAAGAATATTTACCTTTTGTATCAATGCATGTCTAAATTGATGGGTTTTAATATTATTATTTTGAGGGCGTTACAACTTGGTATCAGAGCGTACCGGGTTCGAATAGTTTGGGTACGTGGGAAGTGATTAGTATCACAATGGGTTTGTCTCGCTTATTAGAGACTTAAATCTAATGTTATGTGTTTACGTGATAACATGTTTATGTGACTATTTGGGTATGGGATTTAGTTTCTAGGATATTGATTGGATCCTTGGGTTTCTGTGAGTCTTGTTGGAAAAACACTTGATCAATGCTGTTTCTGACCGGAACTCTGGTAACACCTCGGGACTATCATTATCCAGAAATGAAATTCGTAAGTGCTTATGTGATTATGTGCATACATGGAGTGAATTATTGTTGTCCATGCATTAGGACGCGAGTGTTTAGTTTCGGCACATTTTTAAATGTGCTAATGTTCTTCGTTACCTTTATTAGGATGTCAGGACGAGGAAGTGGTGGTAGGCGAGGTAGGCCAAGGAGGCAGGAGGTGCCTATACCGGATGATATTCCAACGCAGCAGGAGGAGATTGGCCAGGCCAATGTGGCCGAGCCAGTGGGTCAGCAGGCCATGGGCGCCTTAGCCCGCGAGATGGCAGGAGCATTGAGAGCATCCATGGACATTCTCAGAGCTAAGAATCAAGTCCAGGCCCAGGTTGTTGATGCAGGGCCTTCCTTTCTAAAGAGGGAGTTCTTCCGGTCAAATATGGATGTGTAACGCCCCCAAAATAATAACAGAAAACCCATCCATTCATACATACATTGCTACAAGGGATAAACATCTTTACATGTTAATCAACAGAATTAAACGCCCCATGGGCTTACATCTTTCCAAGCTAACACTTGGTTACAAACAGAAGAGTACTAACTCAAATACATGAAAAGCCCTTGGCCTGAAATTACATGTAATTAAAACAAAATACAGTCAAAACCACAATCATCTGCCTGCCTCTAGCCTCTCAAGCGATATCCTTGGAGGTGGCATGCTCCTCAGACTGAAAATGGTGTCCCATATAGGGTGAGCCACACCAAAGAGAAATACACTAAACCAACTATGAACAATGCCTAAAACATTAGCAATCAACAGATGGCCTACACATATACATTCCGAGACAACACTTACATTCTTTTACCATTTCAAGACAACCCACTTAAGTACCAATTCACTTTCCATTTCTTCTTCAACAAGAGTTTGAAAACTGCTCAAGATCTGGCCAAAACCTTTTCGTTATATCACTAACACATAAACCACTTTCATTCTTTACTTATGACACACATGTTGGTGTTGTATCAACTTAACATAGAAACATTTTCTATACTTCACAATTGATAACGATATACATTTTAGTGCTATATCAAATCAATCCATACACTTCCGTACTTCCCAAAACAATAATGATATACATTTTAGTGCTATATCATATCAACAAACAACACTTCAACACATCTCCATGGAAAAGCATATGAGCTATTTCCAATATTTCTCCATGGACAAGCATATAAGCTACATCCAATATTTTCCATGGACAAGCATATGAGCTACATCCAATATTTTTCAATGGCCTAGAGGTACATCCCCATCTTCCCTAGCCATCGATTAACGGTTTAGAGGTACATCCCCATCTTCCCTAAACCGTGAGTACATCCCCTATCTCCTCCCATACACAAACACAAACAATGCATATAAACACATAACCACATACGCATTCAATCAATACATAAAGTTAATGTATTCGATCACTCGTCATACCCTATGACATTTCCACTCGATTAGGTTTAGTTTGCCTAATCGATGCATTGTCTACAACAATCAACACTACCCTCCACCGGTAGCCAAAGCGATTATTTCTAAACAGAAATAAATGCACAAATGGATAATATAACCATATTTCAATCGTGAGTAATACACGATTCAACTACACCCTTTAACCCCGACATTCTCAATTTCCACATATTCAATCCAATTCTCATTCTCTTTAATTAATTATATACATTAATTAATTAAACCAATTAGGGCAAATTACCATAATTCACAAAACAACCCTAAGGCTCCATTTTCATTTACAATCCGTCATTTACTCCCTTTCCTATGCCAAACATGCATACAAAGCTCATTTCTAAACAAAACCCCAACTTTTGTAAAATTGCACAAAAGGCCCCAAAGTTTCTCAAAAATTACGAACAACCCCCAACATATCCAAGTGCTAAAATTTAAAGACAAAGACCATAAGGAGGAGTAGGATATCCCTACCTCAAATTCGAGCCCAAACGGAGATGAAGACCAAAACCCAAAGTGCTCCAAGTCCCAACTTTTTCAGATTAAACGAAGATCTCACCACCCTCTATCTTATTAACAAAGGACTTAGGTTAGATCCACACTAAAGAGAGATGAAATCCTAGAGAGAATATATGTTTAGAGAGAGGAGTCGCTAAGGTTCCAAAATGAAAGAAGAAGAAAAGTGAAGTTCTCCTCACGCCATCTTGATATACACCAGCTCGCTCGAAGGAAGACCCGTCGCCGAGCGACCGCATACGAAAACACCCAACACCGCCTCAAAGCTCCCTCGCCGAGCCAAGAAATCTCGCCGAGCCAACCATCGACCAGGCTCGCTCAAGCGAAGAAAAGCTCGCTTCAATGCAAGCCTTCAGTTGCAAGCGCAACTAGACGCACGCCGAAGCGACGGATACCGCTCGGCGAAGAAACAAAGCTCTCAGTTCGATTTTAGACGCAGCTCGCTCGAAGCGACGCCACCTCGCTCGACCCACTGCATTAACAAGAAACCACTCGCCGGCGACCAACTCCTCGCTCGAGCGAAGGAGCAAAATTCTGGGCACCAACACTTAGCTCCAAACACAACCAAGCCAAAACGAACCCGCCCAACACGTCCTATAACCCAAATACAAAGTCTAAAAGGACGCAACCAAGGTTCAAACAACCTCTAACACCCACGGACATAAGTCCGAATCACTGTACACCAAGGGGTAAACCCGGGATCGCTATAGGATGAGTTTTTGGGGGATTCGAAGGAGCCACTTAAGGCTGATGAGTGGCTGGAGCAGATGAGTAAGACGTTCGAGATGCTTGGCATCGAGGACGGAGCATTGAAAGTGACCTTGGCATCTTTCCAGCTTAAGGGTGATGCGGGTCAGTGGTGGAAATTCATGAAAGGTCGTATTGGTGGCATTTGGGAGGCTTTTGTGAGTGCTTTCCAATAGAAGTTTTTATCTCCAGCAGTCAGGAAGAAGCTGAGAGACCGCTTCGCCACTTTTGCGATTAAGTTCTTCAAAGGGCAATATGAGGTCAAGCTTTACTAGCTTGTCGAGTTCAAGACTTGAACTTGTGGCGTCCGAGGAACGCCCAGACGAAGTTTGAGAAGAGGTTGAGGCGCGGCCTCAAGATGAGAATTGGTGGTTCTATGATCCGAGACTATGGGCGCTTGGTTGATGCTGCAGCCCATATGGAGATCATGATGCAGGAGGAGGAGGGACAGAGGAGCTCCAAGAGGAACCAGGATGGTCAGGGTGATAGCAGGAGACAGAGGGGTGCTAACCCTCAGCAGTCTTAGGGTGGCGTTGCTAGATCGACCTTTCCAGTACCGAGTGCAGGCTCGGGGAGAGGCAATCAGGGAGATTTCACCTATTACAAGTGTGGTCAGCTGGGCCACAAGGCTTCAGTTTGCCCACAGAGGGGAGGAGGTCAGCGAGCTGCTTCTTCGTCAGCTAGACCGCAGAGCCAGAGTTAGGACAGGGGTCAGCCACTGTCTTGTTATCAGTGTAGTCAGGCAAGCACCTGAAGAGGTTTTGCCCGCAGTTGAGTGGCACGTCTGGTGCATCTGGGCAGAGGCAAAGTCTTCACCACCAACAAGCGAGCCTCGAGGGCCAATCAGGCTTCATCGTCCCACCAGGCAGCAATGATGTCTCAGGGGTGAGTAGGTTGATCAAGGGCCTTCAGGGCTCGTGTATGCTGTTACCGCGCAGGACCTAGTACCGGTTCCATTAGTTGTGAGAGGTACCTTTCTATTTTTCAACTCGGTTGCTAGTGTATTGATTGATACAGGTGCGTCTCATTCCTTTGTATCTGCTGCATTTGCATATGTTTTGGAATTGGAGTTGGTACAGTTAGCATCTCCTATATGTGTTGTATCACCTCTTAGGGGTGAAATGACTTTGAAGCGTGGATGTAGAGGTTGTGATATAGAGGTCGCCGATCATCGACTTCCATTTCCTTTTGTAGTTATGCCCATGAAGGGTTTTGATGTTATTTTGGGTATGGACTGGCTATCGTCATACCGGGCTGTTATCGATTGCTACTGCTAGAGGGTCACAGTATGTACCGTAAGCGGGGAGTGTTTTCATTTCTTGGGGGATCGGGTTGGTAGTGTGTTGCCACCAGTGTATGATCCGCGAGGGCGGAGTGAGCTTAGAAATCTTCTTGCTAGCTTTTTCAGTAGTGAGTGTGATGAGACCCAGGTTGTGTTACCAAGGGTGGTTTGTGAGTATTCGGATGTTTTTCCCGAGGATCTTGTTGGTTTGCCACCTCACCGTGAGATTGAGTTCTCCATTGATTTAGTGCCCGGCACGGCGCCGATTTCTATGGCACCTTACCGTTTTGCCCCAGCCGAGTTGAGTGAGTTGAAGATTCAGCTCTAGGAGTTGTTGGATAAGGGTTTTGTCTGCCCTAGTGTTTTGCCGTGGGGAGCACCGGCCCTCTTTGTTAAAAAAAAAGATGGTGCCTTGAGACTTTGTATCGACTACCGAAAGTTGAATCGGGCTACAGTTAAGAATAAGTACCTTATGCCCCATATAGATGATTTGTTTGACCAGTTGAAGGGTTCCCGTTGTTTCTCTAAGATAGACTTGAGATCGGGTTACCACCAGTTGAGGGTCAGGAAGGAGGATATTCCGAAGACGGCATTCCGTACGCGGTATGGCCATTATGAGTTTCTAGTGATGCCATTTGGGCTCACCAATGCACCAGCAGTCTTTATGGATTTGATGAACCAGATCTTCCGGGAGTTCTTAGATCGTTTTGTGGTCGTTTTTGTGGACGACATTCTCATCTATTCACCTTCAGAGGAGGAGCACGAGAAACACTTGAGAGTGGTGCTCGAGTTACTTAGAACCCATAGGCTATATGCCAAGTTTGGGAAGTGAGAGTTCTGGCTAAGAGAAGTCAAGTTCTTAGGCCATGTGGTTTCTGGGGAAGGGGTGTCTGTTGATACATCTAAGATTGAGGTAGTGCAAGACTGGACACAGCCTAAGAGTGTGTTTGAAATCCGTAGTTTTATGGGATTAGCAGGGTATTACCGCCGGTTTGTGAAGGATTTCTCCAAGTTAGCTTCATCGTTGACTAGGCTGACTCGGAAGGGAGTCAAATTTGTATAGAGTGAGACTTGTGAAAAGTCGTTCCAAGAGCTGAAAGTTAGATTGACCGCCGCTCCAGTCTTGATTATTCCGGAGAGAGGGTTGGGTTATGCAGTCTATTGTGATGCCTCACGAGAGGGTTTGGGTTGTGTGTTGATGCAAGAGGGAAAAGTGGTTGCCTATGGCTCACGTCAATTGAAAATACATGAGAAGAATTACCCTACACATGACCTAGAATTAGCAGCAGTGATATTTTCCTTGAAAATCTGGAGGCACTACCTTTATGGTGAGAGATTCGAGGTGTTCTCGGATCACAAAAGTCTGAAATATCTGTTTACACAGAAAGACTTGAATTTAAGGCAGAGGAGGTGGATGGAGTTTATTGAGAATTACGACTTCGAGTTGCATTATCATTCGGGGAAGGCCAATGTTGTGGCCGATGCCCTTAGCAGGAAACCCGTAGGTGATGTAGCTAGTATAACCATCCGAGAGTGGGAGATGTTGGGTGCACTTGGTGAGTTTGATTTGCTTCTGAGCGAATCCATTGAGGCTGCGGCTTTGTTTTCTGTTGTTGCGCAGCCTACACTTCTGACTAGGGTGTTAGAGGCACCGAGAGGTGACCTTGAAGTAGAATCCCTTCGAGAGAAGATTTCCAGTGGGAAGGTTGAGAAGGGTTTGTCAGAGTATCCCGACCAGAGTGTGAGATACCGAGACCGATTATTTGTGCCGAAGTCCTGCTGAGAGGAGGTACTCCGAGAGTTTCACCATTCACGCCTTGCGGTGCATCCGGGAGGCACCAAGATGTATCATGATTTGGGACGCCAGTTTTAGTGGAGGGGTATGAAGAGAGATGTGGCAGTTTTCATGTCAAAGTGCCTTACTTGTCAGCAAGTGAAGGCCGAACATCAGAGGCCAGCGGGTTTGTTACAACCCTTGCCTATTGCCGAGTGGAAGTGGGAGCATGTCACTATGGACTTCATTGTAGGTCTTCCGAGGACTCAGCGGGGTAGTGATGCTATTTGGGTGGTTGTAGACCGGTTGACTAAGTCGGCGCACTTCATTCCTATACGCGTAAGAGATTCGGTAGATCATCTTGCCGACTTGTATATTCGGGACATAGTGAGATTGCAAGGGGTCCCAGTGACGATCATCTCAGATAGAGATCCTCGCTTTACTGTCAGGCTGTGGTAGAGTTTGCAGAGTGCCTTGGATACTAAGTTGACCTTTAGCACGGCTTATCATCCTCAGACTGACGGGCAGTCCGAGCGTACTATTCAAATCCTTAAGGATATGCTTCGAGGTTGTATCCTTGACTTTAGTGGGACGTGGGAGAGGCACTTGCCCTTGGTGGAGTTTGCCTACAACAACAGTTTCCAGTCTAGTATCGGTATGGCAGTGTTCGAGGCCTTGTATGACCGACCGTGTAGGTCTCCAGTTTGCTAGGCCAAGGTGGGTGATGCACCTTTGTTAGGTCCGGAGTTGGTGAGGGAAACAACGGAGAAGGTTGAGCTTATCCGTAGGAGGCTTGTTACAGCCCAGAGTCGTCAGAAATCTTATGCCGACCGTAGGAGGAGACCTTTGATGTTCGAGGTGGGTAATCATGTCTTTCTGAAGATATTACCTAGGCGGGGATTGATGAGGTTTGGGAAGAGTGGGAAGCTGTCCCCTCGGTTCATTGGCCTTTTTGAGATCCTTGAGAGAATTGGCGAGGTTGTCTATCGTTTAGCTTTGCCACCGCAGTTGTTCGGAGTTCATGACGTGTTTCATGTGAGTATGTTTCGGAAGTATGAGCCGGATCCATCACATGTATTGGATTGGACCGACTAAGAGATTGATGAGGATGCCTCATATGAGGAGAGACCGGTTCGGGTCTTGGATAGCCGGGAGCAAGTCTTGCGAGGCAAGACCATTCCCCTAGTGAAGGTTTTGTGGAAACATCACGGAGTGGAGGAAGCCACTTGGGAACGTAAGTTGGAGGTCCGAGAGAAATATCCGGATCTATTTGTGGATGTTTGAGCATGTATTGTATGTTTTGTTGTATTATTGAACCTTAAGAGTATTGAATATATCATAGGTTGTAAAACATGGCTTATGTTTTGGTTTAATGGAATTTTGATATAACATTGCATATGTTAAGTATTGTAGAATTGGAAATGTATCATGAACATTAGTTATGGTATGAAATTGTTGAAATTGGAAAGAAAATGCATGTTGAAATGTATGTGTTGTGAAATGCCTCTTGACAAGAGATGGAATGACCGGTAATGGGTCAAGTTGTTTAATGTTGAATTGTAACATTGTTTAAAAGGAGAAAAACCTGTTTTCGGAAACTTATGCTTAATTTCGGGGACGAAATTCTTTAAGGGGGAGAGGTTATAGCGATCCCAAGTTTTACCCCTTGTTGTATAGTGATCCGGACTTGTGTCCGTGGATGTTAGCAGTTGTTTAAATCTTGTTTACGTCCTTTCATACTTTGTATTTGAGTTATAGGATGTGTTGGGCAGGTTTGTTACAGGTTGGTTGTGTTTGGGAGCAAATGGTTGCTGCCCAGAATTTTGGTTCTTCGCTCGAGCGAGAGGTTTGTCGCTCGAGCGAGCTCTTTCTTTGGATCCTTCGCTCGAGCGAAAGTCGAGTTTTGTGCCTGGTGGATAGAGCGAGAAGTCCTGCGCTCGAGCATGCGTCTGCGTCTCATTTTGACCTGAGAGCTGTGTTTCTTGGCTCGAGCGAGCTTTCCTTCGCTCAAGCGAGCGAGGTGTATGTTTTGAGTTTCCTCGCTCGAGCGAGCATTCTGTCGCTCGAGCGTGCTTCTGGATTGCAAACCTGAAGCTTCGAGTTTTTGGCTCGAGCGAGACTTTCTTCGCTCGAGCAAGTATTCTTTGTGTATGGTCGCTCGAGCGACCAATCCTTCGCTCGAGCGAGCCTGTTTTATATCAGTAGGCAGCAGCGGGGAAAACATCACTTTTTCATCCCCTTTTATTTTTCAAACCCTAGATCCGAGACCCTCTCTCTCTAAACTTGTCTTCTCTCTAGGATTTCATCTCCTTCTAATGTGAATCTATCCTAGGGCCTTTGTTAAAAAGTTAGAGGGCAGCTTGGGCTTTGATTTAATCTGAAAAACTTGGGATTTGGAGCACGTTGGATTTTGGTCTTCATCTCCATTTGAGCTCAAACTTCGAGATAGGGATACCCTACTCCTCTTTATGAGCTTTGTCATTGAATTTTGGTATTTTGATATGTTGGAGGTTGTTGTGTAATTATGAGAAAGTTTAGGTCTTTTGTGTAATTTTAAACAAAAGTTGGGGTTTAGTTTATATAAACCTATATGCATGTTTGGCATAGAGAATTGAGATAAATGTTCATTATGAATGAAAATGGAACCTTAGGGTTGTTATGTAACTTATGGGAAAAATGCCCTAATTACATAGTTAAATTAATTTGTATAATTAATTTGGAGAAATGAAGAATTGAATTGTGAATGTTAATAATATATTCATTTGATGCATTTATTTTCTGTTTAGAAATAACTGCTTGGGCTATCGGTGGAGGATAGTCTTGATTGTTGTAGACAATGCATGATGATTAGGCAAATTAAAACTAATCAATTGAGTAGGCTATCGTATATAGCGGCTGGAATAATACATTAACTTTATGTATTGAGTGATTGTATATGATCTATGTTTATATACATGTGTTGTGTGGGAGGAGATGGGGGATGTACTCCACAGTTTAGGGAAAGATAGGGGATGGACCTCTAAACCGAACTTTGTGTGACATTGATACAACACTACAATGTATATCATGTGTTGATTATGGAACTGTTCGAATCGATTTGATATAGCACTACAATGTATATCGTTATTAATTGTAAAGTGTAGAAGTGATTCTATGTTATGTTGATACAGTACCGAAATGTGTATCTTTTGTAAAGTGTGGAAATGGTTTATGTGTTATCGATACAGCATTGAAATGTGTATCCATCATGAATTTTGAAAGTATTTTAAAGATGAGTCTTAATCTCATTAAGTTATTTGGCTAAGTGTTGAGTCTTGTTTTCAAACTCAAAGTTGGAAAAGAAATGGGAAATGAAATGCAACATGGACTTAATGTCATGAAACTGGAATGTGATATATGTGGATGTATCTGTGTTGACCATCTATCAACTGCTAATCTTTTAGTCATTGTTCATAGCTGGTTTAGTGTATTTCTACTGGGCTGTGGCTCACCCTTTATGGGACATCATTTTCAGCTATAGGTAGTATGCCACCTCCAAGGACATAGCTTGGAAGGCTAGAGGTAGACAGACTTTTTGTCATTTTGTTACCTTTGGATGTATTACATGTAAATTCAAGCCAAGGGCTTAATATGTATCGAGTTAGTACTTTTTGTAACCAAGTGTTAACTTGGAAAGCTGTCAGCCCGTAGGGCATTTGCTTTTGTTGTTAACATGTAATACGCATTGTAATGAACTACTCCAATGAATAGAAGAATATTTATCTTTTGAATCAATGCATGTCTAAATTGATGGGTTTTAATGTTATTATTTTGAGGGCGTTACACATGTACTAAATAAATAATTTTAAAATCAAATAACAACATAAAATTTATTTAAAAAGTGTAGAAAAATAATTTCAATTTAATTAAATTTTAAACATTTTATTAGAATATATATATATATATATATATTGTAGTTGTTATGTCATTAATTATATATTTTAAGTTCACAATAAGAAATAGATGTCATAAAATAAAAATAATTGGTAAAGATGAAAAAAAATAGAATAAATTACAAAAAAATTTATATTTATGATAAAATAAAAATAAATTTCATTTTATAAATCTTTTAGTTTTAGTTCATTCTATATTAAAATTTGTCATAGAACTTTAGCATACCTTTTAGAAATAAGACAATATACCTATAGATAGATAGATAGATGGATGGATAGATAAAATCATTAAAATTGGTCAAAAGACTAACCAAATTACACAAAAATTAATTAATTAAACTTTTAAATTATTGTTTTCCACTGAAACATGCATAATATTACAATATTAAATAGGATCATATATTTACTTTATATAACTGAAACGACTTACTTTTTTCTTCTTTTCCCAATGTGGAAATGTGTAAAATAAAATTTAACAATTGTTCAAGCATGAAATTTATTTCGAATCAAACAATATCAATCATTTAATATTTAATCAGGTCAATTTTTAGTTTATTTCGAATCAAACAAATCTAACCAATATTTTTGATAAAACCACTAAGATCGCGGTTAAACCAGCGAATCAATCAAACCAAAAACGGTTCAACCTAATCGGCTATATCAAAAGACCAACCAACTTATACAAAAATTAATTATTTAAAATTTTTAAATGTTATTTTAATTTCAAAATTTAAACTGTCTTGAAGTGAAGCATGTACAACATTACAATATTAAATATGAGTATAATGTTCATTTTATATAGATGAAATAACTCACTTTTTCATTCTTTTCCTGATGTGGGATTGTAAAATAAAAATTAACAATTGTTTGGGCGGAAAATTTATTTCTAATCAAGCAATCATTCATTTAATCTTTAATCATGTCAATTTTTAGTTTATTTTGAATCAAACAAATCTAACCAATATATTTTGATAAAATCGCTACAATTGCGATTAAACCAGCGAATTAGTCAAACCTTAAATGATTCAGCCTAATCAATTAGGTCAAAAGATTAACCAACATACACAAAAATTAATTAATTATAACTTTCAAATTTTATTTGAAAATTTAAATTGTCTTGAATTGGAACATGTAGAACACTATAATATTAAATGGGAGTATAAGATTCATTTTATATAAGTGAAACAACTGACTTTTTCTTTCTTCTCCCGATATGGGATTATAAAATAAATCATATCATAAACTAGTTAGAGTTTTTATTTTAAAATTTAAACTGTCTTGAACTAAACTATGCACAACATTACAATATTAAATGAGAGTATAAGATTTACTTTATATAAGTAAAACAACTCACTTTTTTCTTCTTCTCCCGATGTGGGATTATAAAATAATTCATAAACTAATAAGAATTTTATTTTTATATAGTTAAATGAAAGCTAGCCAATGTAAAATAAAAAAAAAAAATTGATTATAATCAGTCAAATCAAAAACGGTTCAGCCTAATCGATTAGGTCAAATGACCAAACAACTTATACAAAAAATTAATTAATTAACACTTTTAATTGTTATTTTAATTTTAAAATTTAAATTAACTTGAATTGAAACATACACAACACTACAATATTAAGGTTCACTTTATATAAGTAAAATAACTCACTTTTTCCTTCTTTTCTTGATGTCGGATTATAAAATAATAGTTAATAATTATTTGGACATGAAGTTTACTTCTAATCAAGAAATCTCGGTTGTTCAATCTTTAATCAGATCAAACTTCAATTTATTTCGAATCAAGCATATCTAATCAATATATTTTGATAAAACTGCTAAAATAAAATTGCTAAATTTTTTGGTTAAACCAACAAATTAGACAAATAAAAATGATTCAAATTTAATCGGTTAAGTCAAAAGGCCAACCAACTTGCACAAAAATTAATTAATTAAAACTTTTAAATTTTATTTTAAAATTTAAATTATATTAAATTAAAATATGCACAATACTACAATATTAAATGGGAGTATAAGATTCACTTTAGATGAGTAAAGCAATTCACTTTTTTCTTCTTCTCTCGATGTGGGATTATTAAATAAATCATAGATTAATTAGCTAGATAATGGAGATTTTTAGTAATTGTTTAAAATTAAGAAAATTAGTATGAGATATTGAAACTCTCATAATCCTTTTCACTAAAAATGGTTAGGTCAAATGACCAACCAACTTATACAAAAAAGTAATTAATCAAAACTTTTAAATGTTATTTTAATTTTAAAATTTAAACTAGCTTAAATTGATGTATGAACAACACTACAATATTAAGGTTTATATAAGTAAAACAACTCAGTTCTTCCTTCTTCTTCTTCTTCTTCTTCTTCTTCTTCTTCTCGATGTAGGATTATAAAATAAAAGTTAACAATTATTGGGATGGGAAGTTTATTTCTAATCAAGCAATCTTAGTCGTTCAACCTTTAATTAGATCATTCTTTAATTTATTTCGAATCAAACAAATCTAATCAATATATTTCGAGAAAATTGCTAAAATCGCAGTTAAACCAACAAATCAGTCAAATTAACAATGATTTAGCTTAATCGGCTAGGTCAAAAGACCAACCAACTTACACAAAAATTAATTAATTAAAACTTTTAAATTTAATTTTAAAATTTAAATTATATTAAATTGTATAGCGATTCCGGTTTTGACTCGACCCATTTGATTTTCTAGACTCGAGTTTTATGGTTTCTAAATGTTGTTCATGTCTTTTTCCCCTTATTCTTACTTGAGTTTGACTATTGGATTGTATCGACCATGTTTGGAACAGATTGGTTGCATAGTTTTCAAACCTTTTGTTGCCCAAGATTTTGCTCCTCCGCTCGAGCGGCACTTCTTGTGCTCGAGAGGGCTTGGTGAACTCTTAGTACTTTTGCATGTCAGCAAAACTACTAAGAGAGTGTATTCTACGCTCGAGCCGCTTCCTACACTCAAGCGGGTGGGTGCCCAAGTAGCCTTTCTTGCACTCAAGCGTTGGCCTACTGTCTGCAAAACTACTGGGAGTATGCATTCTATGCTCGAGCGACACTTTTTGTGCTTGAGCGAACAATTTATTGTGTTTAACGCTTGAGTGTCAACTCTTGTGCTCAAGCGGATTGTGTGTATATTAGTTTATAACAACCACTTTTTACATCATTTTTTCATCTCTTTCTCTCTCTAAAACATTTCAAAACCCTAGATCTAGAGCTTCTCTTTCTAAAGCTCACCTTCTCGTTACATTTTCACCTAGATCTGTTGGTTTCTCTACCCTAGTGTCTTTGGAAAAAAAGGTAGAGCATCTTAAGAGCTCCATTTTGATTCGAACAAAAGTCGGTTTCGCCTTTGAAGTTTTCCTTGCTTGCTCATCTTCTAACTTTGAGGTAGGGACTCTCTACACTCTCTATGAGTTTTAACTTAGTTCCTTGTTGATTGTGTAAATAATGTTAGGATTGGAGGATTTTAGACAAACCTAGGGCTTTGGTTTAAAATCTAAAGGGGGTTTTCAAATGAAGGTATTGAAAATGGTTATGGGTGTAGATACTAAAATGTGTTGTGTTAAATTTGTTGATTTTGACACATGGATTAGATTTGGGAGAAAATGAAATTTTGCCTTAAAATGTTTTAAATAATTATTTTGTATAAATAATGGAATTGGTATGGGGAATGTGAAATTGGATGGATGTTTATATAAATGGTGGAGTTAGATACTTTCTATTTCTTATCTATCTAAATTTGGATAATTTATATGTCTTAGAGATTGTATATCTGCTTAGAAATATCTGCTTTTGGACTATCGTGGAGGATAACTATGATTGTTGTAGAAATTGCATGAGGATTAGGTGAATTGAAACTAATCTCTTAACTATTGTCATTGAATATGACTGTCTTTAATACATTGTGTATGTATGATATTTGGGAGGAGAAATGGAATGGACTCCATCGAATTAAGTTGGCATGCGTATCCAGGGTCAAAGTCCCAAAAATCGCGCGTATACATGGGTCTTGATTTGCTTGGATGAAATTTCTGTAAAATGGCAAGATTTGAAGTGTTTGTGTAAGAGAACCACTGAGTTATAGCCTCAGTTGGGTTGTCTAGATAACAATAGGCTTGACTCGTGGATTGAGGTGAAATGAATTGTCTTGAAATGAATTAAGATAAAATGGCTTGAAATGTGAAACTTGGCATATTATGATCTTGTAAGAATACGAATGATTTTATCATGGACATTATATATGCATATCATACTTATATCTTTGTTAATATTCATATATTGTGCTAGATTGTTTCTATTGGGTTTTAGCTCACCCTATTTGGGAAAAATATTTTTAGGTGCTGGTGATATGCCTCTGCTAAGGACTTAGCTTGGGAGGATTGTGGAGCTGAAGGCTCACTTTTGTTTACTTTGTATTTATCTTTTGTGCAAGCTTAGGACTTTATTTGTATTGAGCTTATGACTCATTTTGTTGTAACCAAACATGGTCTTGGAAAGATGTAAGCTATTAGGACATATGAATATCTGTTTAGCTTCCATTCTTTATTTCGTCTTGTAACACATGCTGTAGATTCAGGATGAATGATTTATGAATGTATATCATATGTGTCATCTTTTGTACATTAACTCTGGTGAATGAAAGCTTATTATTTTATTTATATCACATTGTACTAGTGTTTGGAGTTGGATTATTGTAATTATTTTGAAGACATTACAACATGGTATCAGAGCGTACCGGGTTTGAATACTTTGGGTACACGGAAAGTGGTAATTACTACAATGAGTTTGTCTCGCTTGTTAGACATTTTAGTATGTACGGTGTGCTTACATGATAACAGGCTTATGTGATTATATGAGTATGGGATTTAATTCCAAAGATATGGATTGGGTCTACGTGTTTCTAGAAGTCCTGTTAAAAAAGCACATGATCACTATTTTTTCTAACTGAAACTCTGGCAACATCATGAGACGGTCATTATCTAGGAAGGAAATTCGTATGTGTTTACGTGACTATGTGCTTAGGTGGAGTGAATTACTGTTGTCCACTACTTTAGGATGTGAGTGAGTTAGCTTCGATACATTTGTAAATGTGCTAATCTATTATGTTACCTTCATTAGGATGTTAGTACATGGACGTGGACATAATAGAGGTAGGCGTGGTAGGCCTAGAAGGCATGAGGTGCCTTTACCGAAAAAAATTCTGGCACAGGAAGAAGGGGTTGGTTAAGCCAATGTGGCCGAACCAGGAGGTTAGAAGGCCATGCACGCTTTAGCTTGTGAAATAGCCAGAGCATTGCGGGAAATCTATGGACATTCTCAAAGTTGAGAATCAAGTCCAAGCCCATGTAGCTGAGGTAAGGCCATCTATCTTGAAGCGAGAGTTTTTCCAATCGAATCTGGATGAATTTGTGGGTAATCCTAAGGAACCACTAAAGGCAGATGAGTGGTTAGAGGAAATAGTAACGACGTTCGAGATGCTTGGCATTGAGGATGACCAGTTGAGAATGACCTTGGCATCTTTCCAGCTGAAGAGAGATGCGGGTTAGTGGTGAAAGTATGCATGTGGACGCATTGGGGTGACTTGGGAGGCTTTTGTCAGCGTCTTCCAGGACAAGTTTTCACCTCCCACTGTTGGGGAAAAGTTGAGGGATCAGTTTTCTAAAATGGTACAATTGAACACTCCAGTGGCAGAATTTGAGGCCATATTTACTATCCCCTCTAGGTTTACACCAGAGTTAGTGGAGATAGATGAGCGCTGTTATTCGAAGTTTAAGAAGAGGTTGAGGATCGGGCTCATGTTCAAATTGGCTGGGTCGATGATTAGGGATTATAGACACCTTGTGGAGGCGACGGCTCATCTTGAGACCGTGATGCAGAGAGAGGATAAGAGGATGAGGGCTCTAAGAGGGGTCAGTATATTCAGGAGGATAGTAAGAGGCAGAGGGGTCCTAATCCACAAATCTCCTAGGGAGCTCAGTCGAGGTCCACTTTCCAGTGCCAAGTTCAGGTTTTGAGAGAAGTGGTTTGGAAGATTTCACTTGTTACAAGTGTGGCCAGTTGGGCCACAGGTCTCCAACTTGTCCACAGAGAGGATGAGGGCAATGGTTCAGATCGCCTTTGGCTCGCCCCAGAGCCAAAGTCGAGGAGAGGAAACCACTCACTTGTTATCAGTGTAGGCAAGCAGGGCACGTGAAGAGATTTTGCTCTCATGTGCGTCTGGTTCGAGGTAGACACAGAGTCACCAGCCTGCATAGGCCTCGATGGCCAATCAAGGAGCCTCTTCAGCTCAGTCAATGCATCAAGCTTCTGCTCCAAGGGGTGAGCAAGTTGAGCAGAGGCCTATAAGGCATGTGTATGCTGTTACCACACCAAATCTTATACCAACGCCTTCAGTAATAAGAGGTACCTTCTTGTTTTGCAATTCAATTTCTAATGTTTTGATTGATATGGGTGCATCCCATTCATTTATTTCGTCTATATTTGCATCGATTTTGGGGTTAGAGTTGGCTTAGTTAGCATCTCCTATCTATGTAGAATCACTTATTGGTAGTGAGGTTGTTTTGAAGCAGGTATGTCGGGGTTGTGACATAGAGGTTGTCGGTTGCCGACTTCCTTTTGCATTTGTATTGATTTATGCGTCTAGTTTTGACGTTATCTTGGGTATGGACTGGTTGTCATCCTATCGGTCATTATAGACCGCTATCGCCACAAGGTTATCAGATGTACTTTGAGCGGTGAATGCTTTTATTTCTTGGGGGAGCAGGTGGATAGAGTCTTATCACCAGTGTATGATCTGCGTGGGTGGAGTGAGCTTAGTTGCCTTCTTGCCAACTTCTTGAGTACTGAGTATGATGAAGTCCGAGTTGAGTTGCCAATGGTAGTTTGTGAATACCCGGATGTTTTCAAGAGGATCTTACCATTTTACCACCTCACCGAGAGATCGAGTTCTCTATTGACTTAGTGCCTGGCATGACACGGATTTCTATGGCACCGTATAAATTTGCACCTGTTGAGTTGAGTGAGTTGAAGATTCAACTCCAGGAATTGTTAGATAAGGGTTTTATTCGCTCTAGTACTTCACCTTGGGGAACACCGACTCTTTTTGCCCAAAAGAAAGATGGTGCGTTGCGACTTTGTATAGATTATCGGAAGTTGAACCGGGTAACTGTTAAGAATAAGTACCCAATGCCTTGTAGAGATGATTTGTTTGATCAGTTGAAGGGGTCTTGTTGCTTCTCTAAGATAGACCTGAGATTAGGTTATCACCAGTTGAGAGTAAGGAAGGAGGATATCCCAAAGACAGCATTCCGTATGTCGTATGGCCATTACGAGTTTCTAGTGATGCCCTTTGGGCTAACCAATGCACCAATTGTGTTTATGGATTTGATGAATCGGATCTTCCGTGAGTTCCTAGACTGTGTACACTTGTAGGTGGTACTTGAGTTGCTTAGAGTCCACAAACTGTATGCTAAGTTTGGGAAGTGTGAATTCTGGCTGAGAGAAGTTAAGTTCTTAGGCCATGTGGTATCTGGGGAAGGGGTGACTATAGATTCATCCAAGATAGAGGCAGTGTAAGATTGGAAACCACCTAAGAATGCTTTCGAGATCCGTAGTTTCTTGGTGTTGGCCGAGTACTATCGTAAATTTGTGAAGGATTTCTCTAGATTAGCCTCAACATTGACTAACTGACAAGAAAAGGGAACAAGTTTGTGTGGAGTGAGACTTGTGAGTAGTCTTTCCAAAAGCTTAAGGTTAAACTTACCATCGCCTCCAGCTTTTGATTATTCCAGAGGGGTTTGGGCTATTCTGTATTGTGATGCCTCACGGAAAGCTTGGGTTGTATTTTGATGCAAGAGGGGAAAGTAGAAGCTTATGGCTCGCAGTAACTAAAAACACATGAGAGAAACTACCCTACTCATGACCTAGAGTTAGCAGTGGTGATCTTTGCCTTGACAATTTGGAGGCATTATTTGTAAGGTGAGAAGTTTGAAGTGTTTTCTGATCATAAGAGTCTGAAATATCTATTACATAGAAAGAATTGAATTTGAGGCAAATGAGGTGGATGGAGTTTATAGAAGATTATGATTTTGAGTTACATTATCATCCGGGAAAGGCCAATGTTGTGGTCGATGCTTTGAGTCAGAAATCCATTAGCAGTGTAGCTTGTATTGCCATTTGAGAATGAGAGATGTTGGATGCTATTGGGGAGTTTGACTTGTATCTTGGCGAGTCTGTTAAGTCTACATCTTTGTTTTTGGTAGTTACACAACCTACACTTGTGAACCGAGTGATAGAAGCACAGAAGGGTGACCTTGAGGTAGAATCCCTCCAGAGAAGATCTCAGAGGAAGGTAGAAAAAAGCTTGATCTTGAACTACGTCTGGAGTGTTAGATACCTTGACCGTCTCTTTGTGCCGGAGTCTTGCCAAAGGAAATACTCCAAGAGTTTCATCATTCACGCCTTGCAGTGCATCCAGGAGGCACAAAGATGTATCACGACCTTTGTCACCAGTTTTGGTGGAGAGGAATGAAGAAGGATGTGACTGCATTTGTGTCAAGATGCCTTACTTGTCAACAAGTGAAGGCCAAACACCAGAGTCCAGTGGGTTTGTTGCAACCCTTCCGAGGACTCAACGGAGTAGTGATGCCATTTGGGTGGTAGTTGATCGGTTGATTAAGTCGGCTCACTTTATACCTATGCATGTGAATGACTCGGTAGATTATCTTGTTGACCTTTACATTAGGGACATAGTGAGGTTGCATGGGGCCCCTATGACGATTGTTTCGGATAGAGATCTGCGTTTCATGGCTCGGTTGTGGTTGAGCCTACTGAGTGCCTTGGGCATGAGACAAACCTTTAGCATTGCGTATCATCATCAGACTGACGGGCAGTCAAAGTGCACCATTAAGATTTTAGAGGATATGCTTCGGGATTGTGTCCTGGACTTTAAGGATTCGTGGGAGAGGCACTTGCCCTTAGTGGAGTTTGCCTATAACAATAGCTTCCAATCGAGCGTTGGCATGGCACCATTTGAGGCCTTGTAAGGTCGACCGTATAGATCCACAGTGTGTTAGGCCTAGGTGGGTGATGTACCTTCGTTGGGTCCAAAGTTAGTCCTCAAGACGACGGAGAAAGTTGCACTTATCCATAAGAGGTTGGTTACGGCCTAGAGTCGCCAGAAAAGTTATGTCAACTGTGGGGGGAGACCTTTGTCTTTTGAGGTGGGAGATCATGTATTCTTGAAGATATCACCTAGAAGAGGTTTGATGAGGTTTGGAAAGAGTGGGAAGTTATCCCCTCGATTCATTAGGCTTTTTAAGATCCTTGACCGGATTGGAGAGGTAACTTATCATTTGGCTTTGCCGCCACAGCTTTTCGGGATTCATGATGTGTTTCATATTAGTACGCTTCAAAAGTATGAGCTGGATCAATCGCACATGTGGACCAACTTAGATGTGGATGAGGATGCCTCGTATAAGGAGAGATCAGTGACAGTCCTGGATACTCGGGACCAAGTCTTGCGAGGCAAGACAATTTCCTTAGTGAAGGTATTTTGGAAACATCACGGGGTTGAGGAAGCAACTTGGGAACGTGAGCTGGAAGTCTGTGAGAAGTATCCAGACTAGTTTGTTAATGTTTGAACATGTATTGTATTGTTGTTACATTAATGAAATATAAAAACATTGTATATGTTGTTTATGTTTTGGAAATGGGTTATTATAAACATTGTATATGTTTTGGAAATATGAATTGTGTATTTAGTATTGAAAATTCGTTTATCATGTTGATGGGATTGAACGACCAGAGAATGGGTCATGGTGATGGAATTAAAATGATTATCATTATGGTTGTAGTTGGTTTTGACTTAGTTTTAAAGCTTGATTTGAAATTTTTGGGACGAAATGCTTTAAGAGAGGGAGGTTATAGCGATTTCGATTTTGGCCCAACCCATTTGATTTTCTGGATTCGGGTTTTATGGTTTCTGAATGTTGTTTATGTCTTTTTCCCCTTATTCTTATTTGAGTTTGACTATTGGGTTGTATTGAGCATGTTTGAGACAGATTGATTGCGTAGTTTTCAAACCTTTTGTTGCCCAGGATATTGCTCCTTCGCTCAAGCGGCACTTCTTGTGCTCGAGTGGGCTTGGTGAACTCTTAGTACTTTTGTAGGTCTACAAAACTACTGGGAGAGTGTATTCTATGCTAAAACGGCATTTTCTATGCTCGAGCGGCCTTTCTTGCACTCAAGCGTTAGCCTATTGTCTGCAAAACTACTGGGAGTGTTCATTCTGCGCTCAAGCGGAACAACTTACTGTGTCTAATGCTCGAGCGTCAACTCTTGCGCTCGAGCAGACTGTTCGTATATCAATTCGTTACAACCACTTTTTGCATCACTTTTTCATCTCTTTCTCTCTCTAAAACATTTCAAAATCCTAGATCTTGAGCTTCTCTCTCTAGAGCTCACCTTCTCTCTACATTTTCACCTAGATCCGTTAGCTTCTCTATCCTAGTGCCTTTATAAAAAAAAAGGTGGAGCATCTCAAGAGCTCCATTTTGATCCGAACAAAAGTCGGCCAAGCGTCTTTGAAGTTTTCCCCTTGCTTGCTCGTGTTCTAACTTTGAGGTACGGACTTTCTACACTCTCCTATGAATTTTAACTTAGTTATTTGTTGATTGTGTAAATAATGTTAGGATTTGAGGATTTTAGACAAATCTAGGGTTTTAGTTTAAAACCTAAAGGGGGTTTTCAAATGAAGGTATTGAAAATGGTTATGGGTGTAGATATTAGGATGCATTGTGTTAAATTTGTTGATTTTGACACATGGATTAGATTTGGGAGAAAATGGAATTTTGCCCTAAAATGTTTCAAATATTTATTTTGTATAAATAATGGAATTGGTATGGGGAATGTGAAATTGGATAAATGTTTATATAAAAGGTGGAGTTGGATACTTGCTATTTCTTATCTATCGAAATTTGGATAATTTATCTGCCTTGAAGATTGTATATCTGTTTAGAAATATTTGTTTAGGGCTATTCGTGGAGGGTAGCTATGATTGTTGTAGAAATTGCATGAGGATTAGGTGAATTGAAACTAATCTCTTAACTGTTGTCATTGAAAAGGAATGTGTCTTAATACATTGTGTATGTATGATATTTGGGAGAAGAAATGGGATGTACTCCATGTTTAGGAGAAGAAAGGGAATGGACTCCATTGAATTAAGTTGGCCTGTGTGTCCAGGGTCAAAGTCCTGAAAGCCGTGTGTATACATGGGTGACGATTCCCGCATACAAAATTTTCGTAAAATGGCAAAATTTGAAGTGTTTGTGTAATGATCGTATTGGTTAGAGAACCGCTGATTTGTAGCCTCAGTTGAGTTGTTTGGATAACAATGGACTTGACTTATGGATTGAGGTGAAATGAATTGTCATGAAATGAATTAAGATAAAATGGCTTGAAATGTGAAACTTGGCATATTATTATCTTGTAAGAATACAAATGATTTTATCATGGGCATTGTGTATTCATATCATACTTATATCTTTGTTAAGATTTATATATTGTGCTATATTGTTTCTATTGGGATTTGGCTCACCCTATTTGGGAAAAACATTTTCAGCTGCTAGTGATATGCCTTCATTATGGACTAGCTTGCGAGGATTGTAGAGCTAAAGACTCACTTTTGTTTACTTTGTATTTATCTTTTGTACACGCCTAGGGCTTTATTTGTATTGAGCTTATGACTCATTTTGTTTTAACCAAGCACGGTCTTGGAAAGATGTAAGCCATTAGGGCATATAAATATCTGTTTAGCTTCTATTCTTTATTTCGTCTTGTAACACCTGCTGTAGATTCAGGATGAACGAATTATGAATGTATATTGCATGTGTCATCTTTTGTACATTAACTCTAGTGAATGAAAGCTTCTTATTTTATTTATGTCACATTGTACTAGTGTTTGGAGTTGGATTATTGTAATTATTTTTTGGGTGTTACAAATTGAAACATGTATAACACTACAATATTAAATGGGAGTATAAGATTCACTTTATATGAGTAAAACAATTCATTTTTTCCTTATTCTTCTGATGTGGGATTATCAAACAAATCATAGACTAATTAGCTAGCTAATGGAGATTTTCTTAATTGTTTAAAAATTAAGAAAATCAAGAAAATTAGTATGAGATATTGAAACTTTCACAATGCTCCTCACTAAAAAGTCTCTTTTCCTTATATAATACTAGCCTATCACCTGTGGTATGCACAGGATAATTATATATATTTATATTTGTTTTAGAATTTTTTTAATATACAAATTATTTTTTTTAGATTTTTTATAAAAATAATTTAACAATCTTATCATTAACCATAGTGTATGTGAGAAGTTAAAAAGGGTGCTGCAGTAACTATGCATGGGTTGTATCTATAATTATTTGTATGAGAGAATTTTGACCAAAGCTCTCAAAAGACATATGGAAAGACATGTGGATTGAAAAAAGTTAATAAATGCTGATCAGGGAATGCTCACCAAATCAATAAATGCTGAGGTTTTTTTTTTTAAATAAAAAATATAGAAAATTAAGATTGAGATATTGAAGCTCCCACAAGGCTTAGGGTTAGAAATCCCCTTTTCCTTAGTTATAGATATAGATAATATAATAACAATAGATAATAGATAAATAGATAATTAACAAAATTATAAATAATTAAATCAAAACAATCATGATCATTGCATTTGTTATCATTGATAAATTTTTTTATGGGATAACTCGTAAATTATTGAGGGTCAATTTTCCAATGAATAGGGCACAAGTCCATAATAGAATGGAATGAATCACTATAATCTTTCATTAATTTTTTGTTAGCTTAGGGTACTTATAAAATGAAGTTTTGCATTTCATTATGATCTAAAAGATCCCATCAAGTAATAATTATTCATAACTTTTTCTTAAAAAAATGTTAAATAAATTTGAAAATTTGTTATGAGTTAATAGTTATACTGACCATTTTGAATTTTTATGATGAATTAAAATCTCAAAAAAAAAAATGGAAATTTTTATTTCATGATCAAAATCTTGCCACTATAATCCAACAAAATGAAGAAACCATTGAATATAAAATTTTCTCACAAAAAAAATAAAAATAAATTGTACATATAATTTAATGAATTGAACACAAGGATCCTACATAGAAAATGATACTTACAATAAACACAACACGTATAACATAGAGAAGCAAATTCCCAAAGAACAAACCAAAGACAAAGGACAAACAAAGTGGTTTACAATACTCCTTTCATCATCCATAATGACCAATGTCAACAGCTTACATAACATGTTTAAAAGGAAGGTAGCTCGCATTATTGCATTTTCTGCTTCTTTTTACCTTGATTCTAGTAACAAATATTAGTAAGTATTTGGTTTGAAATCTGAGTTGTAAGATGTACTGCAAGTGCTTGTAAAAATGTTTGATTGAATATAGTTAGATGGTGTGAAATCTGGATTGTATGATGTACTTACTTAGTATTTGGTTTGAAATCTGAGACACTGCAACTGCTTGTAAAATTGTTTGATTGAATATAGTTGTTTCACTTTGGTTAACAAATTTTTTTTTTCTTTTTTTTTTTTCCCCTTTTTGTTGTTGTGGTTAGGTCACTGTTGACTGTTGTAGTGCAAGTGGTGGTGATGACGATGCTAGCAATGGAGATGCAATTAAAATGGTGGAAAAAGTTAACTTTTTATTGTTTTTCTTTTAGGGCCGTGGCGACATAGGAGGAAGCATGAAAAATGCAATGAGGTTAAGGAGAGGAAGCAGGAGAAATGTAATGGTGGTTAGGAATGTTGGGTCTCTTGACATTTTGGAAGTAAGAGAGGTAGTGGCAAAGAAAAGAAGATGTTTGCAAGGCTGGAAGGGGTGAAAATTCTTCCCCAACTGGGTATCCTATTAATGGTGGTCACCATGGCAGTGGTGAACCATGGATGATTTTTTAGTTGTGTTTTTTTTTTAATTATTTTTTCTTAATACAAGATAAATAACAGAAAGATCCTACTTAATTATTGTCGTATGAATTTTAATGATAATAATTGAAAATATTGAACTTGCTCAGAAATGTGGAATTACTTTTGCTTAGAAGTTTATTGTTTTGACTTGCTTCTAAGGTGAACAAATTGTAACGCCCACAAAATAAAAAGATAAACCAACCAAGACAATGTGTAAATGACAGTAAAAATTAGAGTATAAAGTCCTTCTATTACATAGGACCCAATTATACAAGAGTGTGACATATGCAATTATACATTCGTGGACCTATCCCTGAATCTACAGCATTTATCACAGCATGAGATAGAACCAGATGCAAAATGAAGAATAAATGTAATGCCCTCAAAATAATACATAAAACCCATCATTTTAGACATGCATTGATATAAGAGACATCAACCATTTCTATTCATCAGAGTAGTTCTTACAACGGTATTACATGTTAACAACAAAAGCAAATGCCCTACGGGCTTACAGCTTTCCAAGTTAACATTTGGTTACACAAAAGAAGAGTACTAACTCTATACAAAATAAGCCCTTGGCTTGATAAACATGTAATACAATCAATTAAACAAAAAAAAGAGTCTTCAACTCTCATCATCATCCAAGCTATGTCCTTGGAGGTGGCATGCTACCTGTACTTGAAAATAATGTCCCATAAAGGGTGAGCCAACGCCCAGTAGAGGTATGCTAAACACAGTATGAGCAATAACTAAGACATTGGCAATTGATAAATGTTTAATTCCCATAGATCAATTCATAATCCATTTCCATTACATGACCACTATGTCCATGTTTCATTCCATTTTCCATTTCTTACCAAATTCACAATTTACAACAACGGCTCAGAACCTGGCCAACAATTTACATAAGACCGTGACTCATAATAAACATTTCCCATTTTGCTTTAGATATGCATATTAGCTATATCAACATCTCAACAGATAAGCATACTAGCTATATCCACTCTTTACGGAAGATACACAGTTTAGTGCCGTATCAACATAACATAGAATCACTTCTATACTTCACAATTGATAACGATATACATTTTAGTGCTATATCAAATCAATTCAAACACTTCCACAATCAACACTTGATACACATTGTAGTGTTGTATCAATGTCACACAAACATCCGGTTTAGAGGTCTATCCCCTCTCCTTTCCCTAAACCGTAGAGTACATCCCCTATCTCCTCCCACACAACACATGTATATAAACATAGATCATATACAATCAATCAATACATAAAGTTAATGTATTATTCTCGTCGCTATATTCGATAGCATACTCAATCGATTAGTTTTAGTTTGCCTAATCATCATGCATTGTCTACAACAATCAAAACTACCCTCCACCGGTAGCCCAAGCAATTATTTCTAAACAGATAATAATAGCTCCAACAGATAAAATATCAATGTTATCAAAAAAATAAGCGATTAATAAATCCAACTCTACCATTTCACAATATAATGAGTCAATTTCATTATTTCCAACTCAATTCCATAAATCCACAACTTTTCCAAATTAATTATACCAATTAATTTACACAACAAATTAGGATTTTCTACCCCATTTCCCAATATTGACCCAATGGTCTAAATATCAACAACCAACAACAATGTCATTATTTTGAAACTCAAAATACACATTTTAGAATCAAAATAACAAAACCCTCTTTTAACATTTTGAAACCCTAAGTCCTAAAATCACCCAACTTCAACACTTTATCAAAACAACAAAAAATCTATGTCAAAGACCATAAGAGTGAGTAGGAATCCCTACCTCAAATTCAGAGCTACGATGAGAGAAGAGACCAAAACCAAAATGCTCAAAACTCTGAACTTTTCGGATCAAAATGAAGCCCTCGACGATCAACAACTTTTTTGTAAAGGCCAAAGGAAGGGAGAACACTCTAACTAGATCAAACCCTAGAGAGAAGGGAGTTTCTAGAGAGAGAAGCTCTCAAAATCGATTTTGGAAAAGTTAGAGAGAGAGAAGGAAAGTGAAAAGTGATTAAAAAATGCCCAATTGTTACCAGATATACGACATGTCCGCTCGAGCGGAAAACACAACGCTCGAGCGTTAAGAACAAAAAACATGGTCCGCTCGAGCGCAAGAAGTTCCGCTTGAGCGCTAAGACACAGAAATAAAGCACATCCACTTGAGCATGAAAAACCAGTCCGCTCGAGCACAATTTTCCTCCTCCCAGAACTTACACCCAAGATGCACTGTCCGCTCGAGCGCCAACAAGCCCGCTCGAGCGCGACCCGCTCGAGCGTAGGGAACCCACTCGAGCGTAGAAATCACACCTGCAGAAGTTTTGCAGGACACAAAAATACTGGGAGTGTGCAATATCCGCTCGAGCGGAATGACCAAAAACCCGCCAATAAGATTTTAGACCAAGGCTCAACCCACCTGCTTGAAACATACTTAACACATCCTAAAATTCAAAGAAGCAGAATCAAAGGACGACAATAAGATAGATACAACTACCAACTCCACGGAACCAAAGTCCGAAATACAACAAATACGGCAAGGGAATACTGAGATCGTTATAATAAATGCCCAAGAGGCTTACATCTTTCCAAGATAGTTCTTGGTTACAACAAAAGTGGACCTTTAGTCTAATACACTTTAAGCCCTAAGGTTGTACAAAAGTTAAATACAACAGCAGCAAAACTGAGCCTTTAGCTCCACAGTCCTCCTAAGCTAAGTTCTTGGCGGAGGCATATCACCAGTACCTGAAAATGATTTTTTTCAAATAGGGTGAGCCAAAGCCTAGTAGAAACAATCTACCACAATATATGAATCTTAACAAAGATATAAATATGATGTACATATACAATGCCAGTGACAAAATCATTTACAACTCTTCTACAACCATGCCATGCTAAGTTTTATATCACAATTCAAGTTATCTCAATCCATTTTTTTTTTTTAAATCTCAATTCATGAGTTATTTTCATTTATCACAAACAACCAAAATGAGGATACAAGCCAAAGGTTCTCAAAACAATATGCCCATCACATAAACACTCACATTTGCCATTTTATGAAAATTTCCTCTGCGGGAATCGGTATCCATGTATACACAACGTTTTCGGGACTTTCACCCTAGATGCACAGGCCAATTTAATTCAATGGAGTCCATCCCCTTTCTCCTCCCAAATAATGGAGCACATCCTATTTCTCCTCCCAAACATCATACATATGCAATGTATTCAAACACACAGTCATATTCAATGACAACAGAGAAGAGATTAGTTTTAATTCATCAAATTCTCATGCAATTTCTACAACAATCATAGTTATTCTCCACCGATAGCCCAAAAAAGATATTTTTAAACAGATATAGAATCTTCTCAACAGATAAAATTATCCAAATTTCCATAGGTGGGGAATAATGAAAATCCAACTCCATAATTTACATAAACCCTCATCTAATTTCATATTTCCCTATACCTATTTCATTAGTTTATACAAAATAACAATTTGAACCATTTTGGGGGATGCAACACCCCTAAAATTATACAATGAATACAACCCAAAACATATATGTATATAGTTGCATGTATCAGAGTGTAAAGTTCTTTCATTTCATAATGTTAATAATACAAAAGAGTTTGGCATAAACAAATTCCCTATAGGCTTACACATTTCCAAGCCTTGGCTTGGTTACAACAAAAGTGAGACAAGCTCTTACAATTTAAGCCCTAGGCTATACAAAAGTAAAACAAAACAAAGAAGCTCTTGCTTTCGAAAAGTCCCTCCAATGCTATTGCCATGGTGGAGGGATGCAATCATTACCTAAAAATGATTTTCTCAAATAGGGTGAGCCACAGTCCGGTAGGAATAATCTAACACAGTATACAAAATTTAACGAAGGTATAAATACAATGTGCATATACAATGCCAGGGATGAAACATGTACATTTTATATACTCATTGAATACTAAATCCATGTTTCATTTTATTTTCCTTCAATTCATTTCAACATATGAGTCAATTTCATTATTCTTTAAATAACCCAAATGAGACTACAACTCAATAGTTCCACAATCATACCATTAACAAACAAACACTTCAAATCTGCCCTTTCACGAATATTTTGTCCATGGGAAACCGTCAAACGGGACCCATGTAAATGTAGGCTATACAAGCACTGCAATTGCCATTTTACGAAAATTCCGTCCGCGGGATTGGCATCTATGTATAATTTTAGGACTTTCACCTAGGACACTCCGGCTAAGTTAATTTTAACGGAGTCCATCCCATTTCTCCTCCCAAACAATGGAATGCATCCCCTCTCTTCTCCCAATCAATCATACATATATAATGTATTTAAAACACATAATTATACATGGAGTATATCCCTTTTCTCTTCCCAAACAATCATATATATTCAATGTATTTAAATTGTGGTCATATTCAATGACAACTAACAAGAGATTAGTTTCAATTCACCTAATCCTCATGCAATGTCTACAACATTCAAAGCTATCTTCCATCGATAGCCCAATACAAATATGTCTAACAAATATACAATCTCAAGACATATAATTTATTCAAAATTTCCGAAGACGAAACGTATCGCATACTCAATTCCAACATCTATTCCAGTATTCATCCAATTTCACGTTTACAACACCAATTTCATTTATTTATACAAAATAAATATCATAATTATTTTAGGGCAAACTCCCCTCTCTTCCAAAGTCACAACCAAGTACCAAAATCAACATTTTTGACACTATTCAACATTATTTTCAAATCCCACAATAATTTACCTCCCATTCACCAAAACCCCTCTTTCCATTTTACACCTAAACCCTAAGTTTGTTCACATCACCCCCAAATCCCACCATTGTTACACAATGACAAATAACTAAGTTAAAAACCATATTAAGGTGTAGAAAATCCCTAGCTCAAGTTAAAAGACCAAGCAAAGCAAAGGTGAAACTCCAAGGATGCTCAAATCCAACTTTGTTCGGATCATAACAAAGATCTAGAGACGCTTTACCTTTTTCTCAAAGGCACTAGGGTAGAGAACCCAAATGACCTAGGCCAAAATATATATATATATATAGAGAGAGAGTATTTTAGAGAGAGAGAGAGAGAGAGAGAGAGTCAAGATCTAGGTCTTTGAAAAGTTTTAGAGAGAGATAAGAATGAAAAAGTGATATTAAATGTCATTTACGCGATCTGATATACGCAGTTCGCTCGAGCTGAAGAATTGACGCTCGAGTGTCAGATACAAAATAAGTTGTTCCGCTCGAGTGTGATAAAGGCCGCTTGAGCGCCAAGACACAATGAACGCTTACTGCTCGAGCTTAGAAAACACACATTCAGAAGTTTTGCAAATAACAAACCAATGCTCGAGCGCAGGAAGGGCTGCTCAAGTGCCCATCCGCTCGAGCGTATGAAACACCGCTCGAGCGTAAAAAATACTCTCCTAGTAGTTTTGCAAACTTGCAAAATCTTGAGAGTTCGCAAAGCCCGCCGGCGAATGAGCAAAAATCTAGGCAACAAAGGTTTGGAAAAACAAACAACCAACATGTTCAAAATGCACAACTACAATCCAATAACCAAAATAGAGGGAAGACAAGGAAAACAAGATATGTATCACTATTCAAAACCATACAAACCCGAGTCGAATACAACAAGTGACGGGTCAAAACCGGATTGCTATAGGGCATAACGCCTTTTTATTCGAAATTCACACGGGTATCAAAATCAACATTTACCATAGCGCAACTTCACATTTACTCCCATAATCATTTTTAACGCATACATTTGAAAACCCCTCTTTTGATTTTAAACCAAGGCTTATTCAAAATCACCCCAAGTTTTAAAGTTTCTTACACATCAACAAATAACTAAGTTAAAAGCCATATGAGAGTGTAGAAAATCCCTACCTCCAGTTTAGAAGTCGAGAGAGAGGATGGAGACATTTCAAACACATCAAAATCCAACTTTATTTGAATGAGAATGTAGCCCTTGAGATGCTCTATCTTTTTATCAAAGAGAATAGGGTGGAGAAACCACTAAATCTAGGTAAAAAAGTAGAGAGAGAGAGTTTTAGAGAGAAGAGCTCTAGATCTAGGGTTTTAAGGGAGAAAGTTATGAAAAAGTGATGAAAAAATGTGCTGCTGCGAACTGATATACGCATAGCCCGCTCGAGCGCAAGAAGTGACGCTCGAGCGTCAGACACAGTAAGTTGTTTCGCTTGAGCGCAAAAAGTGACGTTCAAGCGCAGAATGCATACTCCTAGTAGTTTTGCTGACAACAGAACAATCGCTCGAATACAAGAATGGCCACTCAAGCTGAGCTCAGAAAAGACTGCTCGAGCATAGATTACACTCTCCCAATAGTTTTGCTGACTTGCAAAAGTACTGAAAGTTTACAAAGCCTGCTCGAGCGCAAGAAATGCCGCTCGAGCGGAGGAACAAAATTCTGGGCAACAAGAGTTTGGAAACTAAGCAACCAACCTATTCCAAACGCAACCACTACAAACCCATAGCCAAACCCAAGTAAGAAAAAGAGAGGAAAGACATGAACAACATTCAGAAATCAAGAAAATTGAGCCTTGTACGGCATGGTTGTAGTGTTAATTCCTTCACTAGCTTAGTGTTTTAAGGCTTGAACTATCATTGGTTTGAGTTGGTTGCATGTTTTAGTGCTTTTATCATTCATTTCCAACACTTAATCACCTCTGCAATCCCCCTCAATTCTTCATTTTTGATTTTCTTTGAAAGTGGTTTCAAACCACTTGTTTGCCTATGTGTGAAATAGAGGTGCTTCACCTAATGGTTTAATCCCTTAGGGGGTACATTACCAACAATGTAATGCCTCTTTCATGCCCAAAGCAACTTGTGGTTTGAGCCCTCTTTCCATTAGAGGACACTCACAAATGAACAAATTGATTAAAGAATGGTTTGGTAATTAAAATGAGTAAACAAAATTGGCAAGTAAAAGTGTGCAAGATAAGCATGTCTTTCTGTTGCATTATATGTGTTCAAATCGGACGTTAATTTGAACACAAGGAAAATGAAACATTTCATACTCAAAGTGATGAAATATGTCATTTTCCTAGGTCACCATTGCCCTTGATCATGCATGATAGGGTGATGGTCATTTTGGTCTTGTTTGTGCATTTATTAAACTTGTGCAAACTTAGTCCCTTAGCCATCATGCATGGAAATTACTTGATTGATGGTTTGAGGGCCAAAAGTTTCTCTCCTTTGAGCTTGTGTGATGATAATGAGGGTAAACAGTACAAACAACCTATGAGAATACACTGTGTTGCTTTCTTTTGCTCTATGTTACAGCATGTAAGTGTGAACTAGCAGTGGCCGACCGGCCTCTTGTCCCTCTTGTCGGCCATCAGTGATTTTTGCACAATGTGTTGGTAAGATGAAGCAGAGGTGTTCTGGAAGTGGACAACCTTTTTGGTGCTCATATGTGCAAACAGAGGCTTGCGAGAGCAAACAAAGGGCTTTTCGGTGGAAATCGAGCACGCAAGAGCCTTCCTTAAATTTCAAGCTTATTTAATGTTTAAATATCTAGTTCAAATATGTGTTGCTATTAATTAGTTGTAACTAATTAAGTGTTGTAAATAATTAGTCAGATTAACTAGTTATTAAGTTTCAGTTTGTAATAATTAGTTAACTAGAATGATTAATTAGTTTCATTTTGTAATAGTTAGCTTAATTAGCGTAGCAAGTTATTAGCTTTTATTCATTCGGACCCTCATTCGCGAGGGCGTAATGTTGTAATAAGTGTGCATGCGTGTGTGTATGCTTTCCAACCCCACGTCTTTCTCCCTTTTATTTAAACGCTTTTGATGGTTAGATTAGGGCATATTTCATATTAGCATATCGCATGCTTGCATCCATTCATTTGTATTGCATGCACCGACGCTCGGCGCATCATTCAAACTGTGTTGCCATTTCAATAATTCTTTGAATACGTGTTTAATCGCATGTTGTTCAAATCGATCCATATGCCATGCTTAGTAGCCGAGCCTATTAATTGCATTATTGCATGTGTTGCATTAGGCATCTTGTATAGTTAGGATCATGCATCTTTCTAATTAGTTTCTATTTTGGTTTGGAGTACTTGGTAAGTTTTTATGCTTTAGCGTGCTTGCATGAGTGTGATTGCCATATTGCCATGTTGAGTGTGCTTGCCATGAGTCTATGTGCTTAAATGCTAAACTACTTGGATACCTGTGGATGAAGGCTTGTTGTTTGAATTGGAACGATTCAACGAACATAAGTTTTAAGCCCACTTTGTTGAGTGGCAAATCTATTTTAAGCCCACTATGTTTAGTGGAAAATCCGCAAACTTTTAAGCCCACTTGAGGTGGCAAATTCAAACCATTTTTGCAAACAAATATCAGTTGAATTGTTCCAAATTGAGCAAACTAGTCTATACTTGCTTGTGCGCATCACATAGTAAAGCTAGTCTAATAACCGGAATAAGAACACATAACGTTAAGTAGAGGCCGATCTTTGATCGGGTGAGTGTGGGTGCTTAATTCATGACCTTCCCCTTTCACACCTAAGTTCCCAAGCCGAGGCAACTTTGGTGATGACGGACACGTGGCCTTTAGCACGAGTTAGGGTTTCCTAAATTTCTCCAAAATTAAATTTTTAGGTGGCGACTCTATATTTGGCAAAGCAGTCCAATTTTGGTATTATTTGATTTAAAATCAATTTTCCAAAAAGATTTGCCAGATTTAGACTCTTTGGTGTTTATTAGTTTCACATTGCACTTGTGAAACTATATTCAAAACCGCGGGAGTCCGAACTGTGAGGCCTTTCTTTCCAACCTTTCTGAAAGGAGGCGCAGAAAAAGCCAGGCTACAGTTTCTAGCGACTCTACTAGAAATTTAGAGAACTTGACTCGAACTCATGATATGACATTTTATCTACACTTATGTGTTTCTTTGCATTTGCATTTGCTTCGATGCGCCTAAGTCACTGTGTTTGCCATCTGCTATTCCTAAGCGGTTTGTTGGAGGCTTGCTTCGAAAAAGCTTGCCAAAAGGCTGACCAGCTACGGGCTCTGCCACGATGGGAACACAACCCTTGGATCTGGACTACTGTTGTACCATTTGATCCTCCTTTCACTTCTCGGTGTTAGGTGTGAGAGGTATATTAGGTTGTTTTGCTAAGGTACCCCTTTTGACCAATCGGCCTAGTTGCATATTGGAAGCCATAGAGACTGTTCCAAAGTAGGACAGGTTACTTACCCAAATTCAGGATTGTGTGAAACACTTTGTTTTGAATAGTGAACCCTAGCTCCTAACAAAACTAGGACAGGGTAACCCTACCCCCTCACAGGGGTGTTTTGGCTCTCTTTAACTGGTATGTCCTTTACAGTGAAACTATGCAGGAATGTGCATATCAGTTGCAAAGTTGGTATTAGTTTGTGGGGCATAATTCAATATAGAGAGTATAGTCATTCAGTTGGGATCATATCTGTTCTAGTGAAATTGGACTGAGGTACTGTCTGTTTTCTCTTTTGCAAGGAAGTCCTGAAACAATAGCTTCAGAAGGCTCCGATATCCCCCAAGTACTCTGGATTCGTGTCGATAGACTTTGTAAGGTCGGGGACGTAGTTCGAGACGCCGATGTTTGCTTCACTTTTCGCGCCGTGGTGAGACGAAGGAGGGCTAGACAGGGTTCACCAGTTCTGTAGGTCCAACATTTACCAGTTAGATCACCTTTATTCAAACTTAGCAGACTCGAGATGGCATAGAATTCAGAAGAAGTAGTGGCCATGATAGCGACATTAAACCAGGGAACTGCCATGCAAGATGAGACCAATGCTGAAATGTAATGCCCATCTGGGGTACTTACCACACATCTAGTCTCGGGACCCCAATCGAACTTTGATCTACCTTCGCCAATTGAAGATTTGCAAGGTCTGGATCCTCGAGAAGGGTTGGCTCAAGCTTAAGTTTTCAGACCCTTGGTGCAGCCTAATGAGAGGCTTTATCCCCTTGATACTAGTGATCTCAATCCGACCTCGGTGAAAATTGTGAACCTTGAGAAGCAATTCAAAAAGGCACAGGACCTTAACTTCATTCCCGACATTGAGGATGAGTACACCGAGGTCGCCATAAGGCTCCTGCAGATTCAGAATGCCACACATTAACCATTTTGACGGGTTTGGAGATCCTATGGCACATATCTGGCTTTTCTTGGATGTCCTAAAATCGATGGGTCTGACTAAGCCTCAGAAACTCTCTCTGTATGGAAGAACCCTGTCAGGCATAGTAGCCACTTAGTATGCCAAGTTGGAGGATAAAGTGAAGCAGGACTAGAAATAGTTGGCTAAGGCCTTTGTTAATCAGTACTCTTATAATACCCAACTTAAAATAACCACTCAAGACCTTGAAGCTACCCACCAGAGCCCTACAGAGTCTTTTATGGAATTTGTTGCAAGGTAGAGAGCAAAGGCAGCACAAATGACAAATTGCCCTTCTGAGAGGGACCAAGTCCAGATAGTGGTGCAGAACCTTGAGCCTAATATGTTGCAAAAGTTTATAGTTGCTCCACTATTCACTTTCAAAAGTTTGCATGACTTGGGGGTTTAGATTGAGAGTGCATTCAACAGAGGGATTATTCCCAGAACAAGAGAACTAACAAGAAGGGTGATTTCCACGAGTACCAATGCTAGTGGTAGCACTATTCCCAAACCCATTGAAATCAATACCACCACCATTAATCCCAAAATTGCCAACCCTTTTGCCAATGCCAACCCACAAACCACTAGCCCAATCCAAGCTCAAGGTAGAACTTTCACCCCCCTCTATATGAGCCTAACCAGCGCACTAAAAGTCCTGATTGAAAGAGGGTATCTCAAAGCCCTTGATCATCAACCTCTGCCTGACCCACTTCCTGCCAGACATAACCCCACCAAATACTGTGTATACTATCAACAACGTGGTCATGGCACCGATCGTTGCTACCACCTTCGTCGTGAGGTCCAGAATCTCATCGACAACCAGACGATAGCTCTACCCTAAGACCCCAATGACCAAGTACCTCATCTACACCTTAACCTCATCCATACACTACTTTCTACCTATAACCCCAGCGTATACATCACCCCAGCTAATTTACCTAAGCCTGATGTGCTCATTCTAGAAAGCACAGACTTGTGTATAATGGATGCAGTCGAACCCCAATCATCTCAAACCCATGAACCCACTACGTCTGAGCTGATGAGCATGATTGAAGATCTTTGGAGAACAATGGCAGATCTAGCCTTTGGGATATTGGCTCCGTCGTTAACCACATCACATACCAGGAATTTCATGTCAAAAGGCACCCTAATCTTGGGACGGGCTGCATTGGAAGGAAGCCAATCCCTTGAGAAAGTAGAGGCAAATGGCAAGAACAAGGTAGGGGCAAGCATTGGTCCCTATAAACATCTTCAGTGGGTTGTTGAGGCTTTGAAAGTCGAAGGACTGAACAAACAACAAGTGCTCGCAGTTGTTGCAAAGACTGTGGATGGCACTTTAGCCACTCAGGTTCAGGGCATTTTGAATCAAGGGGCAAGTCATGAAAAAGGTTGTCGTACTAGAAAAACCTCTTTCAGCTCCAATCTTACACTTGGAAGAGATCATCAAACCCAGTCAGCACCTGCCAACCCCTCTGTCATTCCCTCTAGGACTGGTAATCGCACCTATAATCCTCTGTACATGACCTTATCCAAAGCTCTCCAAATCCTCATAGGACAAGGCCATCTCAAATGCCTTGACCCTCGGCCTCTCCTTGATCCCCTTCCATTCAGGTATAATGCTGCCAAGTACTGTGTTTTCGATCAACAAATTGGACATGACACTAATAGTTGTTTTCGTCTTCACCATGAAATACAAGATCTGATTGACAACGAGGTCATTGTCGCATTAGGTCCTTCAAAGTCTATCGGCACCGGATCAATGAACTAGGGGGATAATGTGACTATGTGATCGGGGGATGAACCACCTGCTAATGACGCTCATTTTTACTTCAGATGTGGTGGATGGCACGCACTTTTTTGAGCAACTTGAAAGTGCTGTTTATTGTACTTTCTGACTTTAGTATTGAGTCAGTTCTGTTGTGCTGTATTGAGTCTGTCTTGTTGTGTTAGAGTCGAGTGATTTCGGGGGTGCTATCTCTGACATCACTATCTTGTTTTGTCTTAGTCTTTTACACTCTTTCTTTTGCGTCTATTTCTGCCATTAAGCCAGTTGTGCCAGAAGATCTGAATGAAACAACAGAGATTTTCACCTGCTTTGTCTGTGCCTTTAAGTCATTGCATTGACCTAAGTTTTTCAAAACTTTTCTAACACTAAGATAAAAACAAATATGAAGGAATTCCTTGGGTATTTGTAAAAATTTGATCAATGGAGAGAAAGAGAGGCATGCTAAGCCCATAATGAATGAGATCATGTTTGTTAATGTGAGTACTGAAAAGGATCCTGGCTTGATCTAGATTGGTTCTATATTATCTTCTGAGGAGCCTAAGCGACTAGTCACTTTATTAAAAGATTTTAAAAAGTGTTTTGTGTGGTCCTACGAAGACATGCGTGGAATCGCTCTCGAGATTGTACAACATAGGATCACTCTTGGCCTCAAAGACTTGACCCCTTTGCTTTCAAACCTTGAACCTTGACGCAGAATGTTCAATAATCAACCACAATATAAGGCTTGTATGGCCGGATCAGAAACAACCCTCGAATTAACGGCAAGAAGGTCAGATCAAGAAGGTCAGATGTCATTAAAGGAAGCTTGTAAAGCTAGATCAGAAGTAGCCCTTGAACTAGGGGCAAAAATGTCAGATGTGCTCAAAGATTCAAAAGATGGGTCATTCTGCAAACCAAGATTAGAAAAAAAGACAAATCCCAGCATGAAGAGAAGAAAAGTTTTGCTGAAGGACAATCCAGTTCCTATTCACGACACTAGGGGAAAATTGAGACCCCAATTGGATGGGCTCTCACATCATCAAGACTATTTAGTCAGAAACAACAGCCATTCTCCTAGATTCAGATGGCTTAGAGATCCTACGACCAATCAACATGGACAAGTTAAACTTTTTACCTCGTGAGGCTCGTTGGGCCAAAAAACCCTAAGGGCAACCCAAGCAAAAGTTAGAGCAAGAAAAGAAAGAAAAGAAAAGAACAAAAATGAAAAATAAAAAGGAAAATAAAAAGAAAAGAAAAGAAAAGAAAAAAGAAGAACAAAAGAAAACGAAAAAAATAGCTCGCAAGGTTCAAAACCCGTAAGGCAACCTTGGCAAAAGTTAGAGCACAAAAGGAGAGTGTCAACACACAAGTGAACCTCAACCCCGGAATTACGTACGGCCTGATTCCTATCTTTGGGATACATAGGAAACTTCATCTTGAAGTTCGGCCCCAACCATTTTCAACCTACTAGTCTCATCCATGTTGATTGGCTTACCCTTGTTCAACCTCGACTATCCTATCCATGTGCAAATTGGCTCAACTTCGTTTAGAATCGGACTCTCCTATTCCGTTAGAAAGATTTAGCTACAAGGCAATTCAAGTTCAGATATGAGGTTGTGCATCTCGAGAGTAAATTCCATGTTGGTTGAGCAGTGGCCCTATGCAAAAACAGTTTTGAGGATTTTTTTAATGAGGTTGACTAATTTTCTCAAAAATTATTCTTTTTTTCCAAAATTAGACCATTTCTTGGACCCAAAAAAAGGAAAATTTTCAATGCTCATAACCTGACTTGCATGATTTCAAATTAGAAAGTTGAATAAGCATGTTAATCTAACTCTCATGTTGGTCAAAATTGTTTTAGTAGAAAGCCAAAAACAAAAAAGGGGTCAAAATGATGAACTAGGGGCACAGTTGAGTCAAGTTTTACATGCATTCCCCATTATCAATGTATTCACCGAAGGGCACAAGCTAAGCTAAAGAAGGCCAAAAGCTCTCTCATCCTCCAAGTAGTGAGGTATCAAGCCAAGTGCGAAGCATGAACTAGAAATGGAGCTGGATATTTGATTCCCTCATCTGGATGATCACACCCATATTGGCGTCTGACCCAGAATGGGGACATAGAAAACGCAATGTATCAGACTAATCAATTGTATACCTGGCCAGTGAGACATACTATAATTCATCTCGATCAAGTTAAGCCAGAGCATGTCAACCGATGTCAGTTACAGATCTGCTATACGTCCAGTCACACCATAACCCCTCTACGAGAAAGCTCACTAGTTGTGAGCCAAAGAAGGAGCATCTAGTAGAATACTAGGGGTAAGAGCCCACAACTTTCAGCTTATCCATCAACCACTCAAGGAAGGGATAAAAAAATAAGAGAGATGAAAGAATAGAGAGATGTCTTGTTGAGAGAGAAAAAGTGAGAAAATGGCTTTTCAGAGAAAAAGATATTGAGTGCCAAAGTGATGTGAGGATCACAAATGAGAAAGGATAGGAAACAATACCTGGAGGAGTAGGCTCCCCATGAACCGAGAGGTCTCTTGTCATTAGAACATATCCGAGTGTTGTGTTTGTTGTTTTTGTTTGTTTCAATTATTGTTTGAGTTGTTTCGAGTATCAATAGATGTGTTGTTTTACTTTGTTTTCCCTTTGTTGAGTCATTTGGACTATGGTCAGTCATAGGCTCAATACCTGGTCAAGAACTCTTTCTCAATTTCAATTTCAAAAAATAAATCATTTTGTGCTCAGTCTTTGTGCCATTCTTAACATATGTGCAAAAGCGATTATTTATTTCATAAAGTGCAAGGTCAACCCCCGATCAAGAGAGAACAATCGAACCATGACCTATATGAAGCTATATGGGTTCCAAACTATAAAGCAAAAGAAAAGAGGAAAAATCAGAGCATTTGAGTGTGTTTCAACTTCAGCAAATTCTAAGTCTACATTCCAGATGCACGTTTGCCAGGGCTCGCCATTGCTCTGGAATATGAGTGTACCTCGACCCCGAGTTCAAGCCCGCTTCAAGTCAGAATGGCAATCATCATTGAGTGATCAATCGGTTGCGCCCAAGTCTTAAGGGCCGTCAAAAATGGGGTGTCTACAGTTGGTTACAGCTCAGAGTCGCCAGAAAAGTTATGCCGACTGTAGGAAGAGACCTTTGTCTTTTGAGGTGGGAGATCATGTGTTCTTGAAGATATCACCTAGGAGGGGTTTTTGACGAGGTTTGAAAAGAGTAGAAAGTTATCCCCTCAATTCATTGCCCATTTTGAGATCCTTGAGCGGATTGGAGAGGTAACTTACTGTTTTGCCTTGTTGCCACAGCTTTCTAGGGTTCATGATGTGTTTCATATTAGCATGCTTAGGAAGTATGAGCTGGATCCATCGTATGTATTGGATTGGACCGACTTAGAGGTAGACGAGGATGCCTCGTATAAGGAGAGATCGGTGAGAGTCTTGGATACTCGAGACCAAGTCTTGCGAGGCAAGACAATTCCCTTGGTTAAAGTATCATGGAAACATTACGAGGTTGAGGAAGCAACTTGGGAATGTGAGTTGGAAGTCCGTCAGAAGTATCTGGACTTGTTTGTTAATGTTTGAACATGTATTGTACTATTGTTATGTTAATGAACTATGAAAGCATTCTATATGTTTTGGATAGATGAGAACATTGTATATGTTGTGTATGTTTTGGAACCATGAACTTAATGTAAACATTTTTAATGTTTTGAGAAATGAAGATTTTACTTTCAATTTTGGAACTGGTGTATCGAGTTGATAAGAATGAATGACTGGAAAATGGGTCATGGTGATGGAAATGAATGGTTATCATTGTTGTAATTGGTTTTAACTTTGTTTTATAATTTGAAATTTCGGGGACGAAACTCTTTAATGGGGGGAGGTTATAGCGTTTCTGGTTTAGACCCGACCTATTGTGTATTCTGGACTTAGGGTTCATAGCCCCGTATGGTTGTTCATGTCTTTTTCCCCTTATTCTTCCTTAAACTTGATTATTAGAATGTAGTTGTTGTGTTTGGAACAGGTTGGTTGCTTGATTTTCAAACCTTTGTTGCCCAGATTTTTGCTCCTCCATTCGTGCGGCACTTCTTGCATTGGCGGGCTTTGCAAGCTCTCGGTATTTTCTTGAGACACGCAAAATACTAGAAGATTGTATTCTAAGCTCGAGCGGCGTTTTCTACGCTTGAGCGGGGGGCGCTCGAATAGCCAATCTTGAGCTCAAGTGCTTTTTTTCTGTCTGTAAAACTATTGGATGTATGTATTCTACGCTCGAGTGTCACTTTTTGTGCTTGAGCGGAACAAATTGTTATGTCTGACGCTCGAGCGTCAACTCTTGTGCTTGAGCGAACTGCGCGTATATCAGTCCGTAATCAAGTCATTTTACATCACTTTTCCACCTCTCTCTCTCTCTCTCTCTCTCTACTTTTCAAAAACCTTAGATCTAGAGCCTCTCTCTTTAAAACTTTCCTTCTCTCTACATTTCTACCTTGATCCGTGAGTTTCTCTACCCGTATGCCTTTGTTAAAAAGGTAGAGCGTCTCAAGAGCTTTGTTTTGATCTGAGTAGAAGTTAGTTTTGGCGTCTTTGAAGTTCCTCTATTTTTGCTTTGGTCATCTAAGCTTGAGGTAGGGACTTTCTACACCCTCTATGAGTTTTAACTTGGCTATTTCTTGATATGTGAGAAACATTAGGTTTTGAGGTGATTTTAACAAACCTAGGTTTTGGGGTCTAACTTCCAAAGAGAGGTTTTCATATGGATGTCTTGAAATGGTTATGGGAATGGATATGACCTTGGGTTATATTAAAATTGTTGATTTTTTGTGTTTGAGATGAGATTGGGAAAAATAGAAATTTTGACCTAAAATGCCTTAAGTAATTCTTTTGTATAAATAATGAAAATTGTATAAGAAATGTGAGATTGGATGGACATTTATATAAATGGTGTAGTTAGATACGTGTTATCTCTCACCTATGGAAATTTGAATAATTTGTCCGTTGAGAAGATTGCATATCTATTTGGAAATATCTGTTTTGGGCTATCGGTGGAGGATAGCTATGATTCCTGTAGAAATTACATGAGGATTAGGTAAATTGAAACTAATTCCTTATTGGTTGTCATTGAATATGACTGTGTTTTAATATATTGTATATGTATGATATTTGGGAGAAGAAAGGGGATGTACTCTATGTTTGAAAGGAGAAAGAGGATGGACTCCATTAAATTAAGTTGGTCTGTGTGTCCTAGGTGTAAGTTCTGAAAACTACACACACACACACACACACACATATATATATATATATATGGGTATCGATCCCGCAAACGAAATTTTCGTGAAATGGCAAATTAAAGTGTTTGTATATATTGGTTGGGTGGTAAGAAAACCACTAAGTTGTAATCTCAGTTAGGTTGTTTGGATAACAATATATATGACTCATGAATTGAGGAGATATGAAATGTCATGAAACGAGTTGATATAAAATGGATTGGGATATAATACTTGACATATTATGGTTTTAGAAAAAGAGTTGTAAATGATTTTAGAGCCGTGCTTCCGACCCCCCAGTGGGGGTCGCACCCCCAGTGACGTGGCAGCATGGGGTTGGCGGAAAACATAAAAAAACAAAAACAAAAACAAATTTTTTTTTTTTGGACCAATCACACACGACCCCCAGTACCCCCACTGGGGGTCCGAAGCTTTTTCCATGATTTTATCTTTGAGTATTGGTCATGTGTATCATGTTTATAACCTTGTTAAAGTTAATATATTGTGCTAGATTGTTTCTACTGGGTTTTGGCTCACCGTATTTGGGAAAAATCATTTTCAAGTGTTGGTGATATGCCTCCGCCAAGGTAGTAGCTTGGGAGGATTATGGAGCTGAGAGCTCACTTTCGTTTATTTTGTATTTACTTTTGTACAAACCTAGGACTTTATTTTGTATTGAGATTCTGACTCGTTTTGTTATAACCAAGTATCGTTTTTGAAAGTTGTAAACTCGTAGGGCATTTATTTCATTGATCATTTAGTTTGGTGCCACATACTATAGATTCAGGGTAGAGTTTATGAATATGTAATGCATGTGCCCCTTTTGTAAATGGACTCTGATTAATGAAGGCATAGTACTCTATTTATGTCATTTTGTATTAGTCTTTACTATTGAATTATTATATTATTTTCGGGGTGTTACACGAAAGACTATGGTAAACACATTCTATGCGCCTTATAATTATAAAAAAAAGAAAAACAAATGGACAAATTACACTAACAATCCCTATAGTTTGGGACTCGTGTCACTTTGGTCCATGGCTTTTTAATTATGACACATTTGATCCTGAATTTTGAATCTTATCTCAAATAAGGACAGTTGAAGATACCATTATTTAATTTCAAGAGAAAAATCGTCAATTTAATAAAATATAAACTAATTTGAAAAAAATAAATGTTAAAACAATATTTTTAAATTTTTTAAAATTATTTTTATCCACCAATGATAAAATTATGTAAAATTGATAAAAAATTAATAAAAATTACATGATTAATTTTTAAAAATTAATTTTACATGATCATCATCCAAACACATAATAAAAATTAATTTGGTAAAAAAAAAATTAAATGTCTAAAAGATTTATTTATTTTACATAATTTGATTTTTAGTGCGTAGAAATAATTTTTAAAAATTCAAAAATATTTATTTGACATTTATTTTCGTCAAATTAGTTTATATTTTATCAAATTGACGATTTTACCCTTGAAAAATCTAATGATATCTTCAATTATCCTTATTTGGAATAAGATTCAAAATTCAGGGTCAAATGTGTCACAATTGAAAAGTCAGAGACCAAAGTGACACAAACCCCAAACTATAGGGACTATTAGTGTAATTCACCCAAAAAAAATTGATATAATTTTATATTTTTTGAGTTATTATTAAAAAAAAATTTAAAAAAAGTTGTAACTAAATATAAAAAATCATAAGCAAAATTTTCAAAACAATGTCAAAACTAAGGATTCGTTTGGAAAGAACTTTTTTAATCTGAATTTTTGACTTTGTGGCTAATTTAGTCTGGCTAAATTAGTTATATTTGGATTTTTTTTTTTTTGGCTTTTTTGACATTTTTATTTTCTTTATGGGAGAAAAAGTGAGATTATTATAGTTTAAATGTGATCTTTTGGCTTGTTTTGAGAAGCAAGCTAAAAGTTAATTTTTTAGGGTTTTTTTTTTTTTTTTTTTTTTTTTTTTTTTTTTTTTTTTTTAAACAAAAAATAGAGAGATAATATAACCTAAAAAAGTCAAAAAAATTGATTTTAACCCATATGTCGAAATAGGCCATTAAATTATTTAACATATTTTATCTTTTTGTGTGTGTGTATTTATTTTTTTTATTTTTATTTTTATTTTTATTTTAACCTAAACCTAACTCACTTGCCAAATGAAAACTAAAGAAAAAATTTAATCATTATTAAAAAAGTAAATAACATAACAAAAGTTACATAAGGTATAAAATATGTATAATAAAATTCTCCAATACAAAAAATTCAAAATGGGAGGGAACTTAAAAATCAGTGTTAACATTTCGTTTTTAGAGCATAGTGTTAAAGCCAGTTAACATTGTTTAAACTAGTCAAACGTTTGTGAATGGAGTTGCAGTGGTGAGGCACTTTTTAATTAGTTTGGGACACCCGTCAAATGAGACGTGGTGCCCTCGGACAAGAAATAGTTTCTCCGTAGCACATACCATACAATTATTGGTTTTTCAGCAATGTTAGATATCATGAAAAATCTTTCATGAAAATAATTATGAAAGTTTTGTGACTTTTGAATTACACTTAAAATAAAACACCACACACTAATCAAGGTAATCCAAGCATCATAAATTTTTCATGATCATTTTCATGAAATTTTTTTCATAATCCTTAACTTTTGCCTTGGTTTTTTTGCTCGTCTCCGTACTCAATTGTGATGTATCCCATTTCCCTCACATTATTGGTTAGTCATTGACACCCTCATATGATGTCCAATAATGTTGTGATAGGTAAAATGGTTAGTCATTGGCACCCTCATATGATGTCCAATAATGTTGTGATGGGTAAAAACGAGTGTAGTTTATAAATTTATATTTATTAATTAAAAAATATAAAAAAATACAATAAATTGTGATTAGTGAAATACATAATCAGGTAATGTTTTCAAATCATTACTATAAAAAAGAAAAAGAAAAAAGAGAGAGAGTATTATCAGCCTCTGTTTGGGAAGTGGGCTGGCTCTTTGGCTTTTTGATTTTTTTGATTATATGAGCTTGGGCTCAATCAATTAATGTCTTTTGTACAGTTTAATTAAAATAGGAAAATCATCATAAAGTGAGAGGCCATGTCTATTAATTGCCACAGGGTACCATAAGGACACTTATTAATAAGACAAATTTCCTCCCCAAACCGTCTTAGAAAAAATTATTTTGTTAATTAATTTGTCTAGGAAATTTTGTATTGATAGTTTGTTTTGGCAATTTTTTCCTCCTTGAGACCATCTCCAATGCTTTGTTTCATCAAATTTGATGAAAAACAGTAACTTTTTTTTTTGACTTCAACTACTTCATTAAACTCATATAAAATGAAGGCAATAATTCATTTTTCATCAAATTAAGAAAGTTTTTATTTTTTTCTCAAATTTTGCAAGTGATCGTTGATGGACGATCGAGTGGATGCTCGGCCGGACAATCAAAATTTAGCCGCACAACTTGCTTGTCAATCGAAAATTTACTCTGTGCCTGATGATCGGCTGAATTTGATAAAAAAATTTCATTTAATATTAAAGTGCGTCATATCAGATAAAGCATTTATGAAATTTTTACTTAAATTTAATAAAAAATTTAACTAAGTATTGGAAGTGCTCAAAACTATCCAAATTCTAACTTGTCATTTTTGATAAAATTAATTCAAAATATATGACAATAAATATTCCTTAATAAATCACCAGTAAGGAACAGCAATGTTATAATTACGGGATTAAAGTGGAGAACTTTTTTTTGTTTAAATCCAAAAGTGGAAAACGTGTTTGGCCGCCTTAGAAATGATGGAAAAGTTAGAGAATTACGCACTCGGTTTGATTTCAATTTTTTTAAATTTAATTTTTTATTTTACATATATATATTTTTATTTTTAGTAAATAGTTTCTTAAATTTTAAGTAATTTTTATTTTTATTTTTTTAGATACATCTTGATTAGATATATTTTAAAAAATATATATATTTGTAAAAAATTTATAAATACAAAAAATTTATATTGAAATTTCATTTTTTTTTATATTTTTGGTATTTAGTGAATTTTAAAAAAAAAAATTTCATAAATATTTTACTTATGTTAGGTGTATCTAAAAATTTAAAAAATTGTTAAAAATATTTAAAAAATTCAGTAAAAATTAAAAAACATGAAAAAAAAAAAATTTAATTTAAAAAAAATTAAATAGTAAGTTATGAAACTAAACAACAAGATAGTAAGATGTGCGTTGATTTTTTAGTTATTTTAACTTGAAACTAAAAAACCTTGTTTAAAATCAATTTTTTTAATTTTTATAGGAAAAAAATGAAATAATTATAACAGCCCCGTTACAGAGCCCGAAAGGGTTTCGAGCCGAATTTGGCTCGAATTTGAGAAGTAAGAAGAAGGAAGAAGAGGAGGAGGAAGAAGAAGAAGGAGAAGCAGAATTGGAGGGGCCATCAAAATCAGGTTGGGGTCGGGGTGGAGGCGAGATTGCGATGTGACGATCGATCGATGAGCTGCGACGAGCGACGAGCTGCGACGACGAGCTCTCGCCTCTGTTTCGAGCTCTCGCTTCTGCTTCACTTGTGTTCAAAACGAAGAAGAAGAAAAAAAGAAAGAAGAGGAAGAAAAAGAAAAAAAAAAGAAAAATTGAAACCTAAAACGACGTCATTTTGAATTTCGAGCCGAATTCGAGCCACTGATTTCAGACCCTCAAATATTTTTCTAATTATAATTTTAGTATGATACTTTATCTTGTTAATTTTTAAACTTATTTTGTTATTTTATGATTAAAATAGCCTTTTACCCCATCATCTGCTATGCTAAACCAGTGCTAAGCTAAAAAGTTTGGACAGCTGGTGTGCACTCACACGAGAGAAGAAGAGAGACTTCTTTGTGTACCAGACCAAAAAAAAAAGTGAAGAAAGAAGAGAGGTTAAGGCTGAGAGACTTGTTTCTGATTCTAACTCCTGAAGTTATGGAAAGATGTACACCGTCGGCTAGAGTTAAGCCTCTCCAAACCTGATCAGTTTCTTATAACTTTTTTCTCCTACAAAGTTGATCTTCAATCTTGGGTGAGTTGCCTCTTTCATTGCAACATCTATCATCTTTGCTAAAAGAAGTTTTTTTTTTTTTGTTTTTTTCTCTTTCTATAGCAGCATCTTCAATCCCTACACTTTTTTATTTTATTTTATTTTATTTTATTTTATTTTTTTTGTTAAAATATAGTTAAAAGCTTGATTGTAACAGTCCAAGCTCTTATTTTTTAATCAAATCTTTTTGAAAAATTCTAAACGTAGCTGTTTTAGTAATTTTTTTATGAAAGAAAACGATCTTCCATCCTTATTTTTTTGGGGTAAAATTTCATTAAATGTAAGTAAAAATATGATTGTTAAAATTTGGTAAAAGATTTGGTTCATCTATGTTTTAGTAAAAAATTGGCCTCCTTTGATTTGATGTAGATTTGATGAAATATTTGAAACTTAGCCATTTTTTTATCGAATTTGATTTTGATGAAAAAATTGATAAATAATTAGACATGCTCTCAATAATGATATGATTATATGCCTATCTTTGTACAAGATATATATATATATATATATGGGAAAGACTATAATTTCTTAGTCATAATTTTAAAAAATAAATTCATAATCAAATAACACATTAACCATAATTAAAAATATTATGAGTCATAATTAAAATATTATTATAATTAAAAAAAATTAATTATAATTGAAAAAAAAATAGTATAACTAGATGCATATGGAACAACCCTTTCAAAATGTGTATATAATAAAATTTCCCTATATATATATGTATGTATTATACTTCACTTGATCTGCTGTAGCATTGGTTTTGTAGGAGAGAGTTTACGTTTGGCTGAACTTTTTCCTCTGAGAAAAAGAGATCAAGATTTTCTAATAGCATGTGAAATTGAACTATAAAAATCATCAAAATCAAATAGGGGAAATTATAACATATCATTTGAACAAATCATTGATACCCAAAATCTTAATGAGTTGAGGAAGGTTACTAAAGTAATCATTTCTACCTCTAGTCTAATAACATTTTGGCAACTATAAATCCAACAAAATCTCTTCCCCAAATTATGGGCACCATAGAATTTATTTAATTTCTCGTTTAAGATACCCAAACAATATTTTGAGAGTTGATAATCTTCTTATTAGATTCCTTGTAACAGATTGATTATTTGATTCTATTTGTGTAATTATTTATTTATTTAGTTATGAATTTTGGGTGTTCAACCCATAAATGGCAAGGAAATTCCAGTATGCAAAATATCAGAAAGAAACATGAAGCTAAATAAAATGACACAAGTTATATGTCACGTACTGCGTCTCCTGGGTTGGTCTTTGGGCATAATGCACGGGGTATGCAGTACCACTCGTGGCGCCGGCTTCTCGGGAGGATGACAAGCGCCCAGTCCGTGACATATAGCTGTCTTCACTACTGACTGAATCTGAGATATAAATATAACCTTTAACTGGATACAAATTGCAGGCAAAATGAAGATACCAGATCCAGTGGTCAATGTCCTTGTGCAAGATTTGATACATCAACTCTACACCGAAAGTAATTATATTCTTGAATTCCAGACTCACTTTGCGGAGATGAAGACTCAGCTTAACCATATGCAATCCTTCATTAGCGATGCAGACAGCATTAAGGAGAAGCATAAAACTGTCAAGACTACTTTGATTGATCTGAGAGAACTCACTTATGAGGCTGATGATTTGCTGATTGATTGCCTAGTCCGAGCTGACTATCATACGAGGAGAGTGAGTTCCTCTTGCTATCATCGTTTCTCTCTTCGTCAAATTTACTTCCATTATCAGACTGGAAAGAAGTTGTCATGCATTAATAACAGAATCGGGAAGATGCGCCAAAACTTGAATGACTATGTCACTCCAATTCTGGGCCGAAGCAGCGATGAAGACGCTAGCAACAGAACTATAAGGTGGACTTCACAGGTTTACGATCAGTCCGGGATTGTGGGATTGACAGAAGATACTAGCAGAATCAAAGGATGGATTTTGGCCAGCAATGAGGTTTTGCATCGGGTTGGGATTGTGGGAATGGGGGGATTGGGCAAAACCACCATCGTGCAAAAAATCTTCAACGACACGCATGTCATTGCTTGCTTTGAAAAGAGAATTTGGGTGTCAATTTCTCAAACATTTAGCGAGCTTGAAATCATGAAAAGCATATTGAGACAGGTTAGAGAAGATGATAGTGGATCTGATACAGGCGAAATGTTGCACAGAATTCACCAATTGCTCTCTCACAAATCGTACTTGATTGTCATGGATGATGTGTGGAGCACTGCCAATGGTTGGTGGGATCGGATCTCTAATGGCCTAGCAAAGACACCGGGCCATAGCAGTTGCATCATAATCACATCGAGGAACGAGGAAGTTGTAAAGAATATGGGAGTTGTGGATGCACGAATTCACCGGCCAAGGCTTCTAGACGAGGAAGAGAGTTGGTCTTTGTTCTGCAAAGTGGCTTTTATGGCAACAAAAGGGATATGTAAGAATCTTCAAATAGAAGGAATGGGGAAGGAAATTGTGAAAAAATGCCGAGGTCTTCCACTCGCTATCAAGACAACAGGAGGGTTATTGTACTCGAAAACATCTTTCAGCGAGTGGAAACGCATATGCGATAATTTCCACGAAAAATTGGCAACAGAAGGGAATAGCTCTGTAATGGCTTCTTTGCAGCTGAGCTATGATGAACTCCCTGCTCATCTCAAGCATTGCATACTATGTTTCTCAATTTATCCCGAAGACCATGAAATAAATGTTGAGCAGTTGGTTCGGTGGTGGATAGGGGAAGGTTTTGTGCACGAGAGGAGATCAGAAACCGCGACAGAAACAGCTTATAGGTTTCTGTCAGAACTAATCGGTAGATGCCTCGTTGATGTCATGCGAAGGAGGAATTATGATGGGAGAGTTTATAGCTGCAAAATGCACGACATGGTTAGGGACTTGACGATTAGGATTGCGAGGGAAGAGGCATTCAGCAGCTTTGATGATGGTGGCAGGCAGATACCCACAATGGATTCTCGGCGTTTGGGTGTTACCAATGAAATGAAATTCCATTCCCTGGAAAATAATTCAAAGATAAGAGCTCTGTTACTCATGGATAGTCAATTGATTAGACTTAAAAGGAATGCTGGTTTGGTCAAAGTAATGTCTCTCAGGGTCTTAGACCTCTCACATGTTAAGTTGGAAAACATTTGTGTATATGATTTCTGGGGTTGGATTAGTTCCTTGAAACGCCTGGCTTGTTTGAACCTACGTGACGTTGCAAGCCTAATCGAAGTGCCAGACTTGATTGGAAAGCTTTGGAACCTCCAGATTTTGATCCTAGCAGAATGCTGTAACTTACAGAAATTGCCAGCATCCATCACGACGCTACACAAGCTCATTGTTTTGGATTTGGGGAATTGTCCGGCTCTCAAGTACTTACCACAGGGGATTTCAAGCCTCTCCAATCTTCAAGAGCTCTATGGATTCAAACCAGCAAGTCTTGCACACCGCGAAAGCTGTCACTTTGGCGAACTTAAGAATTTCATTGACCTTCGAGTGTTACATTTAGACATAAACCAAGAAAGCATAATTGAGGACGAGGAGCTCGGAGCACTGGCAGATCTGCAACAACTGAGGGTGTTATTGATCAATGCTGAAAATTGCGAGGACACGAATGTTCTAAAGAAGCTCAACAAGCTCACCCCTCCTCCGCATCTTGAAGAGCTGTACCTTGGGCATTATCATGGAGAAGCTACACCGGATTGGATAAACCCTAACTCACTTCCTGAATTACAATATCTTTGCCTTGAGTATGCGAGGCTTGTTGATATGAGTCCGTTGTTTTGGAGCAGTGATGGTGGGAATTCATGGAAAGTTGAAGGGCTGTGTTTGAAGTTCTTGCCTAGATTGCAGGTGGAGTGGAGTAGGGTGCAGAGTGTGATGCCTTCACTGAGGTACTTGGAAGTTAGCCACTGTTATATGTTGCAGTCATTCCCCTGTGATGTTGTGAATCTTGGATCATGGATGAAAAGAGACGAAGAAAGCGAGGATGGCAACTTGATAGTTGATTACCATCAATGCCCAGCAGAGTGTAATGAATAATTAATGTGCGACTCAGATTTGTTCGGAACTCGCATTGATTTTTCGGGATACCATATATGTTACTGTATTTGTTTGTGTAGTTACAGGATGATGTTTTTAGGTTGGTTCTCTATGAATTGGTATTGTATTGTATTGTATTGTTCTATATATTGGTCTGAAATTTGGTAGTTTGCTTGTAATGGGTTTGCTGACTTATTTGGGCTTTGCGAGATATGAAGCATATTATATTCGGTTGTAAAAATGTAACCCATATTGGTAAAGTCAAATACATCATGTACCATGCTTCGTGGAGATCACATAGTCAAATACAATCATGTACCATGCTTGGTGGAGATCACGGGTGTGTTTGGTTTGTATTTTAAAATATATTTTTGGAAGAAAATTTTTAAAGAATTTTTTGAAAAAAATTTTAAAATTACTTCTCTCTTTACTACACATCAATTAATCATTTTTTCTTTTTCATATCTCATTCTCAATCATTTTTTCTATCATATATATCTATTCAATTATAATAAAATATCAAATAATTTTAAACTTTCAAATTCCAAAACTATTTTTAAAATATACAACTAAAGAAATCAAAAAAAAAAAATTTAAACTCCAAATTTTTTTTTTTTGAAAATTTATCTCAAAACACAGACCAAACACACTCCACATTTCTGGTTGTTTTGTAAAAATGATTAAAAGTTGGTTTTTTAATTTTTTTTAAATGTATAAAAATTATGAGAAATGATATAATACAAAATAAATTAAAATTTTAAAAATAAATTTTAATCATCTTCTCAATATAACCCTTCGTGGGACAGAATGTGGCAAATTGCAATTCTCTCTCAAAGCATCATACCTGGAAACAAAAATGAAATTGTAAACATAAACAAAAGGGGTGGTCGAGTTTAAATCATGAAAGTGAGGCAAACTAAACAATAATAAATAATAATAAAAATAATGATTTATTTTATAGTTTTAAACATAGGAGGATTATTAAACTCGTCACCAAACAGAGTGTTGGAATAGTATGAGAGTTGTTTGCATATTCATGTGAGGGAGATTAATACAACCCTACAACCAAACACGTGTGTTGAGCTCCCAATCCCATCATCAATTCCGGTTCAATTCAACTCAACGGTTGAATCGGTAATCCGTCCCCCCAATCCCTTTTCCGATTCGCTCAACGATCTAATTTTTGAAACATTGGTCTCCATGGTCTATTTGTGAATTTTGAATTTTGATTTCATGTCATCATATTTGCTTTACTCTATTGGTGGTGAGATCGATTAGCAATTTATTGAGTCTCACATTAATTATATTTATTTTGTAAAAATATTATGGGATTATTGATCTTTTCAAAGGGTGGAATTAGTAATTTTACGGAAGTTGAGATTCACAATCTAATATCAGAGAATTGAAGATAAAAATACAATTTTACTCCACTTTGTAGGAATAGCAGAGTTACTTTTAATATATATCGAAGGCTTTGACATAAATTTATACATTTAATCACAATCAACAAATATCTCTATATTAGTACATCATTTAGGCCCTCAATTCAAAATTTTGCCGTATCTTATTTATTTATTTATTTGCATTGATATATACCTTAAGGACACTTTTTAATAAGACAACCTACCCTCCTCAAAAAAAAAATAAAAAATAAAAAATAAATAAAATAAATAAAATAAAATAAAAAAATAAAAATTTGCCATCTTAAAAAATATATTTTGTTAATTGGTTGATCTAGGATATTTTGTATTGGTTGTTTGTTTTGGCAATTTTTTCCTACTCAGACCATCTCAAACGTTTACTCAGATGTTTCATCAAATTTAAATTTGAAAAAAAACACTAACTTTTCCACTCTAACCATTTCTTTAAGCTCATATCAAATAAAGGCAAGAATATATTTTTCATCAAATTAAGAAAATTTTTATCTTTTTATCAAATTTTGCATATGACCGTTGGGGGATAATTGGGTGGACGACCAGTCGGACGACCAGATTTTGGCCGCACAATTTGCTTGTCTTTCAAAAATTTACTCTATGTCAGATGACCAGCTGAATTTGATGAAAACTTTCGCTCACCATTGGAGTGTATCATATCAGATCAAACTTTTTATCAATTTTTTATTTAAATTTGATAAATTTTTTGAATAAGTATTGGAGATACTCTTAAGTATCCAAATTCTAACTTGTCATTTTTGATAAAATTAATTCAAAATATATGACATTAAATATTCCTCAATAAATAACCAGTAAGAAACTTCTTCACAACAATGTTATAATTATAGGATTAAAGTGGAATACTTTTTTCTTTTTTGGGTAAATTATACAAATAGTTATTGTAATTTACATGATGTGTTAATTTGGTTCATGTTATTTTAATTTGTTCAAATTTTTTCCTTAATTTAACGGAATGTGTCATTTTAGTTCAATAAATAACGGTTGTGAAGTTTGGTGGATGGAAAATCAAACTATGTGTCAATTTGGTCCCTGTTAAAATTGAGCAAATTAAAACAACAGGGATCAAATTAACACATTGTGTAGACTTTCTGTCTATTAAACTTAACAATCATTATTTATTAGATTAAAATCACACAATCTGTTAAATTAAGGAATAAAATCGAGCAAATTAAAACAATAGGGACTAAATTGACATATTGTATAAAATATAAGGATCATTTACATAATTTACCCTTCTTTCTTTTAAGATCCAACAGTGGAAAACGTGTTTGGCTACCTAAGAAATGATAAAAAGAATTAGTTGGTTTGGTTTTGGTTTTCAGAAAATTTAACTTTTTAATTTTTCATATTTTTTTGTTTTCAATGATTTTTTTTTAATATTTTAAGTATTTTTTAAAAAAAAATTTTTAGACATATTTAACATAAATATACTTAAAAAGTATAATACTTGTGAAAAAAATCTTTAAAAAATTTACTAAATACCAAAAATATAAAAAATACTAAAATTCAGTACACTTTTCGTATTTTTGTGTATTTACTAATTTTTTAAAATAATTTTTTTCACAAATATTTTAAGTAAGGTGCATATAAAAAAGTAAAAAAAAAGGCTTAAAATTTTAAAAGTATTCACTAAAACAAAAAAAATACGAAAAATAAAAAACTCAATTTTAGAAAATTGAATTCAAAAAACTGAAACCAAACACATTGAATACCATCTCACTGTGTTTGGTTTCAATTTTTTGAATTTAATTTTTTGTTTTTCATATTTCTTTAGTAAATAATTTGAAAATTTTAAATAATTTTTTTTTTCACTTTTTTAGATATATCCTATTTAGATACATTTAAAAAGTAAATATTTGTAAATTTTTTTTAAAAAAAATCAATAAATATACAAGAATATAAAAAATGTATTGAATTTATATATATATATATATTTGTGTTTTTGGTATTTAGTAAATTTTTTAAAAATTTTTTGGTAAATATTATACTTTTTAAGTGTATTTATGTTAATTGTATCTAAAAATTAAAAAATTACTTAAAATATTAAAATTTTTTAATAAAAATACAAAAAATAAAAAATCTCAATTTTTTAAAAAGTGATTCCTGAATTTTGAAACCAAAGAAGATAGTCTTTCCTACGCCTATATTTTGAGACGGAAGAAATATAATTATATATATATTTTTTTACAGTTATAAGTAACCATATTATTTTTATAAATAAATATACTTTCATGAGTGTTTATTATAAAATAATTTTTTTTACATTACATCATATAATTATATATAAAAATCTTGTAAATTTTGTTGTTGTTTATCATCAATAAAGATGGAATATGAATAACGGAGATGTTTTCGACATCAATAAAGCCAATGGCGAATTCTCGAAGACGACGACTAGTCTGTTGAGTCAAAAAAAAAAGAAGAAGACGATTAGTCTATATATCTGAGTTAGTGCGTTTTTATTGATGTGCAGAGACGCAAAGCATCCCAATATAACTTTGTTTTTTAAAATGAATGCCTTGTGTGAATGGCACCACAAATATCTCCATGGTCTATTTGTGAATTTTGGAATTTGATTTCATGTCATCATATTTGCTTTACTCTATTGGTGGTAAGATTGGTTAGCAATTTATTGAGTCTTACATAACTTGTACTTATTTTGTGAAAATATTATGGAATTATTGATCTTTTCAAAGGATGGAATTAATAATTTTATGAGAGTTAAGATTTACAATCTAATATCAGAGAATTGAATATAAAAATATAATTTTACTCACACTAGAATAACATAGTTACTTTTAATATATATTGAAGACTTTGAAATAAATTTATAAATTTAATCACAACAAACAAATATCATTATATTAGAACATCGTTTAGGCTCTCAATTCAAAATTTTGCCCTATCTTGTTTATTTATTTTTTTATTTGCATTGTTTAATATGTACCTTAAGGACACTTATTAATAAGACAAACATCCCCTCCCAAATTTTTCCCTTTAAAAAAAATATATATTTTGTTAATTAGTTTGTCTAGGAAATTTTGTAATGATCGTTTGTTTTGGCAATTTCTTCCTCCTTAAGACCATCTCCAATGCTGTGTTTCATTAAATTTGATGAAAAATCATAACTTTTTTGACTTCAACTACTTCATTAAACTCACATAAAATGAAGGCAACAACATTATTTTTCATCAAATTATGATGAAAAACAGTAACTTTTTTGACTTCAACTACTTCATTAAACTCACATAAAATGAAGGCAACAACATTATTTTTCATCAAATTATGTGTTTGGTTTGTGTTTATAGAGTAGTTTTTAAGATAAAAAGTACGAAAACTTGTTTGATTTGCTTTTTTTCAAAAATGATTTTGAAAAATTATTTTGGGGAGAGAGTTTTAAAAAAAGTGATTGATTTGATGTGTATGAGAGAGAGAGAGTGATTTTGGAAAGTAGGTAACCAAATAAAATTTTGAGATTTTTTTTAGAAAAATTTGTTTGGTTTAATTACTCTTGAAAATTTGTTTGTAGAGAATTTTTCCAAAAATTTTTTTCTGAAAAACAAACCAAACAAGGCCTTTATCTTTTTATCAAATTTTGCAAGTAATCGTTGATGGACGATTGAGTGAACGATTGACTGGACGATCAAAATTTAGCAGCATAACCTGCTTGTCAATCGAAAATTTACTTTGTGCTTGACGATCGGCTGAATTTGATAAAAAGTTTCGTCTATTATTAAAGTGCATCATATCAGATCAAGTTTTTTATGAAATTTTTACTTAATTTTATTAAAAATTTTAACTAAGTATTAGAGGTGCTCTTAGCCATCCAAATTCTACCTTGTCATTTTTGATAAAATTAATTCAAAATATATGACAATAAATATACCTTAACAAATGACCAGTAAGGAACAGCAATGTTATAATTATGGGATTAAAGTGGAAAACTCTTTTTTTTTAATCCAAAAGTGGAAAACATGTTCGGCCGCCTAAGAAATGATAGAAAAGTTGGAGAATTACACTCTGTTTGATTTTAATTTTTTAAATTTAATTTTTAAAAATTTAATTTTTTATTTCTTTATATATATATATATTTGTTTTTAGTAAATATTTTTTTAAATTTTCAGTAATTTTTATTTTTATTTTTTTAGATACATCTTGATTAGATATATTTAAAAATAAAAATATTTGTAAAAAATTTATAAATACATAAAAACTATATTGAAATTTTGTATTTTTTTATTTGTATTTTTGGTATTTAGTAAATTTTTTAAAAAAAATTTCACAAATGTTTTACTTATGTTAGGTGTATCTAAAAATTTAAAAAAATTATTTAAAATATTTAAAAAATTCAGTAAAAATTAAAAAACATGAAAAAACAAAAATTTTAATTTTCTAAAAGGTGAATCCTGAGTTATGAAACCAAACAACAAGATAGTGGGATGTGGATTGATTTTTTAATTATTTTAGCTTGGAGATAAAAAAATCTCGATTGAGATAGATTTTTTTTGAATTTTATAAAAAAAAAAATGAAATAACTATAATTTAAATGTGACATTTTATCTTATTAATTTTTTTAACTTATTTTGTTATTTTACAATTAAAATAGCCTTTTAACCCAAAATCTGCTATCCCAACGAGTGCTAAGCTAAAACGTTTGGCACTCACACGAGAGAAGAAGAGAGACTTCTTTGTCTACCAGACCAAAAAAAAACAAAAAACAAAAAAGAAAGAAGAGAGACTGAGAGATTTAACTCCTAGTGTTATGGATACATGTACACCATCGGCTAGAGTTAAGCCTCTCCAAACCTGATCAGTTTCTTATAACTCTTTTCTCCTACAAAGCTGATCTTCAATCTTGGGTGAGTTGCCTCTTTCATTGGATCATCTATCATCTCTGCTAAAAGAAGTTTATTTTATTATTATTATTATTATTATTATTTGTTAGGTTTTATTATTGGCAATTCCGTTTGATAAGGATTTCTTTAAGAAATTAATTTTCTTCCAAAACTAGGATTACTTTTGAATTTCTATAAGTAATTGGATTTCTTCCAAAACTAGGATTACTTTTGGATTTTCTATAAATAGTTGGTTTTCTCCCAAAACTATTTAATTCCTCGAGATCTTCTTTTTGGTTCTTAAGGTTTATATCTAGAGATATTTTGTTAGTTTTCTTTGATATTTTATTGAGTATTCAACTCATGGTTTAAAGAGAGTATATCAAAGGTTTTGTTTGTTATATACAAGAGAGAGAGAGAGAGAGTTGTTCTTCGGTGGATTCTGAAGAATTCAAGCCTGAAACTTCGGTGGATTCTGGAGTGGTTCATCGTAAAGACAATTCCGAGGTGAAGACGGGGTTGGAAGAGGCACATAGAGGTTGGTTTAATTAGGCGCGGATTCACTAAGTAATTGAGAGTATACCTGTGTAATTCCTTTAAATCTTCTTAGTGGATTGTTTTGTGGCTGTTGCCCGTGGTTTTTTAATCACAGTTAGAGATGTCCAATTGTGATTTTTCCATGTTAAAATCGTTGTGTTGATTTGTCTTGATTGTTTGATTGGGATTGTTATTTATTACTTAAAATTGATACATAATCACAAATCAACATCTAGGAGATTTCTAGTTTTTTTTTTTCAATTGGTATCAGAGCAGGTTGTTCTATTTTTTTTAAAAAAAATTCTTTTAGAACAAGATCTTGTTTGATTTGTAATAATGGATTCAATTCGTGAGGAAAATTTTATGGTTTGACCACCCCTACTTGACGAATCCTCGGAGAGTGATGATGAAGAGCTTGAGCAAGCTTATGAAAAGTTGTATAAGGAATCTCTTAACTTATTAAAATTAAATGACAAACTCACAAAGAAACTCAAAGCACGTGAAAGTAAGAATGTCAAACTTAAGGAGGAGATTTTCGAGGCCAGGATTGATGCCATCAAGATAGCTGATGATCGACAAGCTCTTTATGCAAAACTATTGACTTGTGAGACAGAGAGGAATGAGCTACAGGAAACCCATGCCATGGATGAAGAAAAGATTGAATTTCTCGAGATGTAACAAGTTGCTTTGGAAGAACTATTGATCAAGAAAGATGAAGAGCTCAAGTGTGCTATGGCTACCATTGGTCTTTGGAACATTAACTTTATGTACTGATTGGTAATGTGTGTAATAATTGTTTATATGCATTGTATTGTGTTGGAGGAGATAGGGGATGTACTCCACGGTTTAGGAGAAGATAGGGGATAGACCTCTAAACCAGATGTTGTTTGGGAGAAGATAGGGGATGGACTCCATAGATACAGCTCATATGCTTATCTACTATTATGATGATACAACTCTTATGCTTATCCCTGGAATTGTGATATAGCTTTTATGCTTATCTGTTGATGTGTTGGTATAGCTAATATGTTTGTCTATTGTGAAATGGGAAAAAGTCAAATATGAGTTACTGTCTCATATGTGTTGATTGGCCAGGTTCTGAGTCATGGTTAAGAATTGGGAAATGAATAAGAAATGAAAAATGAAAAGTAATATGGACTTGTATGTCATAAAACTTTAACGTGGTATAAATGGATGTATCAGTGTTAGCCATCTATCAACTGCTAATCTTTTAGTTATTTTTCATAGTTGGTTTAATGTATTTCTACTGGGCTGTGGCTCACCCTATATGGGAACATCATTTTCAGGTACAGGTAGCATGCCACCTCCAAGGACATAGCTTGGGAGGCTAGAGGCTGTCAGATTTTTTGGACGTCATTTTCCTTTTGATGTATTACACGTAAATTCAAGCCTAGGGCTTAATGTGTATATGAGTTAGTACTCATTTCTTGTAACCAAGTGTTGGCTTGGAAAGTTGTAATCCCATGGGGCATTTACTTTTGTTGTCAACATGTAATACTTTTTGTAAGGAAATACTCTGATGAATAGAAGAATGTTGATCTTTTATATATCAATGCATGTCAATATTATTGAGTTTAATGTTATTATTTTGAGGGCGTTACAAATACACTTCTAAGGTTGATTTTAAGAACACTTCTACCATTGGTCTTCTAAGGTTGGATCAAAGACTTTGGAGGATATCATTGGGTCTCAACAAATGAGTTGTGACAAGAGTGGCATTGGCTTTAGTGATAACAAAGAGCAAAAATAAAGTGCATCTACATCTCATGATACAAGAACTCAAGGAAAAGGAGAACAAAAAATTCAACATAAGGATGGACTTCTCAAACTTCTTAGAGTTGGTAAGGTAAAAGAAAAGAAGGTACACCTTGTTTTTATTTGCCATCATTGTGGTATGCATGGTCATATTCGCCCTTATTGTTATAAGTTGCATGGGAGAGTGTATTTGCCTAGACCTAAAAATAGGAAGTTAGAAACCAAGTCAAGACGGGTTCCCATTAAAAACAAAGGGAACCACAACGTCAAGACACCACCCAAGAACCACAATGCTCACAACTTTGTTTATACTGAAGCGGTTTGGGTGAGAAAACTTGACTTGTGTTAATTTGTTAATTTGTTTTAGTTTTTGGGTTTCTGTGTATTTTTTTTAATGAAAAAAAAATATGTGTGCATGTTCGTTTTGTGTCTTGCTTTGTTTAGAAAAAGAAAAAAAAAATGAAAAAAAAAAAAATCCAAAAAGATTTTCTTAGTATAGTTTTGCAAGCTTGAAATTTTTGAGTGGTCCTTGGTGCATATTGGAATTGATAAGAATATCCATTACATGTTAATATGTGTGTGCTTTCTGTGGTCATTACTCATTTTGGAGCGTGTTTTTTGATTAGTATGTCTCATTCTGTACACACTCTTGAATTAGTAAATATCGGAGTCTTCCGCCTTAGTGATTATTTTTCTCTATGGACTGTTGGCATTGTATCTTTTGCTTTTCTTGAGGAATTGACCTATACTAGCATATCATGGGTGATGTTGAGTCTCTTAACCATCTTCCATCTTTTTGCATCTCCACGGCTTTCTCCTCTATTCTTTGTAGTCCAAGCATGAGGAAAAGGCTACCTCGGAGTCACTAACCAGGCCATCCTTATTATATCCATGCTTCTCTGGTTCGGTTTCCATACTTTTGAGCGTGTCAGCCTCCGATGAGTGTGCAAAAGAAAGAAAAAAAAAATGTGCACAAGAAAGAAAGGAAAGAAAAGAAAACAAAAATGTTCAAAAGAAAGAAAAGAGAAAAAAAAAATGTGAAAAAAAAAAGAAAAAAAAAAGACAAAGTAAAAGATTCATTGATTGAGGGAGAGCCTCCGCCTTTACTCACAAAATACCCCTTGATTCCTAGTAGTTTGACTTTCCTTTGTTGTGCTTAGATTCTCTTGTCGAAGGTTCAACTTTCATATCACTACTAGGATTTGAATCTAGTGTTTGTCGAATCTCAAGAGTCACACACACACTTTTATCATGGGATCTATGCTTTTTACATAATGCATCACTTTCTTTTATGAGGAATTTTCTAAAGGCTGTGCACATTGTGTTTTCTTGTAATTGTGCTTCTTAGATAATCTTGTGTGTTTCGAGATACAAATCAGAAATTCTTTGCTTGCTCCACCATATTATTTTTGTCGTTTTCTTCCAGTTCACTATTTTCAGTGCTTGTGGTTACTTTTAGTAAAGGGGAGTTTAGTTTTTCATTACAAGAGTTAGTTAGCATGAACACTTTGATTTGTTTGGTAAGGGAGATTGGCTATAGTTGTTTTGCATGTCCTGATATTTACATCATCATATCATGCTTGTGTGGTTTATGATCTTGCTTTTGTTGTTTGAGGGGAGAAAGTTGTTTTTCATGTGTCTTAGGATTTCATATATTCATATCATGTGTCAGGTGTATGTGTCTTAGTTTTCATCTATTCATACTATATGTTCTTAAAATCTCCAAGTTGCATCTATTCATATTTTCCATCTCATGCTTCAAGATAATCTTGTCATATGTTTATTGTTTTTTTCGCATACTCTTGTGGGACTAATAGTTGTTTTGAAGATTGTGGCACTGATAGTTGTTTTGCAGATCATAACCTTGAGAAAGAAGTTTGCGTTTGTTGGCTGTAATGGGTTGGGGTGATTAGAATTTTATTTGTTAGGTGTGTTTTGTCACGGCATTGCCAAAGGGGGGAGATTGTTAGGTTTTATTATTGGCAATCCCATTTGACAAGGATTTCTTTAAGAAATTGATTTTCTTCCAAAACTAGGATTACTTTTGGATTTCTATAAGTAATTGGATTTCTTCCAAAATTAGGATTACTTTTGGATTTTCTATAAATAGTTGGTTTTCTCCCAAAACTATTTAATTCCTCCAGATCTTCTTTTTGGTTCTTAAGGTTTATATCTGGAGATATTTTGTTAGTTTTCTTTGATGTTTTATTGAGTATTCAACTCATGGTTTAAAGAGAGTACATCAAAGATTTTGTTTGTTATACACAAGAGAGAGAGAGAGAGTTGTTCTTCGGTAGATTTTGAAGAATTCGAGCTTGAAACTTCGGTGGATTCTGGAGTGGCTCATCGTAAAGACAATTCCGAGGTGAAGACGGGGTTGGAAGAGACACATAGAGGTTGGTTCAATTAGGCGTGGATTTGCTAGGTAATTGAGAGTATACCTGTGTAATTCCTTTAAATCTTCTTAGTGGATTGTTTTGTGGCTGTTGCCCATGGTTTTTTAATCACAGTTGGAGGTGTCCAATTGTGGTTTTTCCATGTTAAAATCGTTGTGTTGATTTGTCTTGATTGTTTGATTAGGATTGTTATTTATTGTTTAAAATTAATACATAATCACAAATCAACATCTAGGGGATTTCTAGTTTTTTTCATTATTATTATTATTATTATTTTAGAGCAGCATCTTCAATAGCTACTCTTTTTTATTTTTTATTTTTTTTAAAATATAGTTAAAAGCTTGATTGTAACAGGCCAAGCTCTTATTTTTTAATCAAATGTTTTTGAAAAATTCTAAACGTAGCTGTTTTAATAATTTTTTATGAAAGAAAACAATCTTCCATCCTTATTTTTTGGGGTAAAATTTCATTAAATGTAAGTAAAAATATGATTGTTAAAATTTGGTAAAAGATTTGGTTCATCTATGTTTTAGTAAAGAATTTGCCTCCCTTTGATCTGATATAGATTTGATGAAATATTTGAAACTTAGCCATTTTTTCATCAAATTTGATTTTGATGAAAAAATTGATAAATAATTAGACATGCTCTCAATAATGATCTGATTATATGCCTACCTTTGTGCAAGTTATATATATATATATATATGGGAAAGACTATACTTTCTTAGTCATAATTTTTAAAAAATAAATTCATAATCAAATAACACATTAAACATAACCAAAAATCTTATGAGTCATAATTAAAATATTTTCATAATTAAAAAAAATAGTGTGGGGGCCGAATATCGGGAGATGTAAAGAGGTCGAATAGTTGGACCTGGAGAGTCAAAATTCATATATCGCATTCGGCCCCGTCTTATACACAAATTCCAGAGGTATCCTATTCGGCCAAATAACTAGTTGAGTAAGGGGCCGAGTGAAGGGCGACTTGCAACAAAAAGAGCTGAGTAAATAGTTAAATGACGAATTGAAGGTGGGCTCAATACGAAGCCCAAGAAAGAAAAGATATAAATAGAAGAATATCACCTAGAGAGAGGTATGTGAGAATCATTGTGCTTAACTTAAAATACAAGTAACTAAGAGGGTATACACTAACTTAATCGTCGGGGTGCTAATTCCAGCACCCCGAAGAGTGTTGTTTCTTTTCGGTCGTCCGGTCATCGGTGAGGATCTTGATCGTCCCAGTGGATCAAAAGAGTATTTCCAAACCACTTCCTCACAATTGGCGCTGTCTGTGAGAATACTCAAATACATCCATGGCGGGCGTAACGGAAGAGCCTCCGATAGTCACTGATGAGACCACACAGAGAGACGACCTCACTCCAACAAACATGCTTGGACCGTAGACTATCACTGCAAGACGTGCCTTGAACTTCGACTCACTTGCCCAGAACTCGCCCTCGACCTCAGCACATGAGACAATGTAAGCAATCATGGAATAGACGAAGTAAAGCGAACAGAGGCTGGAAAACATGATCGCTGAGAACGAGCGCCTCCATTAGGACTTGGCCTTGGAAGTAGTAAAATCCAATCAAGCTACACGCCAAGATCCGGGACGACCCTTGAGAGCGGGTGGTCGAAGACCTCGAGTTCGGAAGCAATATAGTGACAGCAACTCTGACTCATTATCCCTTGAGCCCAAAAAGAAGAGACGACTCGAAACTACCAGCTCTTCTGAAGAGAGTCCACGTGTAAGGCATAAGCGAAGACGAAATGGTTCGGACGAAGAAGACCAGCACGATCCCTTCGTGCGACGGATCGCAAAGGCAACGCTACCCAAGAAGTTCAAAGCCCCGTCATTCACCCTACACGACGGGAAATTGGACCCCACTAATCATATTCGTCATTATAAGCAAGCCATAACGCTACATGCAGACGACGAGACTCTCATGTGCAGAATATTTTCGAGCAGTTTGGGGCCATTGGCCGTCAGATGGTATTATAAATTGGAGCCAACGTCGATTAAGAGTTTCCATCAACTACAGAAATCCTCCAGGGCAAGATTTATCACCAACGAGGTCCAGCCAAAGCAAGCCGACTCTCTCTGGGCAATGCAGATCCAGCTGGGAGAAACCTTACGAGCGTATTCAGCACGCTATTGGGAATGCTTTAATCTTGTCGATGATGCTTGCAACGATTCCATGGCCATTACTTCCTTTAAAATGGGTTTGCATCTTGATAGTGCTCTCTGTAGTTCCTTGACTAGAAGACCCCCCAAAACAGTCTGGTCGTTGATGAAGAAAGTTGAGGAATACTGCAAAGTGGAAGATGACGCCTTGCGAGTTAAAGCCGGAAACATGGCCAACAAGACGGCCCCTTCTGAAATTGCTCAGCTGTTAAATTCTGTACCACCTCAGAGCCATGAACCACGGCATCGGGCTAAATGAGACAAGAGACGGGATTCTTGTCGATCAAGCGACCAATGCTCCCACTGAGCAAATGAACAACTGCAAGTCGATAGCAGGTGCACAAGGCGCGTAGACAAGAAATATACGGAGTTGTTAGAGCCGATCAGCGCGGTTATGTCTAAAGTCCAACACCTTCTGTTCTTCAAATGGTCGTCCAAAATGGTGGGACCTCCCGACACGAGAAGACGGGATAGGCGGTGCGAGTATCACAAGGATCATGACCATGATACTGAGAGTTGTTATGCATTGAAGGATCACCTGGAGGAATTGGTACAAGATGGTCGGTTACAACAGTACGTCCGAAAATGCAACTCAACCAAAGCAATAGCCTTAAAATAGGATTCACCTTCACTCGGTGTGATCCACATGATATACAGCCTGCCAATGTCATCCGCGGTGCATACGATTGATCGAATCCGACCCTCAAAATCAACTCACTCATTTGACCCGTGAAGGCGCAAGCATTGCTTCGATGATTGATTTGGCGGTGACACTTCTCCACATCGATCCTTGGTAATCGAGTTACCGTAAACCGATTCACCGTTAGCGTACTTATTGATCCGAGCATATCGGAAGTTATGCATTACAAGACATTCACCAAACTCGGCTTCTCAATCGGATTTTCTCGGCTCCTTATCCACTATTAAACTGCGCCAATCCGAATACCCGTTGGGAAAATCACACTACCGTTCGGCGGGCTCGAACATTGGATGTGGAATTCTTGGTCGTCAAGCTGCCATCGCCGTATAATCTCATCATGGGGTGAAATTGGTTGCATATTATGCAGGCCATGCCAAGCACCTATCATCAGCTGCTACGCTTCCCGACAGAATGCGGCATTAAGCAAATCCGTGGCTCCCAAAAATCGGCACAAGCATGTTATCTCCTTGCTGGAAAGACGCCAAAAGAGTTGCAAGTGAATTCTATTGAGGTGCCGGATCGAGAGAGCCTCGATGATGTTGGGCGGCTCCCAAGTGAAAAGGCCATGGAAGCCCTAGATCGAGTTGCAATTGACGAAAACCCAGACAGGTTCTTCATGGTCGGCGCCCCCTTGAATCAAGTCGACAAACAGTAGCTAATTTCCTTCCTGCTCGGCAACTTTGATGCATTTGCGTGGACTCCATATAAGATGCCGGGTGTAGATCCGTCTGTTTCGCAGCACCGTTTAAATCTTGACCCTAAATGCAAGCCGATTATTCAGAAAAGCCGGCGGTCAGCCGCAGAGCACACTGCCATCGTTGTTGAAGAGGTTGACCGGTTGCTTGACGCTGGGGCAATCAGGGAAGTGACCTACCCTACATGGCTCTCGAATACTGTGGTTGTGAAGAAGAAAAATGGGACTCGGCGAGTCTGCGTTAATTTTATGGATCTAAACAAAGTTTGCCCCAAGGATCGTTTTCCCCTACCCAGAATAGAACAACTTGTAGATGCGACAGCATGCCATCAGTGTATGAGCTTCCTCGATGCTTACAGAGGCTACCATGAAATTGCCATGCATCTGGAGGACCAAGACAAAACTGCATTCCTCACCCCAAGAGGAACCTATTGCTATAAGGTTATGCCTTTTGGGTTGAAGAATGCAGGGGCAACTTACCAAAGACTAGTCACTGCCATGTTCAAAGAGCAACTCGGCTACACAATGGAAGTGTACATTGACAATATGGTGGTCAAGTCCAAAGAAGAGCAAACTCATCTAGCCGATCTGGAAGAGATATTCGGCATTTTACATAAATACAAAATGAAGCTGAACGCTTCCAAACGTGCATTTGGGATCGGCTCTGGCAAATTCTTGGGTTACATTGTCAACCACCGAGGAATCGAAGCCAACCCAAGGCAAATCACAGCAATCTTGGAGCTCGGCTCCCCTCGTTCAGTAAAAGAGGTTCAAAAGTTGATGGGGATGGCCGCCGCACTCAACAGTTCATCAACCGGTCCACAGATCGCTGCCGACAATTGTTTCATACACTACGGCAGGGCAAGGCTTTTGAATGGACTGCCGAGTGCGAAGCCACTTTCAACGGCCTCAAGACCTACCTCCGATCAATTCCACTCTTAACAACACCTTCGGCAGGTGACCCGGTCATTTTGTATCTGGCAGTTTCCGACCGGGCCGTCAGCGCCGTACTAAAAAAGGAAGAGCTGGGGAAGCAGCGACTAGTGTATTATGTGAGCAAGGCAATGGTTGACGCCGAAACACGTTACCTTCCGTTGGAAAAACTCATTCTGGTCCTCGTCATGGCAGCGAGAAAGTTAGGGGCATACTATCGGGATACTAACGGACCACCCCCTCCGGTCGGTACTCCGTAGTGCAGAAGCATCAGGGTGCATTTCAAAGTGGGCTCTTGAACTCGACCAGTATGATATTCAGTTTCTGCCTAGAACCTCAATCAAGGGACATGTGCTTGCCGACTTTGTGGCCGAATTCACTGGGGGTCTTACCGACTTCAAGTCTGATGAAATTCGACCTAAGCCGAACTGGAGAATTTATGTTGGGGATATTTGGTAGTTGTACTGTGATGGATCATCCAATCAATGAGGCAGCAGGGCCGGGGTAGTGATAATGGCTCCCGATGGGGCAATAATTGAGTAGGCTGTCAAACTCGGCTTTGATGCATCAAATAATGAGGCCGAATACAAGGCCTTGCTAACCGGCTTGTGGAATGCACATCTCCTAGGTGCTTGGCGTCTGCTTATATTTTGTGATTCAAAATTGGTGATCAATCAGCTAAAGGGGGAGTACGCAGCAAAAAACGACCGTATGGCCGCTTACATGAAAACGACAAATTCCTTGCAGGCAAAATTTGACCATCATGAATTGAACCAAATAACCCGTGACCAGAACACACATGCAAATGCCCTGGTTTGCCTAGCCTCCGCCATTAACTTAGAGATTAAACGAACCATTGAAGTTGGTTTTATTCCAGAGCCGAGCATTGGCCCTTCTGAGGAAGTCTAGGTCAATATCATAGAGTCAGAACTGAGTTAGATGGACTCCATTGCTGCTTTCCTGTCTTCTGAACAGCTCCCAGCGGACAAGAAAGAAGCGCATAAGTTGCGAAATAAAGCCCTGCGATACTACTTGGATCCGCAAGGAAAGCTTTATAAAAAATCCCTTTCTGGTTCGTACCTGGAATGCGTTCGTCCAGACAAAGTCGAAGCCGGCGAAATACATGAAGGCAGTTGTGGCGCCCATTTTGGCGGGCGCTCTTTGGCTCATCGAGCCGTGACACAGGGGTATTACTGGCCGACAATGAGAGTCGATGTCGAATGTTACATGAAAAAGTGTGAACAGTGGCAGAAGTTCTCTCATTTGACCCACTTGCCTACTGAAGAGTTAAGCTCTATAACTAGTCCTTGGCAATTCACCCAATGGGGACTTGACATCGTCAGACCACTGCCTCGTGCCAGGGTAACAAGTGATTTTTGATTGTCGCGACAGATTATTTCACAAAATGGGTAGAAGCGGAGGCATTAACGCACATCCGAGATACCGACGTGAAGCGTTTTGTATGGAGAAATATCACAACACGATTCGGCATTCCAAGAACACTTATTTCAGATAACGGCACCCAGTTTGATTGCGGTGTCTGCAGGGAACTATGCAGCAAGTATGGTATTCAGCCCTATTATTCCTCCCCGGCTTATCCACAGAGTAATGGCCAAGCCGAAGCCTCCAACAAATCTATTTTAGACGGCATCAAGAAGAGGCTGGAGAAAGCTAAAGGAAGATGGGTAGAAGAGTTGCCAAGTGTGTTATGGGCTCATCGCACTACTCTAAGGCGGTCCACTAGGGAGACGCCGTTCGCTTTGTACTTCGGAACGCAGACAATCATCCCTTTGGAGATCGGCCTCCCAACCTTAAAATCAAGAGTTTTTGATTTGGGTCGAAACGACATGATGTTGGCCTTGGATTTGATTATGATTGAAGAATGGAGAGACCGTGTCCTTGCATCCATGGCACGGTACCAGTAGTAACTTGCTAAGTCATATAATCAGTGTGTTTAACTGCACCGCTACATGCCAAGAGAGTTGGTCCTGAAGAAGGTGCTTCCAACTGCCAAGAATCCGGCCGACGAAAAATTGGGTCCTAACTGGGACGACCCTTATTAGATCGACTCAGTCGCGGGAGTAGGGGCATATCGGCTCAAAGACATGTCTGGGAGAAGTCTGCCACGGTCTTGGAATTCCACACATTTACTTAAATTCTATCATTGACCTGACTTGTGGGGCATGATACTTGTTCTGAATGGTTCGCCATGTACATATTTCATTTTTGCAATGCAAAGTTTCCCGTTTTCTCATCGCGCAATTGAGTTCAAAAGCCTCTGGATTCGGAGCACCCTTCGTGGATATCACGATTGGCCAAACTAAGTCTTCGGATTCGGAGCCCCATTTGTGCATAACACTTTTGGGCCGATTAAGCCTTCGGATTCGGAGCGCCCTTCGTAGATATCATGATTGGCCAAACTAAGTCTCCGGATTCGGAGCCCCATTTGTGCATGACACTTTTGGGCCGATTAAGCCCCGGATTTGGAGCGCCCTTTGTGGATATCACGATTGGCCAAACTAAGTCTCCAAATTCGGAGCCGCATGGGTGCATGACACCTTTGGGCCGATTAAGCCTTCAGATTCAGAGCACTCTTCGTGGATATCACGATTGGCCAAACTAAGTCTTCGGATTCGGAGCCCCATGGGTGCATGACACCTTTGGGCCGATTAAGCCTCCGGATTCGGAGCGCCCTTCGTGGATATCACGATTGGCCAAACTAAGTCTCCGGATTCGGAGCCCCATGGGTGCATGACACCTTTGGGCCGATTAAGCCTCCGGATTCGGAACGCCCTTTGTGGATATCATGATTGGCCAAACTAAGTCTCCGGATTTGGAGCCCCATGGGTGCATGACACCTTTGGGCCGATTAAGCCTCCGAATTCGGAACGCCCTTTGTGGATATCACGATTGGCCAAATTAAGTCTCCGGATTCAGAGCCCCATTTGTGCATGACACTTTTGGGCCGATTAAGCCTTCGGATTCGGAGTGCCCTTCGTGGATATCACGATTGGCCAAACTAGGTCTCCGGATTCGGAGCCCCATTTGTGTATGACACTTTTGGGCCGATTAAGCCTCCAGATTCGGAGCGCCCTTCGTGGATATCACGATTGGCCAAACTAAGTCTCCGGATTTGAAGCCTCATGGTTGCATGACACCTTTGGGCCGATTAAGCCTCCGGATTTGGAGCGCCCTTTATAGATATCACGATTGGCCAAACTAAGTCTCTGGATTCGGAGCTCTATTTGTGCATGACACTTTTAGGCCGATTATGCCTCCGGATTCGGAGCACCCTTCGTGGATATCACGATTGGCCAAACTAAGTCTCTGGATTCGGAGCCTCATGGGTGTATGACACCTTTGGGCCGATTAAGACTCCGGATTCGGAGCGCCCGTCGTGGATATCACGATTGGCCAAACTAAGTCTCTGGATTCAGAGCCCCATTTGTGCATGGCACTTTTGGGCCGATTAAGCCTCCGGATTCGGAGCGCCCTTCGTGGATATCACGATTGGCCAAACTAAGTCTCCGGATTTAGAGCCCCATGGGTGCATGACACCTTTGGGCCGATTAAGCCTCCAGATTCGGAGCGCCCATCATGTCGCGATTAACCAAACTAAGTGTCCGAATTTGGAGCCCCATTCGTGTATGACATGTTTGGGCTGAATAAGACTCCGAATTCAGAACTCCTTTCGCGGATATCACGATTGGCCAAGACAAAAAGCCTCCGAATTCGGAGCCCCATCCGTGCATAACACATTTGGGCTGAATAAGACTCCGGATTCGGAGCACCCTATACGACGAAAGTTAAAGCATACAAACATTAAAGTGAAATGCTTCATTAAGTTGACCCGGCACCGTATATACAAGTTAAAGCATACAAACATTCAAAATGAAATGTTTAATTAAGTTGAGTCGGCGTAAACCATATAAACAAATTAAAACATGCAAACATTCAAAATGAAACGCAAACATTTAAAACAGGGTATTTTATTAAGATAACCGATAGATACATAGTTGACACCCAATCTGTGTTGGAGCGTTTACAATATGTTCAATTCTATTTGGCGTCACCCTCGTCATCGCTCTTCTCAATTTCGAAAGTGCCAAAGGGAAAGTGATGGCGCTGGTATAATGGCGACGCCGACTCAATTCCTACTCCTTGGAGAGTCTCTGCAGCCTAGAGAGCCTTAATCCACCCGTGCCTAAAGCCCCGATTCTTGCATCGGCATACCTCCTCTGCGAGTTTCTCCTTGGTTTTCTCTATCCCGACTTTCTGGCCGTCGTGGAAGCCTTTTTCATAACCCACAGACCTTGCAGTCTCTACTGCAAACATGCTTGCCGTATCTTTATCGGCAATCGCATGACTTATCAGCCGTTGGGTCACTCTTTCCTCCACGACCGGGTTAGATTGACCGATCGCACGCGGCTCGGCAGTTTGTGCCTTCCTCAGCTCATGCTCGGCCTTCTCCGCACGAGCCTCTAAGGTTCAAATTCGTTCGTCCTTCTTCTCTATCTCTCGCCGCGCAGCGCACAGATGCGTGCCGACTTCATAGGCGGTATACAGTCCTTTCACTACCCCATGGATGCCCTCTCGAAACACTTTGAAATCCTATCGACCAACCATCGACTGCTGGACTTCTGGTGGAAAAATCTGTCGAGCAAACTTGACTACTACACCTGGATCGTTAACAGTAGAATCCGCCTCCATCATCGGTTTATTCCCCACAAAAATCGCAAAACTCAGCGGCCGCGGTGTCGCATCAGACTCATTTCTCGGTCGTGGTCGAGGGGAGCTGCCCCATTGCTGTTTTTCCCTTCGGGGTGATTTGCTTCGATGACTTGGGGGCTGACATTTTTCTCGTTCCCTGGACGTCCTACTTCCCGTGCGTGTGGGCTCGCTACTGCGATTCATTTCAGTGTCAAGCTCAGCCAATGTACGCCCTTCTCCTTTGCTGTTAAAGAACAGTCTATTTGACATTCGCACTTATTTAACCTTCCACAACAAATTGGTTTAAATGGAGTCTGAACACAATAAGTGGAATTACGGGCGCGAAGAGCCCACCTTATTTATTCCTAACGCATGCAGCTCCCTTGAGGTGATTTCATTAATGCTAAACTCCAAAAGGATGCTGATCGACGTGCGCTACAGCCACGCCATGAACTAATCATATTTGGCTTTCGGAGTTCATACATTGGCTGGGGCAATGGCAGATTTGTTAATCTAATCGGCCAAATATCTAAGCCCAATGCCGATTGATCTGTGCCACAGCCACTCCACGAACTAATGATATTCGGCTTTCGGAGTTCATACATTAGCTGGGACAATAGCAGATTTATTAATCTGATCGGCCAAATATCTGAAGCCCAATGCCGATTGATCTGTGCCACAGCCACTCCATGAACTAATAATATTCAGCTTTCGGAGTTCATTGGCTGGGGCAAGGACAGATTTGTTAATCTGATTGGCCAAATATCTAAGCCCAATGCCAATCGATCTGTGCCACAACCACTCCATGAACTAATGATATTCAGCTTTCGGAGTTCATACATTGGCTGGGGCAAGTGCAGATTTGTTAATCTGATCGGCCAAATATCTAAGCCCAATGCCGATCGACAGCCACTCCATGAACTAATGATATTCGGCTTTCGGAGTTCATACATTGGCTGAGGCAAGGGCAGATTTATTAATCCGATCGGCTATTCGACGAGGGTAAATTACTAAATTGCCTAGTTATCTAATCGGTAAGTGTACACGAATGTTTTATCCAAAGTAGTGAAAAGCAATACCATTCATCAATAGCAAAATTAAGTACAAAGAATAGGAAAGTACAAAGAAAATTTTCATTAGTGAATTGGGCACAAATTGTAGCCATTTTAAATGTGAAAACTACTAAATAAAAAGCTACAAGTTCGCATGGAAATGCCTAGCAAAAAACTGTAGTCATCCTACGCATAAAAACTACTAAACTAAAGACTGCGACAATACATTCAAAATCCTTAAACAAAAACAACTAAAATGTCATCCTAATCAATCTTCGGAGTCAGACTCCAGCGGCTTAACGTCCACTTGCTCGTATGGAATCGGCATAGCCAATGTTACATTAGCAGCAGCAAGGGCTTTGAGCCAGCTGTGTTTAAATCCTCGATTTTCAAACTTGGGGACTTCTTCCACATAACTTGCGAGGGCAGCACTTTGCCCAGCCTTGTACGCCTTGGAAGCCTTGGAGTTGGCTACTTCTTTCGCCTTCTTCGATTCTTTCAAGTCAGCCTCCAGTTTGGCAATCGCCTCTCGAGCTAACTTGAGCGCATTATCGCTCGCTGTCGCCCTCTCCTCGGCAGCCAATCTGAGTTGGTCCGCATTTCTTGCCCTTTCTATCTCGGCCTCGGCCCTTGCACCTTCCATCTTCGCCCTCGCTGCTTCGAATTCGGACCTGCTCCTTTGGCCCTCAACTTCTGATTGTAAACGGCCAAGTCGTTTGATGGCGTCATGCTGGCGACGGCCTATCTCGGCTATCCTTCTGACTATTTGCAAAACAGGAAATTAAAACCAAAACAATATATGCATAAAAGGGAAGGACAAGATCAATGAATATACCAGAAGAGTCGATTGAGTGGCCAATGCTATTGCCAAGAGATCCGGCTCCGCCCGGAAAGCCGCCTTGTTAGTCGGTAGTGAGATTGATGCAGCCATACTTAACGCCACGGCTGGATCTTTCATAGCCGACGCGTCAGAGGAGATCGACATGTTTTTTATCTTTAGTTGAACGACAAAAGGCACAACCACATTCGACTCCTCTAAACGCGGCCGTTTGTCAGCCTGGTTTTCTTCAGAGTCGGCCTCGACCTTGACAGGACGTTTTTTCGCCTTTCGTTCAGCCTCCTGGTCCACCTGCACAACCGTCTCTGACTTGGCATTTCCGGTTTGAGCTATCTCCTCCTCGATAACAGGCAGGGAGGGCTCAGCATCGGCGGTAGGTGGCATTTTCGATCGAATGGCCTCTGTTCTTCTCCTCGCGGCCATTCTTTCGACGTTTTTCTGTTTGGCGAGTTTTGTGAGAGACAACTCGGCCATGTCTTCGGGGTACGCGCCGGGAAGGTCTTCTAATCCAGTAAAAATGTCGTTGAAGGGAAGTTCCCCTCGGCTCGAAGTGGATGGAGGGTTGGTTGAATTGAGGTCGGCTTCCTCAAAGGCCAACTTCAAAGCCTCGTCTACTTCGGCTTCGGACTGGCTTGACTCTTCAGTGACCCTAGCAACCTCCGTCTGCTCCGAGTCGGATCCGCCCAAACCAACTTGTTGCAAGTTTTTGAAGTTGGTTAAAACAAGAGCCGTAAGAAACTCTTCTCCCCTCGGAATTAGGATGTTTTCGGCCGCCGAGAACGTTGTATACGTCGGCTCGTATCGAAGAAGAATGTGGGCCGTCCTCCCTTGTTTCTGAAGGCTTGGACAGCCGAAGTATTTGAGTGTGACTTCAATTTCCGCAAGAATGGCGTCGTTAGTTGAAATCAAAACTTTCTTCAAATCGTTCCCTGCACAAACAAAACTATGAGACCACAAAAATAAAGCCTTGTAAATATAAGAAAAATGAACGCAAGGAGCTATGTGGCCACCTGGTTCACCCCTCTATCTAGGAATAGGATCTAGGCGGTACTCATCTTCGCCGAATTCCTAGTTACCTCGGACAACGACCATGACATCATCGACTTGCTTGCCAGAGCTGGAAAGCATAGTCACTAATTGATGGTCAGTGTCCTTGGCCCTAAGGAAATAGTGTCCATGTCGACCAAAAGACTTGGCCAAGGCATAATAGTGCCGAATAGCAGGTATGCTGAGATTAATCCTAAGGCGACGGTTTAATTCTATAATCCCCATTACGATTATAAAAAAGTTGACATTGGGTTGGGAAGCGATTAGACCCCAATGGCGAATGACAGCCCTAAGCAGCAGGTGAAGCGGGAAACGGACTCCGCCCTCTACAATTGATAAGAGAGGGAAGACGATTGTGCTTTCATCAGCCCTCTCCATATCAAGAGTGCCGTCTGTCACAAGTGACAGACGGACGTCATCAGGGATAGAAAAATGGCATCGAAAGCCAGAAACTTGATCCGTAGAGAGTAGGTCTTTCAAATGCTTTGCCATTTTCGTCAGCCTATAGGAATACGCTAAAAACAAACCAGGAAAAGGGGATTCAAAGAAGAGAGGAAGAGAAATTACAAGAGACGGAGAGGACAATGAAGGATAAAAGGAAGTTGCAGAGGTGAGTTGGAAGGCAGTCCCAAAAACTTCAAGCATCCAACAATGTGTATGTATTTGAAAAGATGACAAAATTTTAAATCACAATAAATAAAAGCGTATGAAGGGGCGGGAAGTTGAAATGATGACCGAAAGGCGTGTGCTCTGACATCCGCATTGGAATGAGGTTAACCGCCAAATTTCAGCTCTGACTTTTCAAGTTCGAAACCAAACACACCAGCTAACTGTCGTTAGTGGAGTGCTTGGGGGGCAATTGTGGGGGCCGAATATCGGGAGACGTAAAGAGGCTGAATAGTTGGACCTGGAGAGTCAAAATTCATATATTGCATTTGGCCTCGTCTTATACACAAAATCCAAAGGTACCCTTTTCGGCCAAATAACCAGTTGAGTAAGGGGCCGAGTGGAGGGCAGCTTGCAACAAAAAGAGCCGAGTAAATAGTTAAACGACGAATTGAAGGTGGGCCCAGCCCTGAAGCCCAAGAAAGAAAAGATATAAATAGAAGAATATCATTTAGAGAGAGGTATGTGAGAATCATTGTGCTTAACTTAAAATACAAGTAACTAAAAGAGTATACACGGACTTAACTGTCGGGGTGCTAATTCCGGCACCCCCGACCGGAGTGTTTGTTTCTTTTCAGGTCGTCCAGGTTATCAGCTGAGGATCTCAAGTGTCCCAGTGGATCAAAAGAGTATTTCCAAACCACTTCCCCACAAATAGTCATAATTAAAAAAGAAAATAGTATAACTAGTGTGCATATTGAAAGGTGTATATAATAAAATTTCCCTATATATATATATGTATGTATGTATTATACTTCACTTGATCTGCTGTAGCACTGGTTTTTTAGGAGAGTTTACATTTGGCTGAACTTTTTCCTCTGAGAAAAAGAGATCAAGATTTTCTGGTTTTTTAGGAGAGAGTTTACATTTGGCTGAACTTTTTCCTCTGAGAAAAAGAGATCAAGATTTTCTAATAGCATGTGAAATTGAACTATAAAAATCATCAAAATCAAATAGGGGAAATTATAACATATCATTTAAACAAATCATTGATACCCAAAATCTTAATGAGTTGAGGAAGGTTACTAAAGTAATCATTTCTTCCTCTAGTCTAATAACATTTTGGCAACAATAAATCCAACAAAATCTCTTCCCCAAATTATGGGCACCATAGAATTTATTTAATTTCTTGTTTAAGATACCCAAACAATATTTTGAGAGTTGATAATCTTCTTATTAAATTCCTTGTAACGGATTGATTATTTGATTCTATTTGTGTAATTATTTATTTATTTATTTATGAATTTTGGGTGTTCAACCCATAAATGGCAAGGAAATTCCAGTATGCAAAATACCAGAAAGAAAAATGAAGCTAAATAAAATGACACAAGTTATAGCTGTCTTCACTACTGACTGAATCTGAAAGATATAATATAACCTTTAACTGGATACAAATTGCAGGCAAGATGAAGACACCAGATCCAGTGGTCAATGTCCTTGTGCAAGATTTGATACATCAACTCTACACTGAAAGTAATTACATTCTTGAATTCCAGACTCACTTTGTGGAGATGAAGACTCAGCTTAACCATATGCAATCTATCATTAGCGACGCAGACAACATTAAGGAGAAGCATAAAACTGTCAAGACTACTTTGATTGATCTGAGAGAACTCACTTATGAGGCTGATGATTTGCTGATTGATTGCCTAATCTGAGCTGACTATCATACGAGCAGAGTGAGTTCCTCTTGCTAACATCGTTTCTCTCTTCGTCAAATTTTCTTCCATTATCAGACCGGAAAGAAGTTGTCAGGCATTAATAACAGAATTGCCAAGATGCGCACCAACTTGAGTGACTATGTCACTCCAATTCTGGGGCGAAGTAGCGATGAAGACGCTGGCAACAGAACTATAAGGTGGACTTCACAGGTTTACGATTAATCCGGGATTGTGGGATTGACAGAACATACTAGCAGAATCAAAGGATGGATTTTGGCAAACAATGAGGTTTTGCATCGGGTTAGGATTATGGGGATGGGGGGATTGGGCAAAACCACCATCGCACAAAAAATCTTCAACGACACGCATGTCATTGCTCGCTTTGAAAAGAGAATTTGGGTGTCAATTTCTCAATCATTTAGTGAGCTTGATATCATGAAAAGCATATTGAGACAGGTTAGAGAAGATGATAGTGGATCTGATACAGGCGAAATGTTGCACAGAATTTACCAATTGCTCTCTCACAAATCGTACTTGATTGTCAGGGATGATGTGTGAAGCACTGCCAATGGTTGGTGGGATCGGATCTCCAATGGGCTACGAAAGACACTGGGCCATAGCAGTTGCATCATAATCACATCGAGGAACGAGGAAGTTGCAAAGAATATGGGAGTTGTGGATGCACGAATTCACCGGCCAAGGCTTCTAGACGAGGAAGAGAGTTGGTCTTTTTTCTGCAAAGTGGCTTTCATGGCAACAAAAGGGATATGTAAGAATCTTCAAATAGAAGGAATAGGGAAGGAAATTGTGAAAAAATGCCGAGGTCTTCCACTCGCTATCAAGACAACGGGAGGGTTATTGTACTCAAAACCATCTTTCAGCGAGTGGAAACGCATATGCGATAATTTCCACGAAAAATTGGTAACAGAAGGGAATAGCTCTGTACTGGCTTCTTTGCAGCTGAGCTATGATGAACTCCTTGCTCATCTCAAGCATTGCATACTATGTTTCTCAATTTATCCCGAAGACCATGAAATAAATGTTGAGCAGTTGGTTCGGTGGTGGATAGGGAAAGGTTTTGTGCACGAGAGGAGATCAGAAACTACGACAGAAACTGCTTACAGGTTTCTATCGGAACTAATCGGTAGATGCCTCGTTGAAGTCATCCGAAGGAGAAGTTATGATGGGAGAGTTTATAGTTGCAAAATGCACGACATGGTTAGGGACTTTGATGATCAGGATTGCAAGGGAAGAGGCATTCACCAGCTTTGATGATGGAGGCAGGCAGATACCCACAATGGATTCTCGGCGTTTGGGCGTTACCAATGAAATGAAATTCCATTCCCTGGAAAATAATTCAAAGATAAGAGCTCTGTTACTCATGGATAGTCGATCGATTAGACTTAAAAGGAATGCTGGTTTGGCCAAAGTAATGTCTCTCAGGGTCTTAGACCTCTCACATGTTAAGTTGGAAAACATTCGTGTATATGATTTCTGGCGTTGGATTAGTTCCTTGAAACGCCTCGCTTGTTTGAACCTACGTGACGTTGCAAGCCTAATCGAAGTGCCAGACTCAATTGGAAAGCTTTGGAACCTCCAGATTTTGATCCTAGCAGAATGTAGTAACTTACAGAAATTGCCGGCATCGATCACAACGCTACACAAGCTCATTGTTTTGGATTTGGGGAATTGTCCGGCTCTCAAGTACTTACCACAGGGGATTTCAAGCCTCTCTAATCTTCAAGAGCTCTATGGATTCAAACCGGCAAGTCTTGCACACACCGAAAGCTGTCACTTTGGCGAACTTAAGAATTTCATTGACCTTCGAGTGTTACGTTTAGACATAAACCAAGAAAGCATAATTGAGGACGAGGAGCTCGGAGCACTGGCAGATCTGCAAAAACTGAGGGTGTTATTGATCAATGCTGAAAATTGCGAGGACGTGAATATTCTAGAGAAGCTCAACAAGCTCACCCCTCCATCGCATCTTGAAGAGCTATACTTTGGGCATTGTCATGGAGAAGCTACACTGGATTGGATAAACCCTAACTCACTTCCTGAATTACAATATCTTTGCCTTGAGTATGCGAGGCTTGTTGATATGAGTCCGTTGTTTTGGAGCAGTGATGGTGGGAATTCGTGGGAAGTTGAAGAGCTGTGTTTGAAGTTCTTGCCTAGATTGCAGGTGGAGTGGAGTAGGGTGTAGAGTGTGATGCCTTCACTGAGGTACTTGGAAGTTAGCCACTGTTATATGTTGCAGTCATTCCCCTGTGATGTTGTGAATCTTGGATCATGGACGAAAAGAGACGAAGAAAGCGAGGATGGCAACTTGGTAGTTGATACCATCAATGCCCAGAAGAGTGTAATGAATAATTAACATGCGACTCAGATTCGTTCGGAACTCGCATTGATTTTTTGTGATACCATATATGTTACTGTATTTGTTTGTGTAGTTACAGGATGATGTTTTTAAGTTAGTTCTCTATGAATTGGTATTGTATTGTATTGAGTTGTTCTATACATTGGTCTGAAATTTGGTGGTTTGTTTGTAATGGGTTTGCTGATTTATTTGGGCTATGCGAGATATGAAGCATAGTATATTGGACTGTAAAAATGTACCCCATATTGGTAAAGTCAAATACAATCATGTACCATGCTTGGTGGAGATCACATTTCGTGGGACAGAACGTGGCAAATTGCAATTCTCTCTCAAAGCATCATACTTGGAAACATAAATGAAATTGTAAACGTGAGCAAAAGGAGTTGTCGGAGGAGATCGCTGGTGGTAGGTAGTGCACAATGGTAGTTACGGAGGATCGAAATTGGTTTTTGGCTTCGAAAATGGTGGATGACGTGAGGTGATGGCCAAATGTCATTCTTAGTTGGATGCAGTGAGCAGAGATGATTGTCAATGGCCTAAGGTGATGGTAGGAGGTGATTGTTAGAGGAGGTTGTCGGTGATTGTGGCTGGAGTAGGTTGACAGTTGAAGATAGGAATGGCCAATCATATGTCTGTCTATAAGCATCAGTGGCCAAACTTTAAATCTTGCTTTGTTCAATTCTGGATTGTTTCGTATCGAACCAACTCCCAAGTATTAATTAATCAAGGTCTGCATTTTGGCATTGGTTTTGAGCCAACTCAAAGCTTATTTCAAGTGTCTATTTGCAATGGAATTGGAGTCCTTGTGTGGACTTCGTTTTCACCGTGAGTAGGTAATAGATTATGCAATAAATTTTTTTTTTTTTGGTCTCTAATTTCATTCATTAGATACCATAAAACTTGCCTGTTGGTTTGAATTTAATATTATGACAACTTTTTAGGAGTGTATCTTTAAAAGTTTGTTAGTTAAAATTATTGCAGAAGCATTTATAGGCACTTATTTATTTATTTATTTATTTATTGGTACAACGGAAGTAAAATCAAACAACTCTATATATGTAGCCACAAAATCCATTATTCTCAAAATTCATGTAATTTTGTCCTTAGAGCACTTTCTGATGTACAATAGATTCTTACCATATCAATTATTAACACAGGCAAAATTAAATAAAATTTTTAAGAACAAAGGATTCATTTGACATACGTAATCAAGAAACAAAATTTTAGACACTGAAAATTGTTATATTTTGAAAGTTAAATTGATAATTTATTGAGTAAATCATATGGATATATAGTTGCAATTAATCAATGGAGTATAAAGTAGGAATGTGGGATAAATAGACATGTTTAAGTTTTGCTGTCAACATTAGCTAGTCAACTATTGTTGTTATGTCCATTGCTACACCAAACAACTCTTTCTAAATCACTTATTCCAAATCAATTATTTTGTATGTATGTAATGAGAGGACTTCTTTTGTTGAGGTTGGCTGAGGATTGTATTATGCATTCCATGTGCATTAAAATGGGATGTTTATGAGGGTCATTGTCATAGCCAAGATGGAGTTTGATTAAGGAATTTACTAGAAAAAGTATTTAGAATAATATCTTATGAAATTTCAAACAAAGTGTGTTGTGAACGACATACATAATAAATTTGGTTTACAAATTTAAATTTTGAAATATTTTTGTTGGATACCAAAAAAAATGATGTTTAATAGCTTCAAAATCCATAAGGAGATTGCCGATATGATATACATTGACGAAAAGACAAGTTACAAAAAATCCTGAGTTTAGATAAATATTCTTTAGTATCAATCAGTAAGAAATTATTTGTGAAATATTAGTAATATATACTAATAGAAAGTGTATGTATAATTTATTTACAGAATGATATGGCATTAATTAAATTTATCATTTTAAAATAATGTGCCTATTAAGTTAACATTTAATAACGAAAATGTCAAAACCAACATCATCATTTTGGTGACAACATTTGTATATATATATAATCAACAAAACAATTTCCATTGTGAAAAATGTTTAAGTTTAAATATTGGATGGGTGTTATTTGTGGCCTTCGATGGGGAATTGCAAATACAAATGTAACTTATGAAATTTCAGGACATAAGCAATTGCTATGAAAGGAATTCAACATTGAAACTAGTTGTCATGTGAAAAATGGTTGAATAATATGTTGGGGTTTATTTTGGGCCGACTTTAAGCCCAAAATTGAGTGGGCCCCGAACGTCTTTTGGGGCGGGTCTGAAGAGGTGAAGTGTTTCTTGCCGCGTGGCAAGTCACACGGTGAAAATGGTTCATCAAAACCATTTATGAGTGAATGGGAACATGATGTTGTTTTCGGGTTCGTGGAATTGAACATTTAAGTTTTAAATATGGGTTTCCTTGTGAGGCTTGTCCCACATTCAAACTTTAAGAGAGTTTTGTTGACTTTATAAGCTCTAGCCTACAACACTTGGGTTGGACCCCAAGGGGCACCCCAAGTTTGTTGAAGGGAGGAGTTATGGATAAAGTGAACCTTAGCCAAAACCACTACACGCGCGAACGCGTCGCCGCGGTTGTGAGTTGGGTCGGTTCTTGTATTAATTTTTTGGATAAAATTCATTTGAATTTTTTCAAAAAAATATTACGAGAATTTAATTCAAATTTGAATTCCAATTTTTGTCCAATATTTAAGTCTCCTTCTGTCCGAAATTCCTCTAAGATTCAAAGCACTTGCCTAATTGAGTTATAATCGCCTTATGATTCTGAGATCTGTTATTTTTGAACAGATTCAAAACCTGGCAGTATATCTGTTTGAATTCAAAACAGTACCTGTTCATTTCAAAAGTGTACCTGTTGGATTCAAAGCAGTATCTGTTCGGGGCTGTGTATGCTGCCTATAAATACCAACATTCCAGTAGTGTTTTTAGATCCGAAAATCAGTCTGCAATTTATGCTTTTGCTGTCCAGATTTTATTCTTTGTATTTTAATCTTCATTCTAGTTTTAGAGATAATCTAAAGAGAGTATAAGAACACAAGGTTCTAGTTCGCCGTACAAATTTGTGTGGAGTGCTACTACAAGTTTGTGAAGATCATTGTATCCTGGGAGATAGATGGCACTCAACCGTAAGTATCGTAGCGGGGCGAATCTGTCTTAAGAATAGAGTGTCACATATTCGACTTGGTCTTTTAATTTTTTATATTTGGTTCAACAAAATAAATTCTGTAAGTTTTATTTTATTTTGTTTGGCTTTGTTTCAATTTATTTTATTTACACAGAAGATTGTTCCAACAATCTTAAGACAGATCTGAATTATTCTGTTTACAGAATTTTTCGTTTGTTTCCTTTTTTCTTTCTTCTTTTAAGAAAATTATTTTCTGTGAATTTACAAAATAATATTCTGGTTGGAAAAACAAATAGTGATTATATGCTATTTGACAGATAGTAGTAATATACTGTTTATTTTCTTTGACAACTAGTAGTAATATACTGGTGTCATTAACAATTCAGAATATATTTTTGTATAATTTTGTCAGAAAATTAATTTTGGTTTTTAGATATTATTTTCTGAGTTTTCATTAATTAAAATTCTGTTTCAGTATTTTAATTATTGAAGTGAAACAGAAATTTAATTTTCTGTGTGGAATTAATTTGGTTAAATAAAATTTTATTTTATTTTCAAATTAATTGAAAAATAAAAGTTACATTCTTGTTTGTTTTATTTTTATAGAATTTCATTATGTGAATTTGGATTAATTTTCTGTGTAGTAAAATTCTAATTATAATTTTGTTTATAATTTAGAATTCATGGCTACTGAAACAAATGTCCAAACAAGTACTACAGTGGTGGCTGCAATGACGCCAACCCCCTCTCTTGTTGTAACAGTACCGATAAATCACAGTGAAAAGCTAGAGAAGTTCTTAGGAACTGATTTTAAAAGATGGCAACAGAAAATGTTGTTCTATCTTACAACTCTGAACCTGGCTCGTTTCCTCCGTGAGGATGCTCCTATTTTGAAAGAGGATGAAACCAACCGGCAAGTGGTTGCTGCGGTTGATGCTTGGAAACATGTTGATTTCCTTTGTCGGAACTACATCTTGAATGGACTTGACAACACATTATACAACGTCTACAGTCCTATCAAGACAGCAAATGAACTTTTGGAGTCTTTGGAGAAAAAATACAAAACGGAAGATGCCGGCTCAAAGAAATTTGTGGTTGGTAGATTTCTGGATTTTGTAATGGTTGATTCAAAAACTGTGATCAGCCAAGTTCAAGATTTCCAACTCATTCTGCATGACATTCACGCAGAAGGCATGTCTCTCAGTGAATCCTTCCAAGTTGCAGCCTTAATTGAAAAATTACCACAAGGCTGGAAGGAATTCAAGAACTACCTCAAATACAAGCGTAAAGAAATTTCTATAGAAGAATTAATTGTGCGTTTGAGGATTGAGGAGTATAATCACAATTCTGAAAAGCGGGCTGGTAAGCATCCTATAGAGTCTAAGGCAAATGTGGTGGAAAATGCTTCAAAAACCAAGAAACGAAAGTCTTCTGGAGAAAGTTCATCACAAGGCTCAAAAAGGAGGGAAAATAAAAAGTATAAGTTTAATGGCAAATGTTACATTTGTGACAAAAAGGGACATCGGGCGAAAGATTGCCGTAGCAAAGGCAAAAACAAAAGAAAAACAAGCAAGAAGCCTGCTCAAGCCCATATGACCGAAGTGGACAAAATTTTCAATGGTGTAGATGACATCAATCTTTCTGCAGTTGTTTCCGAGGCAAATCTTGTTGGAAATCCTAAAGAATGGTGGGTGGACACTGGTGCTACTCGCTATATCTATGCCGACAAAAAGATGTTCACATCTTCTCTACAGTGGACAATGGTGAACAACTTTTTATGGGCAACTCCTCAACTTCCAAAGTTGAAAGACAAGGAAAGATTGTACTCAAGATGACATCTGGAAAGGAACTCACTCTCAACAATGTGCTGTATGTACCGGACATTCGCAAGAATCTTGTTTCCGGATCTCTGTTGATTAAGAATGGGTTTAGGCTAGTATTTGAGAGTGATAAATTTGTACTTACTAAGAATGGAATGTATGTAGGAAAATGTTACATGTCTGATGGCCTTTTCAAGTTAAATGTAATGATCGTTGTACCCTCAGTTATTAATAATAATACATCTTCTTCTTACTTGCTTGAGTCTTCAAATTTATGGCATAGTAGACTAGGATATGTTAATTATGGGTCTTTGCGTAAATTAATTAATATGGAATATTTATCTAAATTTGACATTGATTCAAATTATAAATGTGAAATTTGTGTTGAAGCAAAATTATCCAAAACTCCTTTTCATTCAATTAAAAGAAGTACGGAACGACTTGAATTAATTCATAGTGACATATGTGATTTTAAATCAATTCAAACAAGAGGTGGGAAAAAATATTTTATCACTTTTATAGATGACTATACTAGATATAGTTATGTTTATTTAATTCGAACCAAGGATGAAGCTTTGGAAACTTTCATTCAATATAAGAATGAAATTGAAAATCAACTTGGTAAGAAAATCAAGAAACTTAGAAGTGATAGAGGTGGTGAATATGTATCACCTTTTGGTGAATTTTGTAAAGAATATGGAATAATTCATCAAACCACCACTCCGTTCTCACCTCAGCAAAATGGAATTGCTGAAAGGAAAAATAGGACTTTAAAAGAAATGATGAATGCCATGTTAATAAGTTCTAGATTACCTCAGAACTTGTGGGGGGAAGCAATACTTTCTGCTAATTATATACTCAATAAAGTACCTCGAAAGAAAGTGAATCAAACACCTTATGAATTGTGGCATGGAAGAGTACCATCCTATAAATACTTAAAAGTGTGGGGGTGTTTAGCTAAAGTGGCTATTCCTAGTCCTAAAAAGACTAAAATAGGTCCTAAGACCATTGATTGCATTTTCATTGGTTATGCCAAGAATAGTAGTGCATATCGGTTTTTGATTCATAAATCAGAACATTCCGAAATGCATGTAAATACTATTATTGAATCTCGGAATGCATCTTTCTTTGAACATGTATTTCTAAATAAGACTGGACAAAAGACTAATAACAATAAAAGATCTCATGATGCTATTACTAGTCAGGATCAAGAACATGATCAAGAATAAGAGTTAGATCAAAATGAGGAAGATGAACTTAGGCGTAGTAAACGGGCTAGAACTTCAAAATCTTTTGGTCCAAATTTTCTAACATATTTGTTAGAAAATGAACCTTTAATTTTTAAAGAGGCTATGTCCAGTCCTGAGGCTCCTTTATGGAAAGAAGCTGTCAACAGTAAAGTTGAATCCATCTTGCAAAATCACACTTGGGAATTGGTGGATTTGCCACCAGGTTGTAAACCTCTTGGGTACAAGTGGATTTTCAAAAGGAAATTGAAAACGGATGGATCAATAGACAAATACAAGGCAAGACTTGTGGTTAAAGGTTTTAGACAAAAAGAAGGCCTTGATTACTTTGACACATACTCACCGGTTACTAGAATAATATCCATTAGAATGCTTATTGCCATTGCATCTCTATACAATCTAGAAATTCATCAAATGGATGTTAAAACCGATTTCTTAAATGGTGAGTTAGAGGTAGAAATTTACATGGAACAACCAGAAGGGTTTTCTGTTCCAGGGAAAGAAAAGAAAGTGTGTAAATTGGTTAAATCATTATATGGTTTAAAACAAGTGCCAAAGCAATGACATGAGAAATTTGACAAGGCAATGATGTCAAATGAATTTAAAATCAATGAGTGTGACAAATGTGTTTATATTAAAAACACAGACAAAGGTTATGTCATTGTATGTCTTTATGTAGATGATATGCTCATCATAGGTAATAATAATGATATGATTAAAACTACTAAGAAAATGTTGAATAAACATTTTGAAATGAAGGACATGGGCATTGCTGATGTAATTCTTGTTATGAAAATTACTAAAACATCAGAAGGTTATGCTTTGTCACAATCTCATTACATTGAGAAAATACTTGACAAATTCAGTAAAGATGATGATCATCTTGCTAAAACACCTGTAGATGTTAATTTGTTTCTATCTAAGAATGTACATGAAAGTATTTCTCAATTAGAGTATGCCCAAATTATTGAAAGCTTAATGTAGTTGATGAATTGCACTCGCCCAGATATAGCTTATGCAGTAAGTAAATTAAGTAGATATACGAGTAATCCGGGAGTAGAACACTGGAAAACAATTATAAGGGTTCTTAGATATCTCTGATTTACACGTAACATTGGGCTTAATTATACTAGATATCCAGCAATACTTGAAGGATACTGTGATGCAAATTGGATATCGGATACTAGAGACTCGAAGTCCACCAGTGGGTATGTCTTTACTCTTGGTGGTGCAACTGTATCTTGGAAATCTTCCAAACAGACTTGTATTGCTAGGTCTATTATGGAATCAGAATTCATAGCTTTAGACAAAGTAGGGGAAGAAGCAAAATGGCTTCGCCACTTCCTTGAAGATATTCCAATTTGGCCAAAACCGGTGCCTGCTATATGCATACATTGCGATAGTCAATCAGCAATAGGTAGAGCACAGAGTCATATGTATAAGGGTAAGTCTAGATACATTCGTCATCGACATAATACCGTAAGACAACTACTTTCTAATGGAATTATTTCCATTGAATATGTGAAGTCTAAAGACAACATAGCGGATCCACTAACCAAAGGGTTAGCAAGAGAATTAGTTGAGAATTCATCGAGGGGAATGGGACTAAAGCCTATTAAATAAGAGTTACCACAACAGAAACCCAACCTAGTTGACTGGATATCCCAAGATCTAGGTTTAAAGGGACAACCGAGTTGTGAATGACTCAGAAGGATCATTGCGGAGTCTAACTCCTACCCATTTCTATGATGAAATAAGTGATGTCTGCAGCGTTTCAGGTTAAATAAGATTTTAATGATTCTTATATCTAAGTAAATCTAGTGGAGTATGGCAAGATACTCTTATAAGAATCACCTATGTGAGTGTGAACTGGGTCGGTTCTATAAGATTTGTGAAGGGCTACAAGTCTTTAGAACACTCATGAAAGACCAGGTTGTTCAGGGCCAAAATGAACACAATAGTGAGAACTAAACTGTGTCTGGAGATATACTGTGTGAGTTCTATTGTCTTGGTTTACACAAACGGCTGAACAGTTCAAGACATCATGTTCACTAGTTAGCTAGTAAATCCGATAGTGTCTCACAAGGGAAGGTTCAAAGCCAAAAGGTACCTATCCTTTGCAGAATATTTCCAATTTCTGTACTCTCTAAAATTAGATCATGTTGTTGCATTTTCTCTTCGTCAAATTTCATTCATGTGGGGAATTGTTGGAAAATTTGGTTTATTAGGCTTATTTTGGATCGACTTTAAGCCCAAAATTGAGTGGGCCCCGAACGTCTTTTGGGGTGGGTCCGAAGAGGTGAAGTGTTCCTTGCCGTGTGGCAAGTCACACGATGAAGACGGTTCATCAAAACCATTTATGAGTGAATGGGAACATGACGTCGTTTTCGAGTTCGTGGAATTGAATATTTAAGTTTTAAATGTGGGTTTCCTTGTGAGGCTTGTCCTACTGTCATGACCCGAACCCGCCCCTATAGGTTAAGGACATAACCGGCCAGTAATCCTGAGATTACCTACGGTCTCAAACCAAAACAAACGTAACTCGTCAGAGTATAGGGGCCAATGGAAGAAAATTTTTTAAACTTTGTCCATAGAGCCGTGCTTATATGCACATCAAAACAAACCATACATAGGCACGTTAATAACTCACAACAAAAACATAGTACCAAAAAGTTCTACACAACAGGATCATTCGAGTCTAAGTCAACCCATCTCAACTATATACAGATATACACAAAGTCCTCGCCCACATGACAAAATATAATACATAACCAAATGGCAAAGACGGGTCTCGTGCGTGAGACATAAGGGCTGACTCTCCAAAACCTTTGTTGTTCCTGATAGACTTCACTGGGGCTGGGTTTGGACTTCTCTTGGCTCACCTACAAACACATGAATGAGCGTGAGCGATAGCCCAGTGAATAATATCAAATACAGAAGTTATACAAACGATATGTAGAACAACATGCTCCAAACGGCCTTAGGCCCAATTCATATTTCTATTTAACATATATATACATAATTTAGGTCAAGTGACCGTGGTTCCAAACATATTGGCCTTTGGCCCATTTCTTTTTCCATAACAAACTGGCCCTTAGTCCATTCAGACTTTCGTTCATGTCAAAACGGCCTCTGGCCCATTCATTCATGTCAAAACGGCCTCTGACCCATTCATTCTATTATTCAGATTGAACTGTTATTCGTGTCAAACTATTACTTATATCAAACTATCATTCATGTCAAACTATTATTTATGTCAAACTATCATTCGTGTCACACTGGCCTTTGGCCCACTCAAGTAACAAACTGGCCTTTGGCCTATCTAAATGACAAACTGGCCTTTGGCCCATTCAGACTTTCATTCATGACAGAACGGCCTCTGGCCCATTCATTCATGTCAAAACGGCCTTTGGCCCATTCATTTGTGTCAAAACGACCTTCGGCCCACTCATTCATGTCGAAACGACCTTCGGTCCATTTATTCATGCCAAAACGACCTTCGGTCCATTCATTTATGCCAAAACGACCTTCGGTCCATTCATCTATGCCAAAACGACCTTCGGTCCCTTCATTTATGTCAAAATGACCTTCGGTCCATTCATTTATGCCAAAACGACCTTTGGTCCATTCATTTATGTCAAAACGACCTTCGGTCCATTCATTTATGCCAAAACGACATTTGGTCCATATTTATATCAAACTGGTTCATAGGCCTTTCATATCAAACTGGATTATAGGCCTTTCATATTAAATTGTGTCCACCATTCAAATTAATGAACTTTACAAAACTTATATAGAAGTAGCCATTGGACAATAACATATGTCAGATATTACTCACAGTGATTGGTTGGTTGAATTGTCCTAGAGCTTGACCCTACATATCACGTAACACATATGGGTCACAAATAATTCAATCCGTTCTTTAATTCACATATTCCTCTTTAGGCTTTATTCTTACTTCTTTAATTCAATTACAATGCTCAATGTATGCCTAAGAGTGCTTAGAAGTGAAAGGGAACGGAAAAACAGAACACAGAATACATTTTCAAAATTTTAGAAAACAGGGTCCCCGCTCGAGTGTGAAATACCCCGCTCGAGCGGACCCTTAAGGCCTGCAAAAGTACTGATTGCATGAAAAATACGCTCGAGCGTTACATAGAGCGCTCGAGCGGAAAGCCTGTCTACAAAGCTCCCTCGCTCGAGCATGAAATACGTAGCTTGAGCGGACACCAAGTCTGCAAAAAGTACTGGGAGCACGTATTTCCTGCTCGAGCGGCATTTCCCCCGCTCGAGCGGACATCAAAATTCTGGGTTTCCCAGATTGTGTTCTTGATCTCCAATTCAACCTTCAAGCCAACATTTCTTGCATACAATGGCTCAAATCTCAAATATAATTATACTAACATGGTATAAACCCCAAATTATAACCCAATGAAGCTTAATTTCATAAATAAATCACATGCATGCCCCAATCTCCCATCAAACTCATTTTAACATAACAAATTCATGCATTCAAGCTCATATTCTCATGAATTGTACATGCATGTGCTATACAACCCTTACTCTCAACTTAGATGATGAAGAGGTAATCAAAACATGAGCTTCAACTACAAATTCACAAGGATCATACCCTTTGAGCTCAAACATGCAATATTCAAAGCAATTACACACATGCATGCACATATGGGTCTTCATTACAACAAATTCAACTCAATTTCCTTATGATCAAACTAATCCATGTTCTTGACCCTCTTTCAAACTTGAATTCACAAGATGATAACTAAAAATACATAAATTACTCACCAAGGAGCTTAATCTTCCAAACTCTAGTCAATCCTTGGACTTAATCTTCAAGATTTCCAAGCCTTGAGCCAAGCTACACAATTCTCTCTCTCTCTCTCTCTCTCTCTCTCTCTCTCTCTCTCTAGGGTCGACCCTCTCCTTTCTTTTTGAGTTATCATCAGCCAAAATGATATATGGAAGAGGAATTGATTATAATAAGGCCCCTATTTAGCCCCACTCAACACATTAATTCATTATAAACAATTGGGCACTTAATTCATTAATTTAATCAGTCTAATTTGATCTAAATCAATTTCCAATTAAATTTCACCATAGGTTCTAAGAATTATGCCAACCACAATGGCGTAATCAATTTCGGGTTCTGTGGCCGATAGGGCCTTCAATTTAATTTCCGAAGCGGGAGAATCAAACAGATATTCCTATGGTCAACAGATAGAAATTCAAAACCACATATTTTCACATAATGGCACATGAAATCATATCAATCATATAGTTATACTCATATTAAGGACCAATTGACATATTACGGAACAAGGGTATCACACCTACATTGAAACTTTAAGAGAGTTTTGTTGAGTTTATAAGCTCTAGCCTACAACACTTGGGTTGGGCCCCAAGGGGCACCCCAAGTTTGTAGAAGGGAGGAGTTATGGACAAAGTGAACCTTAGCCAAAACCACTACACACACGCGCACGCGCCGCCGCTGCCGTCCGTTCGGTCGAGCCGGGCGCGGTTGTGGGTCGGGTCGGGTCGGTTCTTGTATTAATTTTTTGGACAAAATTCATTTGAATTTTTTCAAAAAAATATTGCGGGAATTTAATTCAAATTCGAATTCCAATTTTTGTCTAACATTTAAGTCTCCTTTTGTCCGAAATTCCTTTCAGATTCAAACTGGAAAACTGCCTAGCAGGTTCAGTTTTAACTACCCAACAGTTACAGATCTGTTATTTTTGAACAGATTCAAAACCTGGCAGTATATCTGTTTGAATTCAAAACAGTACCTGTTCATTTCAAAAGTGTACCTGTTGGATTCAAAGCGATTCTGTTTCTTGTAGGTATCTTGCCTATAAATACCAACATTCCAGTAGTGTTTTTAGATCTGAAAATCAGTCTGCAATTTATGCTTTTGCTGTCCAGATTTTATTCTTTGTATTTTAATCTTCATTCTAGTTTTAGAGATAATCTAAAGAGAGTATAAGAACACAAGGTTCTAGTTCGCCGTACAAATTTGTGTGGAGTGCTACTACAAGTTTGTGAAGATCATTGTATCCTGGGAGATAGACGGCACTCAACCGTAAGCATCGTAGCGGGGTGAATCTATCTTAAGAATAGAGTGTCACACACTCGACTTGGTCTTTTAATTTTTTATATTTGGTTCAACAAAATAAATTCTGTAAGTTTTATTTTATTTTGTTTGGCTTTGTTTTAATTTATTTTATTTACACAGAAGATTGTTCCAACATAATAAACATTGTTTTAGATGTTTCACATGCACGGTTTTCATTTATTTATTATATTACAATGGGTTGGAGAGGAATGGAGAAGATAAAGTTGTACGACTCAAACTCATGTACCTCCCTTGATAAGATACTATCTCATAATTCTTCAGTTTTTATTGAACTAGTTGAGGGAAATTCAGTGCACCATATTGAAGTGGGTTAGGTTGGACCTTAAAACAGATCTCACAACTCAAAGCCTTGCCCTAAAAGTTTTTTATTTTTTGTATTGGTATTAGAAATCATGTACAAGCCCAAATTTCATCACATCTGGACAAAAGCCCAACCTCCCAAGAAAACTAAATAAACTTCCAAGACCACAATTCTTGGGAATTCTCCCTTGCTCTGTTCTCTCTCTCTCTCTCTCTCTCTCTCTCTCTACAACATCAATGGCTACTTCATGTTCAAATTAGTGGCACTGCCCATTCTACTTCGCCATGGGGGTGGTCCTTACAATCATGGCAATCTTTGCATCAACCCATTCAACTCCCAATAATTATGTTAATGTATATATGATATATATTCCTAGATATATTAGATATTGATTTCCTAAATATATTTGTATTGTCATAGTTAAGTTTATTATAGGATACTCTTTCTCAGCCTATATATACAGGCCTTCTATTGTATAGGATCGTAATTTATTGAATATAATATATATTATTTCCTCGCTCTCTCTCTCTCTCTCTCTCTCCCTACTATTATAACATGGTATCAAAGTTAGATTAAATACCTAGTAATTTCACTTCATCGGTGGGCAGTAGCTTTGCCTTGGCCGTCTGTCGGACGTCAAACCATTCTGTTGCTATATTTTCCTTTCAGTATTGCTTCACGGTGATAACTTCCTCTATCTACTAATTTATTTTTACTCTAAATATCTCTATCATATATATATGTATATATTTATTTATTTTTTACTTGCAATCCTCGTTCTTTTTTTTTTTGTGTGTGTGTGTGTGTGTGTGTGTGTGTTTTTTTTTATACTCCACTCTGTTTTTCCTTCTGCTTCAACGTCATAAGTTATGTGTATGTCACATTTGCTGGTTCAATATCCAGTCTCTGCAATGGTTTGACGTAACCTTGTAAACTGTTTCGATATTGATTCTAGTCAGTTCCTACAACGGTCTAGCATGACCTTAAATTGTCCTAGCATTAGTTTCGGCTAGTTCCTACAACAATCCGACATGACCATAAACTGTCTCCCCGTATTAGCTCCAGCCTCTAATATATCTCAAGTGCCCTTGCGCTCCCATTCAGATTTTGCAATCTATTTGTCTTTCATTTTGTTTAAAAGTTTTATTTCATGTTTTAGTTTCTCTCTTCAAACTCAAGATATTTATCCTCCTTGAGTTTGATCGATGATGTTGATGTATATATGATATATATTCCTAGCTATATTATGTAATGATTTATTGAATATAATATAATATAATTTATTGATTTATTGTCATATTTCTTATCCTGATTTGTTTCTTAAAAGACCCATCTCAATCCACGGTGTTCTTGCTCCTTTCTCTTCATTATTAGGCTTTGATGAGATTGGGAAATCACTCAGCCACTTCTTTGTGAATCCAAGAATTCTAGTGAATCCAAGAACATGGTCGAATGGACACACATGGTTCGATTGTTGAGCTCAAATGGATTCGTGTCTTTTGAGATTGGATTACACTCTGTTCTTGATGCAATTCTTCATGATCACTCGGGTTTGAATTCAGTGACAATTTTCACTCCACCAGAATTCATTTTTGTGGCATCTTCATGGCCTTTGCTAGATAGGATTATGAGGTTTCATATGGTGATTGAGAGGTTTACTTTCTTGGAATTTGCCACGACCCAACCCTAGGGGCTTAGAGTTAGAATTGCAACTTACTTACTTATTTTAATCCTAGCAAATTAAACTGCGTAAGCGGAGGCCAACGGAAATAAAAATAATTAAACAGAAAGTTATTTCATTCTACTAAAAAAAAAGAGTACATCCATAGGCTTTTATTATTTTATTATGCAGCGACTGGCCATCAGAAAAAAAATGACAGGAAGAAAAGAAAAGAAAAACAAATTAACGGATTTGTATCAATTTCTTGCACAGGTTCCACTACACGAGGTTATGGGTCCTCCTTACATCTCATCACCTGAAAGGGTAACAGCTATAAGCACACAGCAGAGTGAGAAATATTATGCCAAGAGTATAGGGATTACAAAATAATCATGGACAGTTAGTTAAGCCAAAACATTTATATAACTTAATTTGGTAAATAAATTATTTAGTTGCAGAAACTGAAATACATAAATTATATAAATAAATAACCATAACCACGGTACAAAACAGAACAGAATAGAGGTCACAGGAGTGACATTCAAAACAGAGGTTAATGGATCCATGACAAACAGAGGACCACAAAGTGGCCAGATAGAGGCCAATGGTTATTTAAGTCCCCCAAGGCATAGGACTCCCGTGGTGGTACTTACAAAACATAATTGTTTATAAGGTTATAGTTAAATATTCTTTAAAATTTAAACAAACATACCCATGGGTTTCATTTTTAACAAATAGAGTTCAGAAATTAATCCCCGTAATTAAAATATTAATATAACTTGTATTAATATAACTCATAAAATATAACTTGTATTAATATAACTCATAAAATATGACTTGTATAAAATAAATTATGGTAAGTCAAAACATACGTAAAATATATTATGGTGACTCAAGGTATAATATAACTCACCTTAATATTGACCCTTAGCCTTACTCCACTATCACAACCTTCCTACTATAAGTTCCTACTTCTAGTAACTTACGTGCCTCTCCCTTTCTTTTTTTTCTTTTTTTTTCCTTTTCTTTCCACTGATCTTGATCAACTCCACAGATCTTGATCAACTCCTCCCTATTTATAGGGAGGCAAAAGCACCCTGAGGCCAACACGTGGCACAACTCAAATCCTCCCCAGATTTGATCATAAATCACCATGGATTTATACTTATCTTAATGAATATTTGTGATAATTACAATTTAGCCTAATTTTCTAATATAACTATATAAACAAATTAATTCCTAATTAAATTATACTTTATCGTATACCAACAGAAAGTTAATTATTTATTTTACTATCACACCCACTATTATGATTAGTATTTATTTATTTATTATTTTAATAATATATTATCACATGCACCCACAATTATATATAACTATAAATATATATGTGGTATTTAATTAAACATTCAGGTGTCACAGAATTGGCTTCATTGCCTGAGAAATCATCATTAAGAACACTAGTTCCAAATAGAAAATTTGTGATTACTACGAATTCTAAGCGAGGACTAAGCATTAATGGGGTAGAGATAACAGCACCGGATACATTAGCTTTGTTAGCTTCGGTCCTGCTCTAACAAATTAACATGATCGTATCCTCCATACACGTGTATGGAGGATCTTGAGCCTTGGTTTTTAGCTTCTTGAAGAAGCTTTGGCCTTGTATCTCTATAAGAGAGGCCCTCCTCTTCCTTATACCAGGTTGAGAAATTGGTTTAAGGCTCCAATACATATCTCTCTCTTTATCTCTATATTTTGGGTTCAAAAGGGTCTTGTTCTTGACCTATTACACCACACCTCATAGCCACACACCTCCACCATTGTTCTAAGGTTCTTGGAGGGTCTTGAGAGGTCTTAAAGAGTTGGTTTTGGGCTGGAGAAGTTGCTGGTTTTGCTGAGCTACAAGGGTAACACACTCTTCCCTCTTTTAAGCTTTATTTTGATCCATCTCTTAGCCTTATTTGCATGCATATTTGAGATTTGTTGTAAACTGAAAAAATTCTTGTTTTGAGGTCCTTTTGATGTTTGTTTAAGGTCATTTTGTTGTTGGGGGTCATTTACCCCCTTGCATGCTTCATTTTTCCTTGTTTTGAGCCATGCCCTAAAGCCTTTGTGTTGACCTTTGCTTGGCCTTTTAACCACTGAAATTCAGCGGATTTTCAGTGGTTAACATGTATTTTTGAGAGCCAAAATTAGATAGGGGTGACCCTCTCCCACCTTGTCTTGTTCACTAGCATTTTTGGCCTTACAAAGGAGCCTTCATTTGCACACCTCCAAGCCTTGTTTCAGGCCCTTTTCAATGACTTTTAGGGACTGCCTAGGCTCTGTCCAGAGTTGTTTTTGTCACCTTGGGTGTGTCTCTTGCATGTGTAGAATAACCCCTCTTATAGCCTATCAAAGGAGCATGACATTCTTGCATGCATTGATCATGTTTCAGTGGGTTTTTGGGCTTTTTTGGCATGTCATGTCTTTGAATTTTGTTGGTTTAGTGGCCTCTTGAATGTTTCATATGCTTGTAGTGTAAACCATGCTCACTAGCTTCCATTGCATGATGTTTTGGCCATTGATTCTAGCATATTTTGGCCATGTTCTAAAATGATTTTATTCATGATTTGGGCTGCCTTAGCTCTATTTTGAGGTCCCATGGTCGAATGATGCTTGCCATGTATGCTTGTAGTGTAATACCCTTGCCTAGCTTCGAGTTTTGAAGCCTCTTGCATGCTTAACTTGAGTTGTTTTCATATTTTGGCATCATTGAACATGTTATTTCAAAGCTTATACTTGTGCCATATTCCCATGTTTTCCACTCTTTAAATGCGTTTGAGAGTTGTGCTTGTATGCCTCATTTTTGGGCTATTGCATGAGCTTCATTTTTGTGCATTGCAAGCCATCATTTTAGTCCATTTTGCCACTATTTTGGGTCTGCATAGGGACTGTTTGGGGTTGGTTTGGTCATTTGGACATCGCTTTGCATACCTCTAGTGTAATGCACATCACTAATTTCGGTAATTATGCCATCCAACATGCATCTGGTGAGTTGTTTGCATGATTCGGGACCATCTTGTATGTCATTTCAGAGCTGGAACATGCGTCATTGTATGCCATATTTCATTCTTGTCATGCTTTGGTAGAGTTGCACATTGTTCCTTAGGTTTGGTCCCTTGCATTTGTGCATGTTTGCATGTACCTTGTTGCCTCATTTTCATCATATTGGCCACTGATTTGGGTGTGGCTGAGGCCCATCCACCTTGGTTTAAGTCCATCTTGCAATATGTATGCCCTGTAGTCCATGTTATCGCATGTTTGATCATTGCATTACGTATGCCTCGTTCATAACATTACGTATGTTAGTGCATTGTGTATGCATGCCATGTAATCGATGTGCATTGAGTATGCCATTGATTAGTCCATAGCATTGTGTATGCCATTTGCATGCTTGCATGTCATTCCGTGCATCTTCGTATCACTTAGTTGCATTGCATTTAGATCGCATGCTAGAGTTGCATTTGTCCATACATTGTTTGTTGCATTGTGTTTGGAGTAGGGTTTAGTCCAAATACGGGAAACGAGGGACGTTTCGTACTCAAAGTGACGAAACGTGCCTCGATTCTTGGTCACCGACACTCTTGACTATCCATGATAGAGTTGTTGGCTTTAGGTGTTTACATGTGCATTCATTTCACACTGAGTTGTGCAATTCGACTCCTCGACCATCATGCATTGGGATACGTGATTGATGGCACGATGATCGAGGACTACATTCTCTAGAGCTTATGCAATGATGGCGAGAGTGGTCGGGCACACATATGTTGAAAATACTTTACCTTCTCTCTCTCTTCCCTTTGTTGCAGAAAATGCAGAAACCAGGAAAAGAAACTGGCCGGCCGACCAGGTTTTCTGGCAGGCCGACCACCTTTTCTGGTTTTCACTACCAAGGATGGTCGGTAGGTGGTCTCCAATGCCTATAGCTGGTCGGTAGCCTTCCCCTAGATTCCCAGGGTGGAGTTTCATCTCCTTGGAGCTTTGTGCAAGTTTCTGAGTTCAATTGCAAACAAAGGCGAGTTGAGACATCGCGATGGATTTCCCGACAAGGCGACTGGAGCATGCAGGCATCCTTTATCATTCGGAACAGAGCTGAGGCAGTCTATTTCATGTAGCTTGCATGCTAATTTATTTGCTTCTTTAGTTTAATTTGTTAATTAATTAATGTTGTGTAATATTTAGCTGTAATTCGATATTCATTTCGGTTGTGTAATAAATAGTTTAATTAGTTTAGATTAGCTAGTTGGTTCTGTATTATTTATTCGGATCCTCCGAGAGAGGGCAATGCTGTAATAAGTGTGTGTGTGTGTGATGTATGTCTTCCAGCCCCACGTCTTTCTCCCTTTTATTTACTGGCTTATAATGGTTAGTTTTAGGGCACGTTTCAATTAGCATCCTTATGTTCACATGTTTGCATTCATTCATCTATATTGCATGCACCGGGCTCGGCTCATCATGCTAACTACATTGTATTTCAATTCCAAGTTGAATACATGTATCGATTATTGCATCTCATATGCCATTTTAGAATAGTCGAGCCTATTGTAGTTGCATTTTTGCATGTGTTGCATTAGGCATCTCAGCATAGTTAGGATTCATGCATGTTTTTCTACTTAGCTTCTTTCTTTGGCTCGGAGTACTCGGTAAGTGTATATGCTTTAGCATCCTTGCATGCGTGTGAGTGACTGCCATGATAGCTTGCTTACCATGAGGCTATGTGCTTATGTGATATAACTGCCTGAATGCCTGTGGGTGAAGGTTGGGTTGCTCGAATTGGAATAATTCGTCGAAACCCGTGTTTTAGCCTACTTGCGAGTAGCAAATTTCAATCCATTTTCAAAACAAACGGATATGCGATGCTTTGTTCCAACTTAGGCAATCTAGTCTATACTTGTATGCTGTGAGCATCACATAGTAATTCTAGCTAATAAACCGGAATAAGAGCACATGTGTTTTCAAAAACTCGATATCATGCTTAGTAGTGGCCGATCTTCGATCGGGCGAGTGGGGGTGCTCATGAAATGACCTTTCCGAATCGTATCCAAGTTCCTGAGCCGAGGCAACTTTGGTGATGACGGACACGTGGCCTTAGGCACGAGTCAGGGTTTCCTAAATTTCCCCAAAACAAAATATTTAGGTGGCAACTCTGTATCTGGCAAAGCAGTCCATGTTTGGCACTTCTTTCTAAAAATTTGTTTTTCAAAACGATTTGCCTGATTTGGACTCTTTGGTGATTTACCGGTCTCGCATTGCACTTTGCGGGATTAGATTCAGAACTGTGACATTTGAGTCTGAACTGTAGTGAGCCCAATGAACAAAACGGGATTTTCCCGGGACGTTCGGGGACGTCTACAGTTTCTGGCGACTCTGCTGGGGAGTTAGAGAACTTGACTCGAACTCATTTGCATTGGTGCGCCTAGGACACCGTGTTTGCCATCTGCTATTCCTGAACGGTTTGCCGGAGGCTCGCTTTGAGAAGCGTGCCATAAGGCTGATCGGTTACGGGCTCTGCCATGATGGGAACACAAACCCTGGTTTTTAACGAGGCACCCTTTTTGACCATTCGACCTAGTGCATATCAGAATCCATAGTGACCATTCCAAACTAGGACAGGTTGCTAACCCGATTATAGGTTGTTTGAAACCACTGCGTGCGTAGTGAAACCCTAGCTCCTGACAAAATAGGACAGGGAAACCCTACCCCAACATAGGGGTGCTTTTTGCTCTCACTTGTTTGCTATGTGCTTTTAGAGTACGTCTCTACAGGAATGCATGTATCAGTTTACAAGTTTGGGTATCAGGCCTGAGGGTACCAGTATCGGTATTTTGGGAATCAGTTATCTGCGGGTATTAGATTCAGATTTGGGGGTAGTAATTTGGGAACAATGATCAGTGTTGGAGAACAGTGTATTCAGCTTATCAACTGCGTGTTGTTATACCCAACTGTGTGTTGTGTTTATTTAAGCCGTTATGCTGTTCGTTTTCTGGTTGTTTATTTCCTTTTTATGCTTTATTTATCTTTTTGCTAGGTAGTTTAGCACAATTGCTTCCGACCAAGCAGATATTCCTCAAGCACTCTGGACTAGAGGTCGTCGACTCCATCGATCTGAGGGCAGTTAGGCAGAGGATATCAGTTCAGCAGTCAGTTCAGAGGGCTTTGTCTACCCCACCTGAGTACAGTACGGATCAGAGTTCTGTTTCTCTCGTAGAGAGGGAACATATATCGGATATTCAGCTAGATCAGCAGAACACGGCAGGGATGGAAGAAATGATGCGTCAGCTCTAAGAGAGCATGAGAGCCATGCAGGATGATGTTGCTCGTCAAGCAGAATTTGCCAGACAGCAGGCCGTCATCATGGCCCAACAGGCAGAGCTAATTACCCGGTTACAGCAGCAAGCCGGAGCATCAGCTTCACACCAAGCTCCTCCCTCACCAAGAGTTCCAATACCCGGGGAGACGGCGAATGTCCAGAATGTCCAGGAGGATACAGACATCCCAACAGGGCCGGTTCCGCCCCCGATTCCACCTTAACTATCCAAGGCACCCACTCCTATCAATCAACCGGATTCTCCCTTCGAATTCGAGGTGGACCCCACGGCATTAAAAGTGAGCAAGCTTGAAAAGCTGTTCAAGAAATCCCAGGGTGTGAAGTCCATCCTGGACATCGAGGATGGGTATACCGACGCAGCCGTGACGCTGCCGGACAGATTTAAAATGCCACATATTGACCGTTTTGACGGGTCCGGGGATCCCATAGTGCACTTACGGTTGTTTTCAGACATATTAAGGCCGATGGGCCTCACCAGACTACAGAAGCTTTCTTTATTCGGCCGGACCCTGTCAGGTGTGGTGGCCATTTGGTACGCAAAACTGGAAGATGATGTTAAAAGGAATTGGGATGAGATGGCCGAGGCTTTCGTCGCTCAGTACTCCTATAATACACAGATCGAGATCACAACCCGTGATCTGGAGACGACTAGGCAGGAGCCTAAGGAGAGTTTTTCTGACTTCGTAACCCAGTGGAGGGCTAAGGCCTCAATGATGACCACTAGGCCCACTGACAAAGATCAAATTCGGATGATTGTGCGCAATCTCCAGCCCAAGCTTATGCAGAAAATGATTGTTCTCCCCTTCCCCACATTTTCAGATTTACATGAGATGGGGGTACAAATTGAGGATGCTATGAAACAGGGTCTGATTGACCAAGACAGAGAGTAACCCAGGAGAACCTTCAACTGCAACACAAATACAGGCACAAGCAATGCCGCAACCGCCAGAGCTTTAGAAGTAAGCATGGTCACCACCACTCCCCCAAGAACCCTTGCGGCTACACCATTCTTCGGTGCGTCCGGAAGTAGCTCGCAAATAACCAAACACCAACCTCGAGGCCAAAGAACCTTCACTCTGTTATATATGCCCCTGTCCAAAGCTCTGGGGATTTTAATCAGGAAAGGGCATTTGAAGCCCCTGGAGCTGCAGCCATTGCCGAATCCACTTTCCCCTTCCCATAATCCAACCAAATACTACGCCGTTCACTAACAGCACGGTCATGACACCGACCAATGCTTCCGATTATGTCATGAGATTCAAGATCTCATTGATAATAGGGTGATTGTGCCTCCAGAGAAACCCAATGCCACAACCAAACCTCTCCCACCACATAACCAAGCTCCACCTCCCAAACGCATCAATTTTATCCAGACTGGGGTCATGTCATACGACCCTAGCATATATATCACCCCATCTCACCTACCCAAGCTGGAGGTGTTCCTTCTCGACAGCACTGACTTGTGCATGTTGGACATCTCCTGAGCCCAACCTGAACCAATGGTGGTGACCATTGAAGATGGAAGAGGGATGATTTCGGAGGAAAGTGGCGTTGTTGATTCAAGGTCTGAAGAAATTAGGAACTGTGCTGAGAAGGCGTATGATCCGAGTGGCTACATTACGACAGTGGGCCAGGTTGGACCGAATGTGGAATTGCCGGTGGGGGCAGAAATTTGTGTAATACGGGGAAAGAGACTTGATCCAAGGATGGATGACTTAGCAGCTTTGGAAGGGGACCTTGCTAACCTTCAGTTTTTCAACGAACAAGATCCGAGAGACACAACAGTCAACTGGTTTGATTTTGAGGAGTCAGCAGAGGTTACGGGGTGGCTTGACGACCAACCAGATATTGTCGAAGAATCTTAGCTGGAAAAGGGCCCATCAGGGGTAAGGACATCAATTGTGGCTGAAAGGACCGGGGATCAGAATACATCGCCGGAGGGTGTCGGTGCCAAGAATTTCGCTAAGGATTTGGGCATTTTGACTACAGGGAATGTTGAACAGCAAACTGTGCTGATGCAATTGGAACAAGAAGGAATCGAAGACTCTGAGAGAGCTAGAAAAGCCAAGGCCCCCGTGGGAGAAAGTCTTTAATGTGCACAAGAGCGAGGGTGCTTCATGAGCACATGGACAAGGTACCGTGAGTACAAAGACAAGTAAGCAGTTTTACGCGTGTCTCTACCGCCGATGGAATGTGGTGGGAGGAGGATGATCTATGTCTTGCCCACACGGATGGGGACTGGGGAAGCAATCAATCGGACGATACCTGGTATATTGGCGAAGTTGACCATATGACTAGGAGTGGGCGGTATTTCAAGCCCCCACACCTAGATCAGACAGAGGCGTTCAGGAAGGACAAGGAGGCGGAAAAGCAGAAAGAGAAGCTACTTAAAGAAGAGGCCGTGTTAAAACAGTTGAAAAAGATATAAGCAGACATCTCCATCTGGGGACTGCTTATGGCTTCACGTGTTCATAGACAAGCTGTCTTATCGGCAATGGACAAGGCCAAACTCTCAATATACACCACGCCTGAACAACTGGTGGGCTTGGTTTTTTCGGGGAGGAGGTTCCCCGGCGTTGACTTTTTCTGACAAGGAACTACCGCCTGAGGGCTAGGATCACAACAAACCTCTCTACATCTTTATGGAATGTAGAAGCAAATGGATACCGGTGGTTCTTGTCGATACCGGATCCGCCATCAACGTGTGCCCGGCAAAGACAGCGTATGCAATCGGGTTGAAGCTCGCAGACTTTGTGCCAACAACTCAGGTGATAAGGACATATGATAACACAAGCAGAGAAGTAATGGGGACGGTGAAAATTCAGATCCAGGTCAGTCCAGGACAACATGAGATTGACTTTCACGTCTTGGAAGTTCCTACAATCTTCAATCTACTTTTGGGGCGGTTGTGGCTGCACCAGGTGAATGCAGTTTCATCCACCTTGCACCAGATGTTGAAATACCCCTATGGGAAGGGGGTGGCCATCGTTTTTGGAAATTCATCGATTCATCCACCGCCAGAAGTATCTATGCCGGTTTTGGAAATCAAGCATGGTATGGAGGATGTGTTCTTGTCGGGTTTTACCTTAGCCGAGGCTCGGGTTGTACAGAACATCTTGGCTGTTGATGAGGGGTTGTATCTTAGCGCTCAATCAGTGTACCTCATGAACAAGCTCTAACACATCCCCGGGATGGGATTAGGGAAGAGTGGCCGGAAAGGCACTGTAGTATCGGCCGAAGTGCCGTACAACCCACATACCTTTGGCTTGGGTTATCTGCCCACCAAAGAGGATTGGGTGAGGAAAGGTAAGGAGATGGCTGGGAGAGCCAGAGTGAAGCAGGCAGGGAAGCCTTTTGAGTTGATGCATCGACCCATCCAGGGTATCCTAAACGGATGCTTCGTCCGGGAGGGGGAGGACTTTCCATTTTGTGGCTTCCCAGAGCCATGGCTGAATGCCGAAAGGAGGCGCTTGCCCGAGTTTGAGATCTTTTTTGACATGCAGTTATCCGAGGATGATGTTGCCGAAGAGCAAACAGACCCATTAGCTGAGGTTGAGCAGTGCAAGAAAGTGGATTATGAGAACGTCGAAGTTGAAATGGGGGTAGCTCTAGCTTGTTTACTCTCAAATCCTCCAATCGTACAGAAGTGTTTGGGGGATAACTTCTCGGTGTCCATGATTGGGAATGAAACGGCTGCGAGCCCACCGTCAAGCATTTTGGATGCATCTATCGCACCTTCACTCATCTGGCAGTACGAGGAGGGATTTTTGTCAAATAGCACCGGGTCAGGTAGTGAGTCGGAATCTGATTCCACCGAGTCTGTAGAGTCAGAATCAGGTTCTAGCTCGTCTAAGTTTGAATCCGGTAATCCTGGGGTTGATAACCCGGATACCACAGTCCTGTCTAGGTCGTTTTTTTCTTTCTCTTTTGAGTCTTTTGTAATAGAGGAATCGAACGATTTGGATGTGCTTAATGAGAATGGAATGGTTGTGGTTTCTGAGTACTTTTCTGTGCCTTTGATTTATTATATTAATCAGGACTTTCAAAATTTTGATGAAAACAACAAGGAAGAAATTCCTCCGGTTTTACAACGTTTAATTGATCAAGAGTAGGAGAGATTTGTTAAACCCTTGGTTGATAAAATCACTACAGTTAATGTGGGTATTGAGGAGGACCCGCGGCTGGTCCAGATCAGGTCCACATTGTCTTCGAAGGAGCGTGAGCTCTTAGTCGCTTTATTAAAAGATTTCAAAGATATTTTCGCGTGGTCCTACGAAGATATGCCTAGAATCGATCCTGAGATTGTATAGCATCGGATCCCTCTTGACCCAGAGGTTCGACCCGTTAAACATAAACTTAGAAGGATCCGTCCGGACTGGGCTCTCAAAATTAAAGAAGAGGTCACCAAGCAAATTGATGCAAGGTTCCTGCTGGTATCTGAGTACCCAACTTGGTTGGCCAACATCGTTCTGGTGCCAAAGAAGGATGGCAAGATCCGGGTATGCATGGATTTCAGGGATTTGAATAGAGCTAGTTCGAATGACGACTTTCCTTTGCCACATATCGACGAGTTAGTAGACTTCACAGCGGGGCATGCTTTGCTTTCATTCATGGATGGATTCTTAGGCTATAATCAGATAGTGATGGCACCTGAAGATCGGGAGAAGACTGCTTTCACCACTCTGTGGAGGACTTACTGCTATAGGGTGATGCCATTTGGGTTGAAGAACGCTGGAGCTACATATCAATGGGCTGCAACCACGATATTGCATGACATGATCCACAAAGAGGTTGAGGTGTACGTGGACAACATGATCGTCAAGTCCAAAGAAAGGGAGGGCCACTACATTGCTTTGCAAATGTTCTTCCAAAGGATCAGAGAATTCCGGTTGCGGCTGAATCCGCAAAAATGTACGTTTGGTGTTACAGCAAGGAAAATACTAGGGTTCTTGATTACATAGAGAGGTATCGAGGTCGACCCTTCCAAAATCAAGGCCATCTTAGAAATGCCACCACCAAGGACTAAAAAGGAGGTGAGAGGCTTTCTGGGTAAAGTGCAATTCATAAGACGGTTTATCTCAAAATTAACCTTGACTTGTGAACCACTTTTTGGTCTCTTGAAGAAAGAAAAGAAGTTCCAATGGGACGGCCGATGCCAAGCTGCTTTTGAACAGATCAAGGAATACTTACAGAACCCACCTGTGTTGTCGCCATCTAAGCCGGGAAAACCGTTGATTTTGTATCTTTCAGTGGCTGAAACTACGATGGGCTGCATGCTTGCGCAGGAATCAGAGGAAAAAATGGAGAAAGCTATCTACTATCTGAGCAAGAAGATGTTGGATTACGAGACCCGCTACACTCCACTCAAGACGGCTTGTTTGGCCTTGGTATGGGTTACTAGGAAGCTGTGACACTACCTGTTAGCTCACTCCGTAATGTTGGTTTCAAGATTAGATCCCATCAACTATTTCTTCGAGAAACCGGAACTTACGGGTAGGATAGCTCGTTGGTTGCTTCTGCTTTCCGAGTTCGATCTGAAATATGTGACTCGCAAGTCAGTAAAGGAGAGGGCGGTAGCGGAGTTCCTAGCCGATCACCCAGTGGAAGGGGATGAAGCAGCTGAGTACTTATTTCCAGACGAGGCCATTCTGCATGTCGAAGATGAAACTTGGATGATGTACTTTGACGGAGCATCAAACCAATATGGGTATGGGATAGGGGTGTTGCTAATAGCACCCGACAATTCCCGTATCCCTTTAGCATTTAAGCTCCAGTTCAAATTCTCGAACAACGAAGCAGAGTATGAAGCATGCATTGCTGGTTTAGAAGCAGCCCTAAAACTAGGGGCAAAACGGTTGGACGTCATCGGGGACTCGAACCTTGTTGTATCCCAAGCTAAGGGAGATTGGAAAGTCAAAGAAGAAAAGATGAGAATGTACCACCAGACCTCGGACTTGCTAATTCCTCGGTTTGAGAAGCTAAACTTCGCTCATCTACTAAGAGAAAACAACAGGTTCGCAGATTCACTAGCAACTCTATCTTCCATGATAGACATCCTTTTCGGAGTCCGAATGCGTCCGATCATCATTGACCAGAAGTTTGCACCGGCCTACGAGTCAATTGCTGCCATAGAAGAGGTTCAAGTTGAGAACCCCTGGTATCACGATGTCTGGAACTTCTTGGAGAAAGAAGCGTATCCACCAGGGGCAAATGCCAAGGGTAAAAGGGCAATTGGAAGAATGGCTGCTCAGTTCATCATCTGCGGAGGTAAATTGTACAAGAGAGGTCATTTGGGAATGCATAACCTGTATGTTGATGCTGAAGAGTCCAAGCGCCTAATGGAGGCCATCCATGGAGGAGAGTGCAGAGCGCACGTAAACGGGGTGATGCTAGCCCGAAAAATTCTTAGACAAGGTTACTACTAGTCCACTATGGAGGAGGATTGTATCAGCTTTGTGCAGCGATGCCACAAGTGTCAAGTCCATGTAAACCGCATGAATATCCCACCATCGAAGCTGTACAATATGACTTCGCCATGGCCATTTTCACTTTGGGGAATCGATGTGATCGGGGCTGTCACTCCAAAAGGGTCTAATGGGCATGAGTTCATTCTGGTCGCGATAGATTATTTCACAAAGTGGGTTGAGGCCTAATCTTATGCAGTATTGAAGGCTTCGCATGTGGCAAAGTTCATCAGGAACAATATCATCTATCGCTACAGGGTCCCAAACGAGATTATTTCAGATAATGGTTCCCACTTCAAGAACGAAGTGATTGACTTGTTAGAAAAATACAACGTGGCTTTTCATAAGTCGTCCATATATCGGCCGCAGACCAATGGAGCAGTTGAGGCCGCCAACAAGAACATCAAACACATTTTGCAGAAGATGGAAGAAACCTACCGGGACTGGCCAGATAAGTTGCCATTTGCTCTGTGGGGCTACCGGACGTCAATTAGAACTTCTACTGGGGCGACTCCGTATTCATTAGTTAATGGGATGGAGGCCGTTCTACCTATTGAAATTGAGGTTCCGTCATTGAGAGTGCTGGCTGAGTGTCAGATAGCCAAAGCAGATTGGCAGCAGAGTAGATTTGAAGAACTCATGCTCTTTGATGAAAGAAGACTGAAAGCACTGTACCATGTTCAAGGTTATCAACGCAGAATTGCCAAGGCTTTCAACAAGAAAGTTAAGTCCAGGAATTTGAAAGAATGAGATTTGGTGCTCAAGGACAATTGAGCTCCCATCCACGACCCTAGGGGCAAGTTCAGACCCAATTGGACCGGTCCCTACATCATTAAGTCTATTTGGTCAAGTGGAGCTGTTGTTCTGATGGACCTAGATGGCTTAGAGTTCTCACAGCCGATCAACATGGACAAGTTGAAGAAATATTACCCCTGAGAGGCTTGCTAGGCCGAAAACCCGAAAGGGCGACCTAGGCAAAAGTTAGAGCATGAAAAATTTGAAATTACAAAAATTGAGCTCGCAAGGTTGAAAACCCGTAAAGGGCGGCCTTGGCAAAAGTTATAGCGTAAAAGGTGAGGGTTAATACACGAGTGAACCTAAGCCAAACTACGTAAGGCTTGATTTCCATCTTTAGGATACATAGGCAACTTCATCCTGAAGTCCAGCCATAAAATTTTCCCCGATCAACTTTGTCTATTTGATTATCTCGGTTATCTTTGTCTATTCAGCATTCAAGAGCTTCGGTTGTGATCTCCGGTGCAGTGCTATTCAGACTAGGGGCAACTTTCCAGTTGCTGGGATCTGGGGTTGTGCATCTTAGTGACAGATCTCAGGCGTGTCTAGTTCTGATCCATATTGAAAATGGTCTTGAAAAGTTTTAATAAAAGTTGATTTTGCTCAAATTAATCTTTTTACGACTTAGACCATTTTTGGACCAAATGGAAAATTTTCAGTACCCACAACCTTCAATTTCATTGATTTCAATACAGAGTTCTCCTACTCTTGAATACAAATTGAAGTTGCTTTTTATTACACTCATAAAGAAAACTTGAGAGTACTGATAAAGCAATAAATTCGGGGCATGGATGAGTCAGGTGTTCCTGCGCCCCCTCCCAGAGCTGGTCAAAGCCTCTGATGCCAAGCTGGGCCCAACCTGTGCCTCTTCATTGAGCCAATCTACACACTCGTCAGACAAAGTGCAACTGAAAGTGGGAGCGGGGGCCAAGAGTTCTCTAGTCCTCCATGCTGTGGCATACCAAGCAAGCTGCGCGCCTCGGAGCGGAAATGCAGCTGGGTATTCTATCCCCTCTGCTGGGCAAATCTGATCATGGCCAAACTAACGTTGGAATCGAAAAGGAAAGTAGAACACGCAGTGTGTCAGGCCAATCAACTGAATCCCAGGCTGGCGAGAAATACTGTAGCTTACCGCCGGTAGATTGAGCCAATGATAGCGCCAAGCAATGCGGTCAGCAGACAAATTGCACATCCAATCGAACCACCATCCCTCATCCAGGGCATCGACTAGACAACGTCGGAAGAAGTAGCCGCGAGCCAAGTATACTGGGCAAGAGTCCATAACCTGCAACTTATCCATCAACCACACCTGGGGAGGGATGAAAAATGAGAAATTAAAGAATAGAGAGATGTATGATGAAAGAAAAGTGAGAAAAGGGCTTTGTAAGAAAAACCGAGCTTGAGGACCGAGTGATGTGAGCAATATATATGTGAGATAGGGTGGGAAACATTACCTGCAGCAATGGTGGACTCCCTGCAAATCTGGTCGTCTCTCGGCGATGAAAAGTATCCAAGCCCATCAATGTCTCGGCCAATGACATGGCAATGCAGCTTTCGCCCTCCCTTAAGCCTTGGGCAACCTCGATCAACCGGACACTAGATCCACCGGAGCCTGAGGCAAGCAAGAAATGAGATAGCATGCACAAACAAAGGGCATGTCGCCGAAAGCCTTGCCAATGATGGTCACCGCGGTCACCGGCATCGGAAAATTGACAAATCAAACTCGGAATATCCAGTATTTCGTCACAAATCAAAGATCGAGCGTCGTGCATAGTGAGCCCACACATTTGCCCTAAGGCTTGGGCGTGGTTGAAGCGAAGTTGGGGCAAGATTTCTTCGTTGCGCTCGGATTCCATCAAAGCTTGGAAATCTTCGAAGGTAGGACACATCTCTTGCCCGCCAAAGCTAAAGACATGTGTTACCGGATTCCAAAACTTTGCCGCGGCATGGAGGAATGGAAGATGTAGCAGAGTGCGACTCAGCATGAATAGTGCATTTATACCGAAGTCCCAGAAGTTCAACTTTTCCGAGCCGTCTAAGGTAGCAATCCAAGCTGTGAGATTTTAGATGAGAAATGCCTCCATTTTGATGCAAGACTGAGATGGAATGAAAGAACCACGAAGCTGGAACTTTTATAAAGGATAAGGCTCTGTTTGGAAGACATGTGTCAAAAATCTGGAGGTCGCCGGGCCAAGTGGTTGGCCGACCACTTTTTCTGGTCGGCCAGCCAGTTTTCCTGGTCGGCCGACCACCCCATTGGTCTCCAAGGCAGAAAGCTGGTCGGCCAGCCTTCTCTGGTGGTCGGCCATGGAGGAAAGTTGGTTTTTGGTCTTTTCCTAGTCTCTAGAAGGGAGCTCCTAACATTTCCATGTGTTGGGAGTGTTGAAGGTCCGTGTTTACCTCTGTGTCGAATGCATTCTGTCGCCCGGTTTGTCAGAAACGCGTTTTCTTATCGAGTTGTTGTTGAGTTTTGCTTATCAAGTTGTTAAGTTTTGCTTATCGAGTTGTTAAGTTTGCTTATCGAGTTGTCGACTTTTGTGCATCGGGTTGTCACTCTTTGTTTAATCAACGTTGTCGTGTTTTGCTTATCGAGTTATAAAATGGATAAGGTTTTGTTGTTTCTTAGTAAGTTAAGTTGCTTAGTTTGTTGTGTTGGTTCACTACCTGACTTGGCAATACACGGTGCTCAATTTCCATTCAATCTCATTTTTGTGCAAAATGATGCGATGCGATGCGATGCGATGCTAAGAATACAAAATACAACACTTTTTGAACAAAAAGCTATTTCATTCCATTATGATCCCTTTGTCACAACATTTTACAACAAGGGTACAAAGTTTTAAAGAAAATAAAACTGCCTAAAATCTGATGTGCTATAACTACTAGTAATAAAGGAAAATAAAGCAGAACATCCTGCATCGGTGCTATCAAGCGCCAAGACCGAGAGGCCTCTTCGTTCTTCTCTTGGCTAAAACCTCTATGCCAAAGACCATCATCTGAACTAGAGTTGCCATCCCCAGAATCCTCCTTGGCATCACCCCACTCTCGTAACAGCTAGAGTCCTTCTCTCTGCCTGCAGATGTCTCTGACTGAGGATGTGCAGACTCCTCCTCCTCGCTGGACTCCGGATCATCTTTGATAGGTGCTCTACTCCTGCCTCGGCTGCGATTTGAATCCTCTCTCCCAGCTCCTCGAGAAGGCCGAGATGGCCCAGCCTGTAGCGGTGGCATCTGAAAAAGAAGACAATTTGAATACACTAGCCAATATGTATACCAGATGTAGAGACAAGAAAGCTACATAGAGTGGGTGTATGCAGATACGGTGTATGAATGTGGTGTGTGTCAGATGCGCTCTACACATACAGTCAACCAATGCAGTGAAATGGTCAAATTCAGCATGTCATCAGAAGTATGATAAATGCAAGGAAATTAAAAAATACCGAAACACTGGCGATGAACAGCTGCGTCTCCCTCCGCAGGACCATGCCCTCAAGTGAGGCCACCAACCCAAGCAACCCCTTAGTATACTCGCTGGGAGGCTGCAAATGCAAGTGCAAGTTATCAGTGAATGAATGAATGTCCAAATATCTGAGTGATAAATCAAAACTGTAAAGCATACCGGTGGTGAGTCAGGGTCTCTGACGTAATGGTGATCAGGCAATGGAGGCTCCAATGGGATCAGGTAAGATGTCCCGTATTGCCATCCTGTCAACTCGGTTGGAATATCTGGCCACCCAGCGTGCTGATAAGTCGGAGGAATCAGGGGAATCTGTCTAGCCCCACTCCTCGATATGCTGGCCCTACTAGTCGAAGGAGCATCTGCAGCCCAGGATCGAGCTGATGATGATGCACCAGCAGCCCTCCTCGTAGGAGTACGGATACCTGTCAGTGGGGGCATCAGGTACGTATGGCGGTAAGTCGCGTACTCCCCCTCCTTCATGTGCAGAATCGCATCAGTACCCAACATAGCGATGTCAACCTCATCGGGGGTGAGTCCCTCAGTGGACCGCATGTCCTCTGGAGGTGCTGAGGGGATAGTCTGATCAGGGACGCCCATCGTCTGACACATGAAGCGATCCCCCAGAAACCAGGCCCTGCCAATCGGCCCCTCAAATGAATTCCTATATAGAGAAGAAGCCTACCCCCAGGGAATCGGAAACGGATATCTCTTCCCAAGGCTGCCAAGTGATCTCCGAATAACCAGTGCATGAGCTGATTAGATATCATAAATATGCAAGATGAACCAAAGTTGAAAACATAAAGAACTGAGAGTTTTGAATTACCTTCGTCGCCCACACCGTATCTAAGAACTGCCGCAAGTAGGGCAGTGTCTCTCAAGCCCTCGGTCGGCACCGGCCCTCAAATACGTGAGAGTAAGGAATCACGAGAGGCACCTCCACCTCGAGCTCCAAAGCTAGCGTCGGAAAGTATGCGTAAACCCATAGCTGTGGAAAATAGGGCAATAACCATCAGAATACAGAATGTACAGAGAATACAGAATGCTGAATGCATAATATGAATACAGAATGGAGAATACAGAATGCAGAGTGCAGAATGTAGAATATCGAATGTAAGGTGTGCCGTGTGCAGTGTACAACTAATGAAAAACAAGAATGTAAATCAAGAGGGCAGAAAGTACCTCCCAGGCTCTCCAGTAGCCCCCAACTATGTTCCCCCACCTGCGGGAGGTCGCACTCATGTAACAGTAAAGAGTAGCGAGGTTGGCGCCACCCCAGTCATACTGGCTGACCTGTGATAGGTCCACTAAAGCACTGAGCAGATACAGTCCAACTGTGTTCCCCCTGTCGGAGAACAAAGTGGTCCCAAGGAGGAACATCAAAAACCCTCGAGCGTATTGCTCTATCTCCTCGAGAGTCTTAGGCATAGTCCCCCTATACTGCACGGGAAACCAGGTGTACCTGACTTTACCCGAAGATCTGTCAATCGGCGGGCGGGCTCCCAGTAAATGAATCTAAGCCGCCTCCCACTCGCCCATGTCTGCATCGTAGGGGACCGGTCAGCCGGCCACATCAAGGCCAGTCAACATGGCAAAGTCAAACAGGGTCATCGTCATATCCCCGGTAACTGAAAAGTGGAATGAGTTGGTGGTGTCCCACCATCTCTCCACAAGTGCCCCCATCAAGGTCCTGCTCGCTGGGTAACGTGATAGCCCGCGCAGAAGGGTCCAAACCCTGCCTCGTCAACCGTATGACGAACGGTCTCTGGAAGCTCCGCATACCACTCCCTAGCGATAATCGAGCCATAGCCTTGTGCAGAACGAGAAGATACCTGCATTCAAAATTAACAGATGTATTCAGTTTGCAAATGAAATGTATGAGCTGCGTGTTCAGAAGTAAATGGACTGTGTGTTCAAGATAAGTCATGGGCAAATGAAGTAAATGAACTGTGTGTTCAAGATGAGTCGCGAGCAAATGAAGTAAAGCAATTTGTGTGTTCGATGAGGGGCTATGCGTTCAAAAGTGAAAAGTTTGAGCTGTGTGTTCGGATTACAAAAGTTTGGGCTGCGTGTTCAACTTTCAAAAACTGTGGGCTGTGTGTTCACCATCAAGAGTTTGGGCTGCGTGTTCAACTTTCAAAAACTGTGAGCTGTGTGTTCAAATTAGAAAAAGTTTGGGCTGTGTGTTCAACTTTCAAAAACTGTGGGTTGTGTGTTCACCATCAAGAGTTTGGGCTGCATGTTTAACTTTCAAAAACTGTGGGCTGTGTGTCCACCATCAAGAATTTGGGCTGTGTGTTTATGACAAAAAGTTTGAGCTGTGTGTTCAGATTTCAAAAATATGGGCTGCGTGTTCACGACAAAAAGTTTGAGCTGTGTGTTTAGATTTTAGAAATGTAGGATGCGTGTTCACGACAAAAAGTTTGAGCTGCGTGTTCAGATTTCAAAAATGTGGGCTGCGTGTTCAGAACCAAAAGCATGAGCTGCTTGTTCAGAAATTCAAGTGCTTGAGCTGTGTGTTCAAAATGCAAACAGAATGCTGTGTTATAGACTGAGTGTTCAGAACAAGCTATGTGCCAACTCAACAGGATTCTGTGTTGTGAGCTGTGTGCCAGGTGGGCCGGATGGTGTGTGAATGTGTTCAGAATAAGCAGATGAACATATATAGCGAAAAAAGAAAATGTGCAAGAAATGCAGAATACATTGCAGAAAATGTAAAAATGAAGTACGTACCTCTTGTGCCCAGTGAGAGAGGTGAGACTCCGGCTCTCGTAGTAGTAGATCCGCGGGTGCTCGTCGATCAAAATGAGTAAAATGGTAGAAAGTGGCAGGAGGTAGGATGCGCTCCTAAGGACGATACCTCTCGGGATCGAAAGGCCGAACTCTCGGAGGCAAGGACATGATGTCTGGCTTATCCCTGACAACTAGAGGACCTCCACCATGATGAAAATGACCCGCCATTTGAAGAAATCTGCAAAAATGAGCAAAATGAGCCAAAATTGGAAAAAGTCAACAAAAGTCAACTCTCAGGAAATGAAAAAGTCAACAAAAGTCAACTCTTGAGAAAATGTTCCAAATTTCAAGAAAAACTTACTTCAAGCGGTGAAAATGGAGAAAGAAGTTCCGAAATCAAATTTTAATCGGTTCAAAGTGAAGAGAACTAAAAGTTTTCACGAAATAACTTTGCGTGGGGCATTGGAAAACGTGTATAAAGCGCAGATCTGAGGGAGAAAATGGTCTAGGAAGGAAGAGGGACTAATTTCGGACTTGGAGTTGTGAGCAATAGTGTTTGGGATGTGTGTACTTAAAGATCTAAGCATGAAAAGACAAAATTGTCCCGGATTTAGCAATGTGGTCGGCCGACCAGATTTTATGGCTGGCCGACCACCCCTTGAACAAAAACTGGTCGGTGGCACTGGTAGGTGGTCGGTGGCCCTCCTGGGTGGTCTCCCAGGTCCCTATGTTCTCCCTGTGAATTTTGGTGATGATTGGAGTCCCCGACTCTCGAGAAAGTACAAGAAAAGTGCACTTTTCGGCGTGAAATGCCTCCGCCGGAACTTCAATTCAAGTCTTCGTCGTATGGCTTGTCGTTACTCGCCAAGAGCAAGGTGTATCCTTTTCGAGTACATTGCGACCCCTCCGAGAGGTAAATTGGAGGTCGCGTTTGAGTTGCTCTCTTCGAAGCTTGCACTTCTTTACTCAGCATTTTGCTTTAAGCATGCTTTTGAAGTTGTACTTATCTTGCGTTGTTATGCACACCACTTGCATTATTGTGCACGTTTCATTGGTATTATCATGCCTCCATGCTTTGCGTGCGTCATCGCACACGTTTCATTTGCATCGTTATACACTTTGCCATCGGCACCATACGTGTCCGCGTTTGATATAGCTCTGAACATATGTTGCTAACTTATTGTACCTATTAAGTTCCTTTCTTTTACAGGCACGATATTGTATGTACGGTTCATTCAAGAGAAGTTCTGGTTTAGTTTGAACGTACCTTTTCTCCTCTCGCATGCGGTGCATTAGGACATCTTCAGTTTCAAGCACTCGGATGAGTTCCGGTGTTCTTTCATACCTTTTCTCCTCTCACATGCGATGCGTTAGGATATCTTCGGTTTCGAACACTCGGATGAGTTCCGGTGTTCTTTCATACCTTTTCTCCTATCGCATGTGATGCGTTAGGACATCTGCGGTTTCGAACACTTGGATGAGTTCCGGTGTTCTTTCATACCTTTTCTCCTCTCGCATGCGGTACGTTAGGACATCTTCGGTTTCGAACACCTGGATGAGTTCCGGTGCTCATTTATACCTTTTCTCCTCTCGCATGCGGTGCGTTAGGACATCTTCGGTTTCGAACACTCGGATGAGTTTCGGTGTTCTTTCATACCTTTTCTCCTCTCGCAAGCGGTGCGTTAGGACATCTTCGGTTTTGAACACTCAGATGAGTTCCGGTGTTCTTTCATACCTTTTCTTCTCTCGCATGCGGTGCGTTAGGACATCTTCGGTTTCAAACACTCGGATGAGTTCCGGTGTTCATTCATACCGTTTCTCCTCTTGCATGCGGTGCGTTAGGACATCTTCGGTTTCGAACACTCGGATGAGTTCCGGTGTTCTTTCATACCTTTTCCCCTCTCGCATGTGGTGCGTTAGGACGTCTTCGGTTTTGAGCACTCAAATGCGTTCCGGTGTCCATTTGTTCGCTTTCTCCTTTTGCGTTTGATACGTTGAGAGTTGTTTCGTTTGAGACTCTGGGTGTTCTCGATAGTTGCTTTTAGCCTTCTCCACGTGAGACGCAGTGAGAATTCTATAATTTTCTTACATCCTTTCTGCATGAGATATGGTTTGGCTCGCATTTACTTGCTTTGCATAACATTCGCTTAAACTGTTGCATTTATTTTGTATGTTTGCTTCATTACAGCGTACTTTGTATGATCATAAGTTATGTTCATCTTTGTGCATACCCCTTTGCATTTTGCCCCTGCCTGCGGGCACATCTCTTTGTTTATCTCGCCTGTTTGTCTAAGTCTTCGGCCTTGTCAAAAATGGGTCGTCTCTGGGCTTTAACATTCACTCTTGTCACTTATGACTTTCGAGTTCTGTCAAAGAGGGGCAACTGTAAGCACCCCATTTTTGACCGACCTTAAGACTCAGATCTCATCGATTGAGCACTCGGTGATTGCGCATGTTGTGCTCGTTCTGAGGTTTCGGAATTTCGGCTGAGGTCCTTACCCCCGGACCTCGGGACCCTTTTATGCTTTGCCTCGGTTTGCGGATCAGGTCTTGCTTTCTCTTCCCGAAGGGAGGGAGAGGTCTTGTAGACCATCTCCCAGTGGCCGTAGGCTACTTTTCGTGGTCGTAGGCCACTTTTCCCGTTTGGAGATCAGTTTTCGATTTTCGGAGCCGTCGGTCGTGCGCCTTGGTTCGGGACCGCTTAACTTTCTCCGTTTGGCACGATTTTTGGCACACACCTTGCTTCCTTTGTCTAGAGGGACACTGTGGCCCGGGAGACCACCTTTGTGGTCGCACGCCACTTTCGATGCTTAACAGCCTAATTTCGGGGCACTCCAGCTATGCGTTTTGACCCCCGAACCCTCGTTTTGCATCCATCTTGGTTCATTTTTGGCATGGACCTTGTTTTCATTGTTTGGGAGGTGGTACAAGGGTGGGAGACCACCTTTTCTCCTTGGAGACCACTTTTCTCCCGCCAGCCAATTTTCTTGTCAAGAAGCTGGTCTCCTTGGTCTTTGAGCCACATTTACTGGTCTCCCACCATACCACTAGCTTGCATTCAATGTGAAGACCATGAAATGGGGCTGCCGACCACCTTCCACTGGTTTGAACCTTTTGAACTAGTCGGCCGACCAGGAGAAGTGGTCGGCTGACCACCTGAACTGGTCGGCCTTCCTCCCCCCAGTTTTGTCTCTGTGAGTGTATGCCAACTGGAAAGCACAGACTCTATCCTCCATACATGTGTATGGAGGATCTTGAGCCTTGGTTTTTAGCTTCTTGAAAAAGCTTTGGCCTTGTATCTCTATAAGAGAAGCCCTCATTTTCCTTATACCAGGTTGAGAAATTGGTTGAAGGCTCCAATACATATCTCTCTCTTTATCTCTATATTTTGGGTTCAAAAGGGTCTTGTTCTTGACCTATTACACCACACCTCATAGCCACACACCTCCACCATTGTTCTAAGGTTCTTGGAGGGTCTTGAGAGGTCTCAAAGAGTTGGTTTTGGGCTGGAGAAGTTGCTGGTTTTGCTGAGCTACAAGGGTAACACACTCTGTCCTTTTTTAAGCTTTATTTTGCTCCATCTCTTAGCCTTATTTGCATGCATATTTGAGCTTTGTTGTCAGCTGAAAAAAGTCTTTTTTTTGAGGTGCTTTTGATGTTTGTTTAAGGTCATTTTGTTGTTGGGGGTCATCTACCCCCTTGCATGCTTCATTTTGCCTTGTTTTGAGCCATGCCCTAAAGCCTTTGTGTTGACCTTTGCTTGGCCTTTTAACCACTGAAATCTAGTGGATTTTCAGTGGTTAACACGTGTTTTTGAGAGCCAAAATCAGAGAGGGGTGACCCTCTCCCTCCTTGTCTTGTTCACTAGCATTTTTGGCCTTTCAAAAGAGCCTTCATTTGCACACCTCCAAGCCTTGTTTCAGGCCCTTTTCAGTGACTTTCAGGACTGCTTAGGCTCTGTCCAGAGTTTTTTTTGTCACCTTGGGTGTGTCTCTTGCATGTGTAGAATAACCCCTCTTATAGCCTATCAAAGGAGCATGACATTCTTGCATGCATTGATCATGTTTCAGTGGGTTTTTGGGCTTTTTTTGGCATGTCATGTCTTTGAATTTTGCTAGTTTAGTGGCCTCTTGAATGTTTCATATACTTGTAGTGTAAACCATGCTCACTAGCTTCCATTGCATGATGTTTTGGCCATTGATTCTAGCATATTTTGGCCATGTTCTAAACTGATTTTATTCATGATTTGAGCTGCCTTAGCTCTGTTTTGAGGTCCCATGGTCGAATGATGCTTGCCATGTATGCTTGTAGTGTAATACCCTTGCCTAGCTTCGAGTTTTGAAGCCTCTTGCATGCTTAACTTGAGTTGTTTTCATGTTTTGGAATCATTGAACATGTTATTTCAGAGCTTATAGTTGTGCAATATTCCCATGTTTTCCACTCTTTAAAGGCGTTTGAGAGTTGTGCTTGTATGCCTCATTTTTGGGCTATTGCATGAGCTTCATTTTTGTGCATTGCAAGTCATCATTTTAGTCCATTTTGTAACTATTTTGGGTCTGCATAGGGACTTTTTGGGGTTGGTTTGGTCATTTGGGCATTGCTTTGCATACCTCTAGTGTAATGCACTTCACTAGTTTCGGTAATTGTGCCATCCAACGTGTGACGACCCAGAATTTTCCCTCCACTCGAGCGGAGGAGTCAACGCTCGAGCGGACTTTTGGGGTTTTCAGCAATTCTGCAGACGGCCTGATATTCTAGAAGTTGTAATTCTCCGCTCGAGCAGGGGAGTTTACGCTCGAGCGGACGGCTTTGTTAGTCTGCACGCTCGAGCGCAGGGTTGGGCGCTCGAGCAGGCCTCTAGGTTGAGTTGTACTTCTGAGGCACGTGGGCTTGTTTTTGATATTTTATTAATGTATTTGGAACGTTCTTATCTTATTTTGGGGTATTGGTTGAGGTAGTAAAATGATGGTAAAGTAAGATTGGACCAAAGAATTTAATTCGGATAGTTGTCTTACGATCAGCCGTCACTCTTTTGCCCTTTTCTTTTTCCACACTTTGAATTTGGATGTGAGGTTAGAACCATTGGAAAGCTTATTTCCGGTGCTTCAATTTGGACACAAGAACGACCTTAAACGGAGTCCGAATGGAAGAGTTATGCCTGTTCAAAGTTTCAAAATCTGTGCTGAGGGCAGGTCCGCTCGAGCGGGAATCAGTCCGCTCGAGCGGGAATTACGGGACTGCAGCTTTAAGAACGAGATTTTTGGATCATTTCTTATATTTTCTTCTTTCCTCTTCCTTCCTCTTTGCCTAAGTCCAAAACCCTAGCCCCAAATCCTTGATTTCCTCTACTTTGATCAACAATCCACCATGGTTTTTGGCATGTAGGATGGAGAACTAAGGAGGATCAATGTTTTTAACCGGTTAGAACTTGGATTTGTGGAGGCTTCTTCTCAAGCTCATCTCTTTGCTTGATTATTGAGGTAAGGGTTTGACTACTTGAAATTGATGGGTTTAAGTGATGGATTATGAGTCCTAGATGTTAATCAATGGAAAAATTGGAATAAAAGTGTTGGGTTAATAGGTTTGATTATTTCTTGAAATCTCAATATTTTTCTTGAAACCCTAAGTTGCTTAAGGATGATAACCAAAGATTTGACCCAAATTGAAAGTAGATTAATGAAATTGAGGTATTGAATTATGTATATGCAATTTTAATTGGAATTTGGTGATGCTTGGAAATTATGTTTAAATTTGCGAATGAACTTTGTTTTAAGCATTGTGAATCATGTCTTAGTGAGGAAGGAGATTGGGGAAAGGTTTGTTGATGATGTGGATGATGTAAATTGAGCCTTAGCAATTTAATTGGAATTATGTGAAATTATACTTGGTAGCATTGAGTGGAATAATGTTAAATAGTATGGATTATATTGGATGGTGATAATTATGTTGGGTTGTGTTAATGTTGTTGAATTGAATTGTGTAGGGTTAGCTACAGGGACGGGCCTATCATCTAAACACTGTGAGTAATAGTACTACAAATGTACAAATGTACTTTGTTTACCGTTAAGATTATTGTTAACAACGTTCTATTTTCCGTGAGCTAATATGTTAACATGTTTGTTGTTTGAGAATTGATATGAACATTGAAAGAGTTAGCACACATCGGTATGATTCTGAACCTACTCCGTATTTTGAGTTATGGCTATTGATTATTGTCAATATACCATCCTATGAATTACCTATACTTCTGTATAAGAATTGCATACAACCATTAACACTGTGAAGTTGGTTTATAAGTTGTTCTGGCCGGTTGATGTAATGATACATTTATCTTCAGATTATTGGTAACGTTAAAGTTCTGTTAATTACGAAATAAGTATGTCTACGTACAATGAACCATGAAGAAAGTTAAGCGCATCATTGTACCATATGTTTTGCTTGCTACCATTATGTTATCTATTAGTTAGTGACATTGGAACATGATAAGCGAATGATATCTATATACATTACGGAAGTGTAGTATTTATGTATTTCTGAAAGCGTGCAAGCTGTAAACTATGTTGCCTTTTGTTAACAGTTATCAGCAACATTCTGTTAAACTTATGTTATTGATGTGATTAATGAGAAGAATGTGTTTATCTGTATTAATCTGTTCTGATGTTTTCTGGTATGGAACAAAGTGCTGTACGGAATGAAGTGCTACACCTTAGTGGGAGCCACCTCTGGAATCCGTACGAGCCACCTCTTGAGTCCATACATTTGTTATTTCTGTACTTTCTGTTACCCACGCTTTATGCGTTCTGTACCTACGCTTTATGCGTTCTGTTACCCACGCTTTATGCGTTCTGTTACCCACGCTTTATGCGTTCTGTACCCTCTGTACCCACGCTTTATGCGTTTTGTTACCCACGCTTTATGCGTTTTGTACCCTCTGTACCCACGCTTTATACGTTCTGTACCTACGCTTTATGCGTTCTGTACCCTCTGTACCCACGCTTTATACGTTCTGTACCTACGCTTTATGTGTTCTGTTACCCACGCTTTATGCGTTCTGTACCCTCTATACCCACGCTTTATGCGTTCTGTACCCACGCTTTATGCGTTCTGTACCCTCTTTACCCACGCTTTATGCGTTCTGTTACCACGCTTATGCGTTCTGTTATTACCGTTATGTTCTAGGCCGATGGCCGTTTTGTTATTTCTGTTAGTTCTATTATTTACATTAGTTCATTATTTCTTAGTTACATTATTTCCGCTATCTCTGTTATTTACATTAGTTACATTATTTCCGCTATTTCATTAGCTCTGTTATCTCTGTTATTTACATTACTTACGATATTCGGAGCTATGGTCGCTCTGCATCTGAGGCTTATGGCAATTTCAGATATCTTGAGCTTAAAGCTATTCTATTGGAAGTTGGACCCATGTCTTTTGGAAATAATTATGGAATGTAGTTAATCATATATATATGCAGTTATATGTTTGATTATTCAGGTTAATTATTACATGGTTTATGTACTATTATTCACTGAGTTCGCTCATTCTCGTATTTTATGCATCTATTTCAGAGGTAACCATCCGGAGTTCAGTCCTAACCTTTAAGGCTTGTGTCTCTCTTGTCACCTTTGATGCGTCCAGGCACCACCTGAAGCCGTGCATTTTGTAAAGTATTTTGTAAAGTTTTGAGGAGTTTTGATTTATGCTTTGGACGTCTATTTATGGTTGATTGTATATAATTCCTCCTTCATTAATATTTTTATTATTTGTGGGGTTGAGTCAAGGCATATGTGTGTAAACTTTCTGTATAATATTTACTCAGTGTGATGTTGGGATCCTGGCATATTAGGAATAGCTCAATGGATGTTATTCTATGTATTTTATATTCTTGAATGCTTTCGTTCAGGCCCCGTATGATATATATATATATATATAACAGGTTTAGTGTCCATTTTCGAATAGGTCATGCCCAAACTTTTAGGGGCTGGTTTGGGGTGTGACACAACGTGCATCGGGTGAGTTGTTTGCATGATTCGAGACCATCTTGTATGTCATTTCAAAGCTGGAACATGCGTCATTGTATGCCATATTTCATCCTTGTCATACTTTGGTAGAGTTGCACTTTATTCCTTAGGTTTGGTCCCTTGCATTTGTGCATGTTTGCATGTACCTTGTTGCCTCATTTTCATCATATTGGCCACTGATTTGGGTGTGGCCGAGGCCCATCCACCTTGGTTTAAGTCCATCTTGCATTGTGTATGCCCTATAGTCCATGTTATCGCATGTTTGATCATTGCATTGCGTATGCCTCATTCATAACATTGCGTATGTTAGTGCATTGTGTATGCATGCCATGTAATCCATGTGCATTGATTAGTCCATAGCATTGTGTATGGCATTTGCATACTTGCATGTCATTCCGTGCATCTTCGCATCACTTAGTTGCATTGCATTTAGATCGCATGCTAGAGTTGCACTTGTCCATACATTGTTTGTTACATTGTGTTTGGAGTAGGGTTTAGTCCAAATACGGGAAACGAGGGACGTTTCATACTCAAAGTAACGAAACGTGCCTCGATTCTTGGTCACCGACACTCTTGACTATCCATCATAGAGTTGTTGGCTTTAGGTGTTTACATGTGCATTCATTTCACACTGAGTCGTGCAATTCAACTCCTCGGCCATCATGCATCGAGATGCGTGATTGATAGCACGAGGATCGAGGACTACACTCCCTAGAGCTTATGCAATGACGGGGAGAGTGGTTGGGCACACATATGTCGAAAATACTTTGCCTTCTCTCTCTCTTACCTTTGTTGCGTAAAATCAGAAACCAGAGAAGAAAGCGGCCAACCACGTTTTTTGGCAGGCCGACCACCTTTTCTGGTTTTCACCACCAAGGATGGTCAGTAGGTGGTCTCCAATGCCTATAGCTGGTCGGTAGCCTTCCTCTAGATTCCCAGCGTGGAGTTTCATCTCCTTGGAGCTTTGTGCAAGTTTCTGAGTTCAATTGCAAACAAAGGCGAGTTGAGACATCGCGATGGATTTCCCGACAAGGCGACTGGAGCATGCATGCATCCTTTATCATTCGGAACAGAGCTGAGGCAGTCCATTTCATGTAGCTTGCATGCTAATTTATTTGCTTCTTTAGTTTAATTTGTTAATTAATTAATGTTGTGGAATATTTAGGCGTAATTGCTATTCATTTCGATTGCACAATAAATAGTTTAATTAGTTTAGATTAGCTAGTTGGTTCGTATTATTTATTCGACCCTCAGAGAGGGCAATGTTGTAATAAGTGTGCGTGTGTGTGATGTATGTTTTCCAACCCCACGTCTTTCTCCCTTTTATTTACCGGCTTATGATGGTTAGTTTTAGGGCACGTTTCAATTAGCATCCTTATGTTCGCATATTTGCATTCATTCATTTGTATTGCATGCACCAGGCTCGGCTCATCATGCTAACTACATTGTATTTCAATTCCAAGTTGAATACATGTATCGATTGTTGCATCTTACATGCCATCTTAGAATAGCCGATCCTATTGTAGTTGCATTTTTGCATGTGTTGTATTAGGCATCTCAGCATAGTTAGGATTCATGCATGTTTTTCTAATTAGCTTCTTTCTTTGGCTCGGAGTACTCGGTAAGTGTTTATGCTTTAACATCCTTGCATGCGTGTGAGTGACTGCCATGATAGCATGCTTACCATGAGGCTATGTGCTTATGTGATATAACTGACTGAATGCCTGTGGGTGAAGGTTGGGTTGCTCGAGTTGGAATAATTCGTCGAAACCCGTGTTTTAGCCTATTTGCGAGTAGCAAACTTCAATCCATTTTCAAAACAAACGGATATGCGATGCTTTGTTCCAACTTAGGCAATCTAGTCTATACTTGTATGCTGTGCGCATCACATAGTAATTCTAGCTAATAAACCGAAATAAGAGCACATTTGTTTTCAAAAACTCGATATCATGCTTAGTAGTGGCCGATCTTCGATCGGCGGCGAAATAACTCATGAAATGACCTTCCGCAATTGTACCCAAGTTCCTGAGTCGAGGAAACTTTGGTGATGACGGACACATGGCCTTAGGCACGAGTCAGGGTTTTCTAAATTTTCCCAAAACAAAATATTTAGGTGGCGACTTTGTATCTGGCAAAGCAGTCCATGTTTGACACTTCTTTCTAAAAATTTGTTTTTCAAAACGATTTGCCGGATTTGGACTCTTTGGTGATTTACCGGTCTCGCATTGCACTTTGCGGGATTAGATTTAGAACCGTGACATTTGACTCCGAACTGTAGTGAGCCCAATGAACAAAACGGGATTTTCCCGGGACGTTCGAGGGGCGCTCTGAACTGCTCGAACAAAGGAGACCCTATAGCTTATTGGTGATAACCCTACCTTCAACGAACTATTTCCATTGCCTAATGCACAATGCATCCTAAGGCCAAAACAACTATCATTACTCGAGACCTTAACAAAACGAAACACCTCCTCCTCAAAAGCACCCGACCACCAATCGAAATAGTGATCACAACCGTCACAAAACAGACAATACCTTACCAACACTAGGATGATGCCACAGCCCATATGTCATGCCCCAAATTTTTAATTACTCGAAAACATTACCAAGAGCCTGAAATTTAGGTCCATTTTTTTTTTTTTTACAAATATCTATTACCCTTGAGTAACAAAATCATAATAGTACATGTTCTCTCTCATGATGAATACAACAATAACAATAATAATAATAATAATACATGTCAAGCTCCCGCTATGAAGTTACAAATAAACAATTACAAACATCAATGCACAATGAGATTACACATAAGAGATACATGGACTTCGTAATCCTCCAACCAATCAATCTGAATTCTTTTCCTGTAAAAAAAAAAATGAAACAACGAGGGGTGAGCACAGTTGCCCAGTAGGAATCTTATAGTTCAAAAACAATAACCATCCTATAGATAGAAATGATCATGCATACAAGGTGATACCATATAGTACGGTGACATTTTGTAATTTCAAAATATCATACGTATCGTATTTTTTTCTTGAAATTTATTTGAACATTTAAGGAAAAACCTTCGACCATCAAAAACTATCCCTTTTCGTTAGAAAACCATAAATCCTTTTTGAAAACAAATATGTTTAAGGAACAATATCATTTCAAATTTATTAACCCATTCCAAAATATTCCTCATGAAATTCCCATCTTAACATTCCTCTTTTTATTCCCATTCTTCCATTTCACTAGTTATATTTATTATAACTTCATAATCTCAAGTTCAAGTTTCTTTAATACTCCAAAACATCCCACATACATGCTATTCCAACCAATCTATTCATATTTGTTGTAATTCCTCAATGTAGAAATCCAAATCTCCTCTATATTCAATAACAATTACATCACATCTACATTTGCATTATCAATTATAATCCAACATATTACAACTACGTCACATCCACATTTACATTATCAATTAGAGTTCAAACATAACACAAGAATAATAAACCCTTTTTAACATAATGTCTCAATTATTTACAAAACAAAACTCATAATTTCCCCTTATAGTCACAAGCAATTCAGTGAGTCTATCATCACCAACCTCTAATCCAATTACCATCTCATTTTCCATTCTTTCAAATAATGTCATATTAAGCACTGGATTCATTTACAAGTTATCTCCATGAGTCACACGCTTTACCGGTCACAAGCTGGAAGGAAGACGGAACCTCACACTTTACCGGTCACAAGCTGGAAGGAACGCGGAACCTCTACATATCCCAACATACCACACGCTTTACCGGAAGCTACTCTGAAAGGAAGACGGAACCTATTTCAAGCACCACGCTTTGCCGGCTCAAAATACGGCGGGAAACGGACCTCGAAACAATATCACATTCCATAAATTTTATCAAGTCATCCGTTATTATGATCAATGGGTAAAGCCAACACATCATCTATTATTCCCGTAACACATTAGTTCAAAAGCATCCACCATCAGTTAAAATTCCACTTATATAACAAGTACACATTATGTTCCACCACCTTTTCTATTACCCACCAAGTCATTTGCGTGTTCATAATTCTTAGGTTCAAACTATTTCTTTACTCTTCCATATTATTATCAAGTCTTCCAAATCAATTTTCAAAACACATTGATTATCAATTACTATGTGAGGCTATAAATTAAATCTCTAGCATTAATTTCTTTGATATAGCTCCTTCACGTAACACCATCATATTTCACAATCTTCCATTTATTGTTACTGACACTCATCTTAACCCAACCTTGACTTAACACAATTTAACATAACTCAATGCAATTCAACATAATATAATAAGATTCTTAAATATTCACTTCATCATTTTATTACAATTCCCGCATCATCCTTACCATTAAGAATTTCTTTTCCCCAAGTTTGGTTTCATATTATAACATAATTTAAAATATCAACATTATGAGTTCAATCGTAACTTTTACATAAATTACTCAAATTCTTTGAAATTTCAATTAAACTTGTACATGTGTAATTTAACACCTTAATTTCATGATTCTACTATTAATTGAAGTAAAACCATTAACCATCTTCATGAGCCAAACTCGGGTTTTTAAGAGGAATTAAAACTTTTCACAAAAACACATTTTATTCCAACCTTTCTATTACGTTTACACCTAAACTGATCATAACCCAACAAATAAACCCAACTCTCTTCAAACCCTAACCCCCAATCTCATGATTCGTCACAATATGCATAAAAATATAAAATTTTGTATTTATATGAAGAAAATACCACAAATCTATCTATAAATGAGGGTATTGAAAAAGAACTAGAAACCTCTACTTCTTGAAGCCAAGAGATGACGACCCAAAAATTGATGGCGACGAAGCCACGACCTAATCGGACCAAAAGGAAGCCCTTGACGAGATCTACAACCTTTCTCAAAGGACCATGGTGAAAAGACCACTCTAGGTGAGTAGATCTAGAGATCTTGAGATCTTAGTGCCAAAAGCTTGAGTTTAGAGAGAGAGAAAGGAGAACTCACGGTTTGAGAGAGAGGAAAGAGGAGAAAAGTGAAATGAAACTAGGTTTGGAGCCTATTTATAATAGTAGAAAAGTAGCCCTAAGGTTAATAAAATAATAAGCCCCAAACCCCCCAAAGGTAGGGCCCATTTGGACCCACAAATATGAAAATAAACACGCAAGGGTCAACCCCTGGTGTGGTGGTGTCGACCCTTCATCAAGAAAAAAACAATGTTGGCAGCAAGCAAGGTGTCGACCCTTGGACAAGAAGGGTCGACCCCATATTCTAGCAACTAATACCCAGATTCTGCAATATACAAAGGTCGACCCTTCCCAGACTGGTGTCGACCATTGTGGACAGCAACAAGAGGTAAGTGTCAACACAACCAAGGCTGGTGTTGACCCTAAATTCCAGCAACACATCTTGAAACTTCACCAATAGGTAAGGGTTGACCCTTAGGAAGGTTGGTGTCGAACCCAGAATAGAATTTCTAAGTTCCCAATGAACTTTTTGACAAGAACAATCGCAAACAAACAAACCCAACGGGTTTAAATAAGATCATACTCCTCCAAAATCAACATTCAACAACTCCAAAGACTCCCAAAAAAGAAAATAAGGGAATTAAATACACTCTCCAATGGGTTAAAGGATGCGGGTGTTAAACCATAACCTAAACAAAATAAAATCAATTTGGACATCGACCTAGGTTTTCTATCAACAAGGCTACAAATCAACATTAAAATTCCACTCCAATGTGGAGTTTACAAAATGGTCTCAAAAATATACCTTAAGTCTAAGCAAGACTCAACACAACTAGTTAAACACCCAAATTATACATAGCCCTCAAACTAAAAGCTAATTCAACTCAACTTCTAAGATATTTACTCCGAGTTACAACACAAACTCCACACTAGTATTATGGTGACTCACAAGGTCCATCCTGAATACAACCATGATTCGACTAACACCACTCACGGGACACTTAAAACAAAAGTGACAATCCCCTGGCCAACCAACAAGAGATCTTACTTCTCTTCTAGGACATATCCATAATTCATTCTAACTCACCCAATTGCAAGGAAAAGATAACTTAGTTCTCAAGGCTACTCAAATTGCACAAAGATGAAACCAACTACCATTCCAAATTGCCCACAGGCCAAAACAATTTAAAATCTAGATTACACCGCCAAACTATCATACTCGTAGAATCATTCCAAGACTCCATTTGAAAACCACTAGACCAACCAACCAGACACAAGATGTTCCCAAGAGAAAACATAATCATGAGTCAAAATACTACACATTCCTTTGAAGATAATTCTCTTACCAACGAGTGTTAGACACTCTCCCTAACACCCAGGGACAAAATAAATAAATAAATAAATAAATAAGGATAACAACAATTATGTATATTGTCCATGATCTCGTCTTTAGACCTTACATAGTTTGCACTTTATAAATTTTACAACAAAATCTCAAAGCAATAAACATTTCCAGGGAAATACATCCCTTACCACCATTCACAATCCCTACCATGTCGAGGCCATGTTTTTTTTTTTTTTTTTTTTTTTCAAAATACACACAAGGGTATACAACCCAAGGTTCAGGACTAACTCCACACATACTCAAGTGAATAGAACAAATTCATAATCATGTAAGGCCATATATATATATATATATATCATTCATAACATTTAGCATCAACACCTCTCACTAAGGTACACCCTCATGTTCCAACACGAAACTTAACATATGCACATCAAATAACATAGAATCACGTAACCACATAACAAGTAACGGGTTGTTCTTACGAAGATTGTTAATCGCTCTAGAAATCTTTTTAGACCTCTAATTAGAAATCATGTTGATCAAGTGAATTTCCAATGAGATTTCTAAGAAACTTTTTGGACCCGACACAACATCCCCGAGACTTAACCCCATGCCTACATAATCATATAACATCTTAGCACATAAACATGTTATCACATAGAATGCAAACGTCGCTCACAATCCTGAGGTAAAACCCAACTGTGGTCAAAACCACTGTCCAAGAGCCAAGGTATTCAAACCCGATTAGCTCTGATACCAAGTTGTCACGCCCTGTATTTTATTACTCGGATAACATTACCAATATTCATTAATTAAGTCCATTTACAAATGACAATTCATCCTTTGATGAAATGATGAATGATTAAATATACATGTTCCCTCTAGTTATACAACAATGTCATTTACATACAAATAAAATAAATACCCTAAGGCTTACAATAAATAAGAGAGCGTTGCCTTTTACAAAGAATAGAACTAATCCAAAGAAACAATTAAAAACTACTACAGCTCATCACCACTATATAACCAGGCGAAGTTGTTTGATCCTCAAATTTGAAAACATTCCCTGTACACATGTACAGGTAGGGGGTGAGCAACCACTAGCTCACCAAACAATCTCATATTATAACTTTAGAAGATATGTGGGTACAAAGATACTCATATATAGACGTGAAATCATATCATGTCAAAACCATATGATTTTATTACATAATCTCTTAAATCTAATTTATTTTAATTAACCACAACTAGTTAATTTAAATAAATAAGCATGCCTCAATAGCAATATGACTTCCCTTTCAATTTGTTCAATTACCCCATTGTCAATTGAATCAAATAATTAAACAATTCATAATAACATTTAACAAAGTATCAAATACATTTATACATATCATATTATATTAAACCATACTTAGGTTTCTCTCCTCTTATAAAGAAGCCTTGCATACATTGTTATATAATTATTCAATATAATATTAAATATACACATAATATAATATTCTCTCTCTCTCTCTCTCTCTCTCTCTCTTATAGATATTGTAACAGTCTCCATGGTCTATTTGTGAATTTTGGAATTTGATTTCATGTCATCATATTTGCTGTACTCTATTAGTGGTTGTAACATGCCCTGGGGTTACCCGCGCGCGTTAACAGTTCAGACCCTCGATCTATTAAATTTAGTCTCACAAGTGTAATGTGAAACGTAGATGAGAGTCCAAATTTCACAACTTTTATAGAAAATTTATTTAATTGCAAAACCTTTGCCAGAAATGGATTGCGTCATCAGATCTTAGAGTCGCCACCTAATATTTTGAAAAAATTAGAAAACCCGTGACTCGTGCCAAGGCCACTATTTGTCGTACTCAGGGATGCTTAGCTCAGGACCTTAGGTATGGAGGGGGAAGGTCATTAATTCAGCACCCCCGCTTACCCAATCAAAAGATTAACATTTACTAACCATGATATGATTTTTATTTCCATTATGTGTTCATATTCTGATTATTAATAAATCCTAAAAATTTACTATGTGAAGCAAAACAAATATAGGCTATGCCGTCCAATTTGGAGCAATTTGATTTCATTGTTTTGAAAGTGTTTTCGAATAGTGCAATCATAAAAATTAATTTTATCCCAAATTAAATAACACAACCTTCACCCAGTGACATGCATAGAGTTATATTGAATAAACACACTGCCATATGGTAGGATGCTAAACATAGTAAGAAAATTATGTACAAGTGGGATGCTAAAGCATAAAAACTTACATATTTACTAACGTCCCGCGAATAGCTGCAAAACAAAGTTTGGAAGTATGCATGATCTTATATACAAATCCTAATGCAATTCACACATGAAATGCAACTATAGATCCGACTTCAAATATATGACATGTGAAACATGTTAAGACATGAGGTAGTGCACAAAATCACATAATAAGCAATTAACCCACAAATGCAAATTAGTCGGATCTTAAGGCATAAAGTATGGATGCAAAGCATGAATATGCTGACAAGCAAAATATACAACATATGTATATATATATATAGAAAGCAAGTAAAAGAACGAGATAGAAAGAAGCGGAGTGGAGAATTATTACAGCAATTGAATAATTACATATCCAAATATAGGAGGAAAGGAAGAAAATATTACAACAAAATAAAATCTTACAAATGTCTCAAATTAAAATAAAAACAAAAATTTAATACTCAAAATTTCTCCATTTTGACCTTACGGTTGCGTCCGAAATGATCTTTTTAGTTAGGAATAAGTCTTCTTGTCTCAAAAAGAGCCCAAAGTTACCTTTTCAGGGAGAATATTCTATTAGAGAAAAGAATATTCCGTCCAGATGCAAAATATTCCATCAATACTGACTGTGACGCTGACATGATAGGTTTGTCGACGTGGCATGACTTGATTGGCCCATGTTGATGATGTGGTGCTAAGATGATTATACCCAAAAATGAACTCAGGGATGGAATAGAGTTTTGAACCCTCAACCTAAAACGCAACATCCTTAACCTTAATCATTCTTCCGAAGCAACCTTGTGATGTATTTCCGTCAAAAATATATTTAAAGACTAAAACCAACAGGAGCAGCAAAAGCATAGATGCCACACAAAACATTTATATCTCTTTTTATTTTATTTTTCTCTTTTTTTTTTTATTTTATGATAAATATAACATAATTAATAAGTAACATATATATGCTTTAGAGATGTGCATGGTGGTTTCATCGACCACTGCACCTAAAATATATATTACAATATAATATCATATAATTAGTAAGAAATTACATTTTAACTAACTTAAATCACATTTTTATATCACATATTTAAACACATATTCTAAAATAAAATCTAAGGAATAGAGACTCAGCCTTCCACTTTCACAACCTAAATACCACATTTTTAAAATAGTAAAGAAAATACAAAAAAATAAATGGGAAGAAATTTAAGGAATAAAGGCTCAGCCTTCTATTTCCATAACCTAAATATCACATATTTAAAACAGTAAATAAAATATAAGAAAATAACTAAAAAGAAATCTAAGGAATAGAGGTTCAACATTCCACTTTCACAACCTAAATATCACATATGTAAGACAGTAAAAAAAAAATATAAGAAAATAAAGAAAAAAATTGCAAAAATTTACCTTTAAATAAAATTTTTAATTATTAAACTTTCTTCGTTATACCTTCGTGATTATGGTATATGTCTTCAAATCTTAGCAAGATGTTTAAATTTTAACTTTAATATGACTGTGGGTGATATAAACAAATATAAACAAACAAACATATAAACATACGATAATAATATAAAAATATTATATAATATATATGTATGGCGCCTTTGGTCAATTGACGTGGCTACTGACTTCAAATTGATTATTCCTTCTTCTTTTTTTATTCTAATTTTTAATATAATATAAAATATCTAAAATATAATATGTTACCCAAAAGACAATCTAAGAAGAGGGTGAATTAGGTTTTTATAATTAAAAATTAATAATACCCTAATAAAAATTATGACTAGCACAATAGATAAATATAGTTAATAAAATAAAAATAATTAAAAACAAGTGTTCTAACAACTATGTCAGTTAATGATTTTCGCATAGTGAAAATGTGAAATATAGCTACAACAATTTAATTAAAGTAAAGAGATAAGGAAGAGAGAGGCAAACAAATTTATAGTGGTTCGCCTTCAACTTGACCTACGCCCACTCCTCAAGTTTCACTTGAGATTTTTCACTATGCTGTAACTTCACGGGGATGCTAGTAACCTCTTTACAAATGGAGCAATCCTCTACAGATTTTACACAGACTTTCTAAGTCAAGAACACTGAGTGTACTACAGTCTTACAAGGTTGAAAAGAAGGTGTTTTTGCTTTCACAGAAAGTTACAAGAATTATCTCTCAAAGATAGATATAAAAATGAAGCTCTGGTTTTTCTGAAAACTTCACATAGGAAAGATAGGCTTCAAGCTATACGTCTTAGTGTATAATTTCTGAAAGAGGATGTAAACAAAAATTGAAGAACACTTCCCTGAGAATTTTTCAGAAAATAGATGTGAGTAATTATAGATTAAAAAATATTTTCTAATTTTTTGTTACTTGTTTACATTAGAGGCTTTGGTATATATAGTGAAACTTATAGCTGTTTATAGCCGTTGTATTCATTTGAATTTATAGTCGTTTATAGCCGTTGTATTCATTTGAATTTATAGCCGTTTATAGCCGTTGTATTCATTTGAATTTATAGTCGTTTATAGCTATTGTATTCCATTATTACTAATTTGAATATCTTCCACTCCTTCATTACTAATTTGAATATCTTCCACTTGAATCTTTTGGCCCGTCTTTGTCATCTTTGGTCAATTTGAACCTTTTTGGTCTTTCTTGTCTTTGAATGTTTGAACCTTTTGATGCATTCTTGTGTTGGGCTGTTTGAACCTTTTGGCTTACTGCTGTGCTAGACTATTTAAACCTTTTGGCCTGCTGCTGTATTTGGCTGTTTGAACCTTTTTATTTGATCAAATATTAAATACATTCTAACAACATTTAGGATAAAGGTTTAGGTGAGAAATAATGAGACAAAATAAATTTTGATTTTATTTTTTTCTTTCAAATAAATCATCAAAATAAATTTTGATTATATTTTTCTCTTCCAAATAAATTAAAAACATAATTAAATAAATTATCAAAATAAATAAGTCTAATAATCTCCTCCTTTTTGATGATAGCACACAATGATATTTTGATTTGATTTGGGGGTAAGAAAAGCTCCCCCTCAAGTCATGCTCCCTGAATTCATTTCTAAATACATAGGTTAGCACATGTGTAATAAACAAGCTTTAATTAGAGACATGATATAAGACTAAGATATCAAACTATAAATACATAATCATCAGATTAGTTTTCAAATAATACCATAATTTGAAAATAATACCATAATACATAATATCATAACAAAATAATACCATAATACATAACATCATATAATTTCTCCCCTTGTGACATTATCAAAAGGAAATCATGGGTCAGAATCTGGAGGAGGAGGAAAATGATAGTGATGAATGGCATCAAAAAATAGATAATCAAAACATATATATATATATATATATACTAGCGGTAACCCGTGCGATGTACGGAAAAATAGACTATATATATTTTGTGTGATAAATAAATCATCTTAATCTTAAATTATATCTTAATATATGTACACAAAAGTAATAAACACTGAAAAAATACATATAAATTAAGAAATAATATTATGAGCATAAAAATGAAGAAAATGAAAAGATATGCAGATGAACTAAAAATATTTAAAAATATATATACACACAAAGTAACAAACACAGAAAAAATGCATATAAAGTAAAAAATAATATTATACTGACCTTGTAATGATTTTTTTGCAAATAATCAAACTTGCAAAATGTAACAATGGAGAAGATTAGTTATTATGAGAAAATAAAAGATGATTGGAACAAACTGAATAGAGAAATGTGTGGGTGGAAGTTGTAGGAGTTGTTGGTTTCTTTTTTTTTCTTTTTCTTTTTTAAAATTGAGATTGAGAGTAAGATAGATATTATTGTGAGTAATGGATATAGATGAATATTTTATTATTTTTGGATAAGTATTATTATGAGTGATGGATATGGATGATTATTTTAGGAGTTGTTGGTTTCTTTTTTTTTCTTTTTATTTTTTAAAATTGAGATTGAGAGTAAGATAGATATTATTGTGAGTAATGGATATAGATGAATATTTTATTATTTTTGGATAAGTATTATTATGAGTGATGGATATGGATGAATATTTTAGGAGTTGTTGGTTTCTTTTTTTTTCTTTTTATTTTTTAAAATTGAGATTGAGAGTAAGATAGATATTATTGTGAGTAATGGATATAGATGAATATTTTGTTATTTTTGGATAAGTATTATTATGGGTGATGGATATGGATGAATATTTTATTATTTTTTAATTTTATATTTTATATAAAGAGAAGAAGTGAGAAGGCTTGAAGAGTGGGAAGGGAGGTAAAGGAAAGTGCCACGTAATATTTTTTTTTTCAAAATTATGAGAATTTAGGATTCAAGTATTATATTCATTAATTTCATATATTATATGAAAGTTTTATTCATCTTGATCCTTCAATAAAATAAGGATCAAGAAAACAAATTTGATAAGAAATTGATTCTAAACTTAATTATTGAAAAAAAAAAAATTTCAAAGATATAATTTAGAAATGAGATTGAAGAAATACTATAACGAATGACAGTCTTATAAAAAAATTATAAAAAAATAAAACATAACAATGATCTAATGCAAATTATTTTTAATAACTAATAGAAAGAATCTCAAATTATTACCTTTTATAAATATAGTGAAGAAAATTAATTTTGTGAGATTTTTGTGCTACCTTCTCCTATGTAGCCTTTATTATTTCATTATTAATACTATTCTCATTCAGAGCGATAATTTTTTATTTTATTTTATAATCTTTATCATTTGGTAGATAATAACGAATAATAAAAATTATCAAGAGAGGGTTAAGAATTTAATAAGAGATAAGAAGTTATAGATAAGAGCATTTCATAAGATAAAAAATTTAAAATAAAAAAAGATAATATGTGATAGGAGAAAAAAAAAAGAGTAAATCAAAATAAAGATTTAGATATATATGTTTTTGATAGATATATAGATTAACAAATCAAATCTTTATCTAAATTTTATTATTTTAATTTTTTGAAAATCAATTATTTAATCTTTATCTTTATTTGTAGGCCATGAAATTAATCTTTATAAATTATTTATCAATTTTTATATGTTTATTTATCTATAAGTCATGAAATTATTTTTTTTAAAATAATTGTTAAAATTTTTATCCATATCTATAGGTCATGAAATAAATTTTCATAAATTATTTATGAATTTTTATATGTTTATCTATAATGAAATTAATTAAAGTACGAAATGAGGGGAAAAAAAAAAGAGAGTAATTTTGTTTTTTCTTAAAAAAAAAAACAATTATTTAATCTTTATCTTTATTTGTAGGCCATGAAATTAATTTTTATAAGTTATTTATCAACTTTCATTTGTTTATTTATGGGAAGAAATTTTAAATTATCTATAAATTATGAAATTAATTTTTTTTAATTAATTATTTATTTTTTATCTTTATCTGTAGATTATAAAATTAATTTTCAGTTTTTATATGTTTATCTATATGGAGGAATTTTGAAATTCAAATCTTTATCCATAAGTAATGAAGTAAGATAGATATTATTGTGAGTAATGGATATAGATGAATATTTTGTTATTTTTGGATAAGTATTATTATGGGTGATGGATATGGATGAATATTTTATTATTTTTTAATTTTATATTTTATATAAAGAGAAGAAGTGAGAAGGTTTGAAGAGTGGGAAGGGAGATAAAGGAAAGTGCCACGTAATATTTTTTTTTTCAAAATTATGAGAATTTAGGATTCAAGTATTATATTCATTAATTTCATATATTATATGAAAGTTTTATTCATCTTGATCCTTCAATAAAATAAGGATCAACAAAACAAATTTGATAAGAAATTGATTCTAAACTTAATTATTGAAAAAACAAAAATTTCAAAGAGATAATTTAGAAATGGGATTGAAGAAATACTATAACGAATGACAGTCTTATAAAAAAATTATAAAAAAATAAAACATAACAATGATCTAATGCAAATTATTTTTAATAACTAATAGAAAGAATATCAAATTATTACCTTTTATAAATATAGTGAAGAAAATTAATTTTGTGAGATTTTTGTGCTACCTTCTCCTATGTAGCCTTTATTATTTCATTATTAATACTATTCTCATTCAGAGCGATAATTTTTTTTTTTTTTTATTATAATCTTTATCATTTGGTAGATAATAACGAATAATAAAAATTATCAAGAGAGGGTTAAGAATTTAATAAGAGATAAGAAGTTATAGATAAGAGCATTTCATAAGATAAAAAATTTAAAATAAAAAAAGATAATATGTGATAGGAGAAAAAAAAAAAAGAGTAAATCAAAATAAAGATTTAGATATATATGTTTTTGATAGATATATAGATTAACAAATCAAATCTTTATCTAAATTTTATTATTTTAATTTTTTGAAAATCAATTATTTAATCTTTATCTTTATTTGTAGGCCATGAAATTAATCTTTATAAATTATTTATCAATTTTTATATGTTTATTTATCTATAAGTCATGAAATTATTTTTTTTAAAATAATTTTTAAAATTTTTATCCATATCTATAGGTCATGAAATAAATTTTCATAAATTATTTATGAATTTTTATATGTTTATCTATAATGAAATTAATTAAAGTACGAAATGAGGGGGGAAAAAAAAGAGAGAGTAATTTTGTTTTTTCTTAAAAAAAAAACAATTATTTAATCTTTATCTTTATTTGTAGGCCATGAAATTAATTTTTATAAGTTATTTATCAACTTTCATTTGTTTATTTATGGGAAGAAATTTTAAATTATCTATAAATTATGAAATTAATTTTTTTTAATTAATTGTTTATTTTTTATCTTTATCTGTAGATTATAAAATTAATTTTCAGTTTTTATATGTTTATCTATATGGAGGAATTTTGAAATTCAAATCTTTATCCATAAGTAATGAAGTAAGATAGATATTATTGTGAGTAATGGATATAGATGAATATTTTGTTATTTTTGGATAAGTATTATTATGGGTGATGGATATGGATGAATATTTTATTATTTTTTAATTTTATATTTTATATAAAGAGAAGAAGTGAGAAGGCTTGAAGAGTGGGAAGGGAGGTAAAGGAAAGTGCCACGTAATATTTTTTTTTTCAAAATTATGAGAATTTAGGAATCAAGTATTATATTCATTAATTTCATATATTATATGAAAGTTTTATTCATCTCGATCCTTCAATAAAATAAGGATCAAGAAAACAAATTTGATAAGAAATTGATTTTAAACCTAATTATTGAAAAAACAAAAATTTCAAAGAGATAATTTAGAAATGGGATTAAAGAAATACTATAACGAATGACAGTCTTATAAAAAAATTATAAAAAAATAAAACATAACAATGATCTAATGCAAATTATTTTTAATAACTAATAGAAAGAATCTCAAATTATTACCTTTTATAAATATAGTGAAGAAAATTAATTTTATGAGATTTTTGTGCTACCTTCTCCTATGTAGCCTTTATTATTTCATTATTGATACTATTCTCATTCAGAGCGATAATTTTTTTTTTTATTTTATAATCTTCATCATTTGGTAGATAATAACGAATAATAAAAATTATCAAGAGAAGGTTAAGAATTTAATAAGATATAAGAAGTTATAGATAAGAGCATTTCATAAGATAAAAAATTTAAAATAAAAAAAGATAATATGTGATAGGAGAAAAAAAAAAAAAGAGTAAATCAAAATAAAGATTTAGATATATATGTTTTTGATAGATATATAGATTAACAAATCAAATCTTTATCTAAATTTTATTATTTTAATTTTTTGAAAATCAATTATTTAATCTTTATCTTTTTTTGTAGGCCATGAAATTAATCTTTATAAATTATTTATCAATTTTTATATGTTTATTTATCTATAAGTCATGAAATTATTTTTTTTAAAATAATTTTTAAAATTTTTATCCATATCTATAGGTCATGAAATAAATTTTCATAAATTATTTATGAATTTTTATATGGTTATCTATAATGAAATTAATTAAAGTATGAGGGGGAAAAAAAAGAGAGTAATTTTGTTTTTTCTTAAAAAAAAAAAAATCAATTATTTAATCTTTATCTTTATTTGTAGGCCATGAAATTAATTTTTATAAGTTATTTATCAACTTTCATTTGTTTATTTATGGGAAGAAATTTTAAATTATCTATAAATTATGAAATTAATTTTTTTAATTAATTGTTTATTTTTCATCTTTATCTGTAGATTATAAAATTAATTTTCAGTTTTTATATGTTTATCTATATGGAGGAATTTTGAAATTCAAATCTTTATCCATAAGTAATGAAATTAATTTTAATTTTAATTAATCAAACAAATAAAAAATGAAGAAAAATAGAAAACATGATAGGTAATCAAAGAAGATTGACATGTAGGAAAGAGAGTGTTTCAAAATTATGAGAATTTAAGAATAAATATTTGGAAATTTTTGACAAAACAACTACATTTGGTTATATATATAGTATAGATATGATTCGCCCGCGTCTTTTTTTTTAAATCACGTCGGACATGCGTCCTCACTTTTGCGTCAGTCGACTGATAAAAGCGACACGGGTCAATTAGCTGCCTCGTCTCTCTCTCTCCCTCTTGTCGTCTTCTCCTCCTTCTTCTTCTTAATCACTCTCTTTGCCTTCTTCTTCCTCATTTGCTTCCATCCCTTTCGTCTTTTGCGTGAGAAAGATAGATCAGAGAGATTGAGCAGAGCAGAAAGGCTACCAGAAATGATCCTCCGTTCGATTACATCTCTCTCTCTCTCTCTTACTACATGGCTTCGTCCCATCCCTTTACTCTCTTTCCGGACCTAAATGATCTCGTAAGCGCTGTTGGGCTGAGTGCCCCGGTTCCCACTCTTCCCAACTTTCCTATGATGTCGATTGAGCAAATAATGGCAGCTCAATCAGACATTGAAGCCAATCATTTCACATCGACGCGTCTGATGGAGACGATGATCGATCAAAATTGGCTCACCGAGCAGAGCAGGGCGGGTGAGCTCCACAGTCAACGCCCAACTTGCTCGTTCGGTGCATATACAAAAATCTTGTGGCGAAGATAGGTAATCAAGGCGAAAATAAAGAGCTTAGATGGAAGACCACCTTCATAGCCTGATTTGGAGCAACGTTGTTCTTGGCTTTTAATAGTCGGCGGAGAGTGCTCGCTCTCGACGACAGCACCGGGGTAGGGACGTCAAGCATCGCCCAAGGTGATAAAAAGAAGAAGAGAGCAGTGGAAGAGACGAGTAAGTAAGATCGGGTATGGCCGTAAAAAAAAATGAAGGTTTTTTTTTTTTAATGGAAATATTTGTATTTTGATTTGTTGTTGTTGTTTTTATGTTTAAGTACTGAAAATGAAATTAAAAAGCAGAGAAAAAAAAAAGAAAATTAAGCCCAAACAAAAAATAATAATGAGAAAAAAATAAAAATAAAAGAAATTAAGCCTAATAGCAAACTTAAAAAAAATGAAAATAAAATAATACCAGCAGAAGTTAAACTTAATGGGACATTGGTGTTGTTGGTAATGTAAAAAAAAATACTATGAGAGTTTTTAAAAAAATCAATGTATGCAATGTTAATTTTACCTCAAGATGCAGAATCCAAAAAAAATTACATAGTTGAGAATAACAAATTGTTAAGGAAAATAAATGTATGAAGGGCTTATGAGCATTCAACTGACATAAATGTTTCCATATCAATATAGTAATACACATATATCATTTTAACAAAAATTCAAGTTTCACAGTCATAACAAAACTTTTTAAGTAGAAATCGACATTCCAAGCTCGCCACGAATAAAATTGAAGCGATTCTCGCTTAGGGGTTTTGTGAAATATTCACCAATTACTTGTCGGTGTTTACAAATTCAAGTACAATATCTCATTTTTGAACATGATCTCTTAAAAAATGATGTCGAATTTCAATATGTTTTGTTTGTGAGTGTTGAATCGAATGTTTGTTTAAATTGATGGTACTGGTATTATCACAATGTAGCATCAAGTTTAGATAAATGCCATGGGTGCAATAAGGAGAAGTTCCAAAGGTCAAGAATAAGACACACTTGTTGTTGTAGCAAGATAATATGGCAGCAATGAATCAATGAGCTTATCCATTATGAAGAATTCATGTTATTTCAATTTATTTTCAAGCAAGAGCCAAGGAGATAACAAATTGTTAAAAGTATATGTGAAGTAGTTGAGCATGATCTAACAATCGATTTGAGCATGATCTAACAATCAATTTCTAGCAAAAGCGTATTGATTTTATACAAGATAGTTTAAAAAAATATGTGAGTTGCAAGCTCATTAATGTGATATCAAAAATAGAATAGAATCTGAGGGAATTTTTTTTAAAAAAAAATAATCTAGTTTAAATTCTGTCCCTTGTTTCATTTGGCAAAATCAATAGGAGATATGATAAATGAAAGCTCATAACTGAAATGTTTTCCTTAATAATATCAAATAGGATGCCAAATATTACAAATAAGGATGCCAAAATGATACCAATATGCAATCTACCAAGGATACCAATATGCAATCTAGAAGATTTAACAATCATAACTCAAGCATTATGTAGAATACCAAATATTGCTCATAATAGGTTAAACTCAATATAATCTCATGGCGCTAATGTAATTCCAAAAAATGAAGCATGTTCAAGATATATGCCAAGAAAAATCATGAATTTCAATATATAACACACATTTAAGCATAGGCATGATTCTTAGGCAAGAGCATCATCAAAGAGTATACATTGCAAATCATATGAAGCATAATCAATATTTTTCATATCAAAGTAATAACAATATTAGCTCAAAGGATATAAGATAGAATTTTTACCTAAAAAGCTTAAGAGAGTGTAGGAGGCATACCTTTGGTTCATGAGTTAGAAGCTTTTCAATCTTCAATTTTCTTTCATGAAGAGTTCATCTCAAAAGGGTTTAACAAGTATGTCAGCAAAACGATTTCTCCCCCTAAGTTGGTGTTACCCTTTTCTAATATGATTTTGTGTAAATATAGCATTCATAGAACAATCACTATTACTCAATAAAAATACAGCACAAATCACTTCTTATCACAAACTCAAAAAGTGAAAAATAATTCAATGATCAAACAAGAGTTTGGAATGCTATTTTTTAGAATTTTCAAGTTGTAGCACATAGCATAATATGCATAAGAAAATAGTGTTATGCTCTTTGTTTTATTAAGAAATGATGCAACAATCGCATTTAATCATATAATATTATCAAGAGGCATTTTCATCAATTCAATCCACATACTCAAGTGTGATGAAACATTTTACTTAATGTGGAACACAACATGAATGTTATAAACAATTAATTCAACAATTTATCAATCAAAAGCATTTCATGAGATGTATGCCAATGTAATCCATATTCAAAAGATACTCAATAGGATAGATGCAATGTCTCTACAAACGTATGATACTTCTTTTCATTTAGACATTGTTGATGGATTTTAATCAAGGAATTTCACAACTCATTTAAATATTCCAATGTAAAGCATATAAGCATGAAATTTTCATATTGAGCATATTCTTGAGATCACAAATGTAGAATTCAAAATATAGATAATATACATCTCAAAAATATGCTATGACATCAAAATTGATTCTACAAAGATATGACTCAAAAAGGAATTAACATATTAGTATGAAGTCATCTATAAGATGTGAAAAGTATGCTCACAAAAAAATTTATCACTTCTTATCTCTTTTTTATAGCAATGGATGACATGATATAAAATGTTAATGAATACATGAATCATTCATATTCTAATAGGCATTCATCAAAATAATATAATTCTCATTTTTGAGTTCAATGAATGTTTGAAAGAAACTAGCAGAACATGACTTAGCAAACTTAGTACAATTAGGTTACATGGAAGCAATGATTAGACACAACCTATTGTACACAAATTACAACTTAAAGAATATAGAACTTTAAGCTTAAAGGTGTGTTAGGAGTTATACCTTCATTTACCTCTTTGGAATCTTCACCCATACATTACCTCTATTGTTTATCTTGGCGATTTTCATTTCATCATTCTTCTTCTTGTAGGAGCTGATTTTGCTCTTTAGATTGAACACTCTTGTTGTGCATTTCCTCTCAAAGTCCTTGGTGTTCTTTGAAATTCCACCTACAAAATATCTTGATTTCTTTCTTGGTACCCATACTTTCTTGGGTCCATGGGGATTAGTCTCAAAAACATTTAATCTCATAAAAGGTTTAGGAGGATCAAAACCAATGCCTATTTTGTCAAAAACACATCTTTTATTTTCAAGAAGCTTGTTGAGGTTTTCTTTTCCTTTTACAAAATTTTCAAGAGTTTTGTTTAAATCTTCAACATTGTTTTTCAAAATGTTTTTCTCATTGGTAATAGACGAAAAGTCAATTTTCAAAGTAGCATTTTCCATTTTTAAAATGCCCACATCATTTAAAAGAGAAGTAACTAATTTCTTTAATTTAGAATTCTTAACACAAACATTTCTAAATATGTCATATAATTCATTGAAAGCACTTTCAAGTTCTACATAATTAGAGATTACCTCATCTTGAGTGGATTCTTCTTCTCCAAGAGCCATGAGACACATGTTGGCTACTTCATCATTTTCTCCACAAATGGCTTCCTTTTTACTGCCATCCATCATTGAAAGTTCATGAGCCATGAGTGAGTTTAGGAGTTCTTCAATGCCTAATTTTGTTAGCTCTTTTGCTTCTTGGATAGCTGTAACCTTAGATTCTCATTCATTTGGCAAAGACCCAAGTATTTTTTTTACAAGCTTACCATTAGTATAAGATTTACCAAGAGATTTTAGAGTATTAATAATATTGGTAAATTTATAAAACATCTTAGAAATAGATTTAAATGATTCCGTTGTAAAGAGTTCATAATCATGAATAAGCATGTCAATCCGAGACTCTTTCATTTGGCTAGTTCCTTCATAGGTGATTTTAAGTTTATCCCAAATCTCTTTAGTAGTAATACACCTAGAAATTCTATTCTATTCATTTGCATCTAGTCCACACACAAGAATAAGCTTGGATTTAGCATTAGCTTAAAGGAGTTTATAATCACGCTCATCAAATTCATCCTCAAGTTTAGGCATACTGATATGGTCTACTACCTTGGTAGGGATTTTAGGACCTTTAGTGATAATGAGCCACAAAGCACAATTGGTAGCTTGAAGATACAAAGTCATTTTTTTTTTCTAATGAATGTAATTACTACCATCAAAGAGAGGTGGCCTTATAGTGATCCCAGTTTTACCCCGGCCTTTATTGTGTTCTAGACTCGAGTTCTGTGATTGTATATTGTTGTCTATGTCTTGTTTCTTCCCTTTAATTCTTTGAATTTGAGTTTTTGGACTTGTTGGGTGAGTTTGGAACAGATTGGTTATCTTTTGGTACAAATGGTTGTGGCCCAGATTTTGGCTTCTTGGTTCGAGCGAGGCTTCTTGCGCTCAAGCGAGTCTTGTTTAATCTGTTATTCGCTTGAGCGAGGCTTCTTGTGCTCGAGCATGCGTCTGTGTTGGGTGGCAGACTTGAAACTTTGCATTCTTCGCTCGAGCGAGGCGACCCTTTTGTGTCTGGTCGCTCGAGCGAGAACTCTTTCGCTCGAGCGAGCCTAGTACACATCGATTACATGGCGCTTGCTTTTCTTGCATTTTTATCTTCTTTTTCACTCTCAAACCCTAAATCTGCAGCTTTTCTCTCTACAAGCCACCTTCTCTCTAAGGTTTCATCTAAATTCATTGTGTTCTTGACCCTAGTGTCTTTGAGAATAAGGTAGAGGGCTTCAAGAGCTTCGTGTTGATCCAAGTAAGAGTTGATTTCATCATCTTTGGAGTTTCGATCTTGCTTGTTCGTCTTCTACATTTAAGGTAGAGATTTTCTACACTCTAATATGGTTTTTAGCTTAATTATTTGCTATTGTGTATAGATGATGAGATTTGGTTGTGGTTTGGACAAATCTAAGATTTGGGTATGAAATGAAAAGAGGGGTTTTGATGTATAAGAGATAAATGAGTATGGGGTTTGAATATAAGATCTTGGTGTACCAAAATAGTTGATTTTGGGTGTTTGAGTCAATATAAACAAAAGGAGATTTTTCCCTAATTTGATAAAATGATTATTTTGTATAAATAATTGGAATTAACATTGAATATATTAAATTGGATGGTTATTGATATAGATGGTGATATTGGTTATGTATTATCTCACCTATGGAAGTTTTGAATAAACTATTTAATTCGATGTTGAACATCTCTTGGAAATAAATGTATTGGGCTATCGGTGGAGGATAGTCATGATCGTCGTAGAAGTTGTATAAGGATTAGGCGATTTAATACTAATCTATTGTTGGTGTCATTGAATATGACCATGTTTATAAATACATTATATGTGTATGTTTATTGGGAAAAGAAATGGGATGTACTCCATATATGATTATGGTTATAAATACATTGCATATGTATATTTGTTTGGGGAGGAGAAAGGGGATGGACTCCATTTGAAGCAAGTTGGCTTGAGTGTCCTGGGTGAAAGACCCGAAATCTTTTATATAAATGGGTGCCAGTTCCTTCGGACGAAATATCTGTAAAATGGCAAAGTTTGAAGTGTTTATGTGTGTTTTGCATAAATGGAAAACCATTGAGTTGTAGTCTCATTTTGGTTATTGAAAGATAATGAATTTAACTCATGAATTGAGTAGTAGATATATGAACTAGAAATGAATTGAGGGAAAATGGATTAAGATTGGTCTTAGTGGCATATGGGTATGCAGGGCTTGTGGATGCTTCCATATCGGTATTGTTTATGTATGTGGTATTTATACCTTTGCTAAACCTCATAAATTGTGTTAGATTATTTCTACTAGGGTGTTGGCTCACCCTATACGGGAATATTATTTTCAGGTGCAGGTGAGATGTTTCCTCCAAGGCAATAGCGTGGATAGACTTTCGGGAAGCAATGGCTTCTTATTTATGCTTTGTGTGTGTATGTTTGTTATTTGTAAAGCCGAGGGCTTAAGATGTAATGAGCGAGACTCAATTTGTGTAACCAAGCAATGACTTGGAAAGATGTAAGTCTACATGACATTTAACTGGCTGTTAAACAGTGAACTCTGATATATGAAAGTATGTTGTTTCTCATATTTATTCCGCATATGAGTTATCATTATTGTATTATTTTGGAGGCGTGATAGGCCTATTGCTAGCTTGTCCTATAGCATAGTAAGTAGAATACATGGTTGCTATGGATAAAAAACTCAAGATTGTTAAATCTAAATAAGAGCCCTAGGCTCTGATACCAATTGTTATCCAAAAGACAACCTAAGAGGGAGGTGAATTAGGTTTTTACAATTAAAAATTAATAATAACCTAATAAAAATTATGACTAGCACAATAGATAAATAAAGTTAATTAAATAAAAATAATTAAAAACAAGTGTTCTAACAACTATGTTAGTTAATGATTTTAGCACAGTGAAAATGTGAAATATAGCTACAACAATTTAAATAAAGTAAAGAGATAAGGAAGAGAGAGGCAAACAAATTTATAGTGGTTCGGCTTCAACTCGGCCTACGTCCACTCCTCAAGCTTCACTTGAGATTTTCCACTATGCTCTAGCTTCACGGGGGTGCTAGCAACCTCTTTACAAATGGAGCAATCCTCTACGAATTTTACACAGACTTTCTAAGTCAAGAACACTGAGTGTACTACACTCTTACAAGGTTGAAAAGAAGGTGCTTTTGCTTTCACAGAAAGCTACAAGAATTATCTCTCAAATATAGATATAAAAATGAAACTCTGATTTTTCTGTAAACCTCACACAGGAAAGATAGGTTTAAAGCTATACGTCTTAGTGTATAATTTCTGAAAGAGGATGTAAACAAAAATTGAAGAACACTTCTCAGAGAATTTTTTCAGAAAATAGATGTGAGTGATTATCGATCAAAGAATATTTTCTGATTTTTTATTACTTGTTTACATTAGAAGCTTTGGTATATATAATGAAACTTATAGCCGTTTATAGGCATTGTATTCATTTGAATTTATACCCATTTGTAGTCGTTGTATTCATTTAAATTTATAACTGTTTATAGCCGTTGTATTCCATTATTACTAATTTGAATATCTTTCACTTAAACCTTTTGGCCTGCTGTTTTGCCGAGCTGTTTGAACCTTTTGGTCTGTTCTTTGTCTTTGAAATTTGTTTGAAACTTTTGGCTTGTCTTTGTGAAATTTGTTTGAACCTTTTGGTCTATTATCTTGTGCTAAATTTGTTTGAACCTTTTGGCCCGCCGCTATCTTTGAAATTTGTTTGAACCTTTTGATTTGATCAAATATTAAATACATTCTAACAACATTTAGGATAAAAGTTTAGGTGAGAAATAATGGGACAAAATAAATTTTGATTCTATTTTTCTCTTTCAAATAAATTAAAACATAATTAAATAAATCATCAAAATAAATGTTGATTCTATTTTTCTCTTTCAAATAAATCATCAAAATAAATTTTGATTCTATTTTTCTCTTCCAAATAAATTAAAAACATAATTAAATAAATCATTAAAATAAATAAGTCCAACATAATTTTTATACCAATTTATCCCTTGATTCACTTGTTGAGCCGACCTTTTATAGGCAACAAACAAACATAAACAAAAAATATTATGAAAGATATTATATATAATATGCATATATATATATATATATCAAAAATGTTTGGAAATACTAAAAATGGAGCACTAGGGGGAGCTCTAATGAGCTGGCCCCCCATTGATGATAATGAATGTGAGGGTAAACTACCAATAGGTCATAATAATTGAACTTAATTCACATTAAGTCCTATTGAAAATAAGTCTTAGTAAAATCGTCGTTAAAAATATTTTTTTGTGACGATTTTTTACATATGTCGCTAAAAATTGACAATTAGTGACTTTTTGTTGTCATGATTTTTATAAATTGTCTCTAAAATTTACAATTAGTGACGTTTTTCTGTGACGAATTTTTCAAATTGTCGCTAAAAGTTGTGAATTAATGACACTTTTTATGACGATTTTTTTAAACTGTCGCTAAAACTTATAATTAGTGACATTTTTTGTGATTTTCATATTGTTGCTAAAAATTAACAATTAGTGACATTTTTTAATAGTGTTTAATAAAAAATGTCATTAATTATTATAGACCTATTGGACAATAAGTCCACTTATTAGGACGTACACGTAAGTCCCCCATAATGTGATGGCTGAGTCTGTTTTTTTTTTTTTTTTTTTAGGGGGGGGTTAAATTTCTAGCTCATTAGCACTGATTAACGCTTTATTTTTTAGAGCTCTCAATTAGCGCTCTCTCTCTCTCTCTCTCTCTCTCTCTCTCTCTCTCTCTATGGTGCCTTTGGTCAATTGAGGTGGCTGCCGACTTCAAATTGATTATTTCTTCTTATTCTTTTTTATTCAATTTATTTTTTAATATAATATAGAATATCTAAAATATATTATTTATACCAATTTATATAAAAACATCAAAAACATATACAAACACATAAAATTATAAAAATATTACAAAATAATAAACTAATAAAATAGAGTTTATCGATCTAAAATATTTTGGCCAAAATAGGTAAACGTTGGAATTTAAAGTTTAAATATAACTTTTTTTACTGAGGAATTCATAAAATAGCTGTGGAGGGGTGATTTGGAAATACTCTTGAATCCTAAAGGACGTTCCTGATCCTCTGATTGCCACCTGAAAAAGGGATTAACACTCCGGTCGGGATGCCGGAATTAGCACTCCGACGGACAAATCAGTATATATCTCACATTTTCTTATGTCTCAAGCTTTTTTTTGGGGTTCTTTCTCACATACCTTTCTTTGGCTGATATTTTTCTATTTATATCTGCTTCTGGGCCTCAGGGTCGAGCCCACTTTTAATCCACCGTGTGATTGTTCACTCAGCTTCTTCCGTCGTCAACCAATTCCTACTCGGCTCCTCGCTCAACTGGTCCTATGGCCGATTATGATGCTCGGCTTCTAGATGATACAAGACGGGGCCGAATATAATATATATCTTGATCTTCCATACGTGTATTCAGTATCTTTGCATCCCGTTTTATTCGGTTTCCACAATTGCCCCCCAAACACCACACTAAGAACAGTTAGTTGGCGTGTTTGGTTTCAAACTTGAAAAGATGAGAAAACAAATGGCGGTTGACCCCATTCCAACGCATGTCAGAACACACGCGTTTTAGGCATCATTACATCTTCCCGCCTCTTCGTACGCTTTCCTCATTTAATGTGATTTGAAACTATGTTGTCCCTTTGAATGTAAGTTTTTGGAATACTCAAAGCCTACAGTTTGCCTTTCGATATACCTCCATTTCACGACCTCTGCAACTTCCTCCTATCTCTCATTGTCTCTTTTGCTTCCTGTAAGTTCTCTTCTCCCTCATTTTGAATCCCATTTCCTTGTTTATTTTTAGTTTTTCATAATCCTTAGGCTGGGTAGGATGGCGAAACACTTGAAAGAACTCCTTTTTGCGGATCGAATTGCTGGTTTTCAACGCCACTATTCCATCCCCGACGACGTCCATCTGTCACTCGTGACAAACGGTACCATTGATATAGAGAGGACTAATGAAAGTACAATCATCTTTCCTCTCCTATCAATTGCTGAGGGAGGAGTCCATTTTCCTTTTCACCCATTTCTAAGAGCCGTCCTTCGCCACTGGGGTTTAATCCCTTCCCAGCCTAATGTAAATTTTTTCCGAATCATAATGGAGATTATAGAGTTGAACTGACGCCTTAGGATTAACCTTGGTATACCCACAATTCGACATTGTTATACCTTAGCCAAATCTTCTGGCCGGCAGGGATGCTATTTTCTCAGGGCCAAGGATACCGATCATCACTTAGTGACTATGCTTGCCAGTTCTGGTAAGCGTGTTAATGATGTAATGGTCATTGTCCAAGGTAACTGGAAATTCGGCGAAGGTGAAGATCGCCTGGATCTCGTGCCAAGACGAAGAGGCAAACCAGGTGGCCGTATAGCTCCTTATTATTTTTTTATTGTTATATATTTATTCGGCTCTCCTTCTACGTACTTACCATTTGATTTGTGCAGGAAACGCTTTGAAAAAAGTTTTGGTTTCAACCGACGACGCCGTACTTGCGGACATTAAAATCGTACTCCAATTCTTTGGCCGTCCAAGCCTTCAAAAACAAGGGAGGGCGGCCCACATTCTTCTAAGATACGAGCCAACTTATACAACGTTTTCGGCGGCAGACAACATTCCAATTCCAAGAGGCGACCAGCAGCTTATGGCCCTTATCTTTCCCAACTTCAAAAACCTAAGGCAGATTGGTTTAGAAGCCTCCAATTTGGAACACGTGGAAGAACAAGCAGCCGAACTGATCGCCGAGGACCCAAACTAGTTGGAAGCCGAGGTAGACGAAGCTCTTAACTCGGCCTTTGAGGAAGCCGAACTCAATCCGTCTGACCTTCTATCCATATCAAGCCGAGGGGACGTCTCCTTCGAAGACATTTTTACAAACTTAAGAGACCTTCTTGGTGCTTATCCTAAGAATATGGCTAGGGAATCGCTCACGCAACTTGCTCGGAAGAAAAATGCCGAAAGGATGGCTGCCAGGAGGAGAGCCGAGGTTGTCCGATCGGAAACTCCACCCGCTACAGTCGCTGAGTCTTCTCCGCCTATTATTGCGGAAGAAACGGCTTAGACCGAAACGGCCGAGATAAAGTAGGTAGAATGGGCGGATGAGGCTGTGCAAAGGGGGAGAAAACGCCCCACTGAGTAAGAAGCCATGCACGATGAGGACCAGAGTGACAAACGGCTGCGCATTGAGGAATCGGACTTGGTTGTTCCGTTCACTGTTCAACCAAGGATAAGGAATATGCCGATTGCCTCTGGTGCGTCGGCTTTGAAGGACCCGGCTGTGGCCTTGAGTATGGCCTCCTCAATATCCCTACCGGTTGACAGGGCCACATTTTGCACGGAGCCAGATCTAATGTTGATTGCTTTGGCCACTCAGTCAGCCTTATTGCTACATTACTTGCCTTATCTGCAGTCTTCTATCTAAACATATATATATATATATATATAAATATTTTTCTTATTATTTGTTTGTTGTAACACTATTTCCTTGTTTTGTAGACGGTGGGCAGAATAGTCGAGATCGACCGCCGTCAACATGACGCCATAGAACAAATCGGCTTGTTGAAAGCCGAAATTGACAATGAAAAGAACAAGGTTGTGGTAGCCTCTCAAAGGGCCGATTATGAGGCAGCACAAGCGGCGGAGGAACGAGGAAGAGCCGACTCTGAGACTAAGTGAGCGAGGAATTTCAACCAATTAAGGCTTGCCGCTGAGGAGAGGGAAAAGGCGAGCGAAGATGCGCTCAAGTTATCCAAGGAGGTGATCACCAAGCTAAAAGCCGACTTAGAAGAATCGAAGAAGGCAAAGGCAATAGCCGACTTTGAAATTTCCAAAGCGTTCCAGGCTAGGAAGGATGCCGCCTTGGAAAACTACGTGGAAGAAATGCCGAAGTTCGAGAATCGGGGCTTCAAACACGGCTGTGTCAAAGCCCTCACTGCTACGAATGTGACATTGGCGCAGCCGATTCCATACGAGCACGTGGACGTTGACCCGTTGGCGTCTGACCTTGAAGATTGATTTAAGGCATGTTTTGATTTTTGGTAGGCATCTTAGATGCATAGTTTTTGTAGGTTTTTGTTTGTAGATTTTCATTTCTTTAAATGTAAGCTAATTTTCATGTGTAAAATGACTGCTATTAGCTCTCAATTTATTAATGAAAATTTTCTGTGCTCTCAAATTTACTGCATATACTATTTGTCTTTAATTCATTAATAACAATTCCTTATGCTTTTCTGTTTGCTATATGAGTAAATATTATATCTGATAAGTTAACCGAATCAATTAAACATCCTCTGCCTCTTTGCTATTTAGCCGAATAACTAAAAGAATCAGCAGTTAACAATTTGGAAAGGTTCATGAAAATTCGATAGACTAACAAGTAAAACGACTTAAGGCTTCGGCATCTGGTTGATTATATTACTGAATCTGCACTTGACCCAACTGGTGCATGAACTGGGACGCCGAATGACATTAGCTCATGGAACGGCTGTGGCTTATAAGATGATCTGGATCAGGCTTAAACAAGCCGATTCGATTAATGAAGCTACCCTTGCCCCAGCTGGTATATGAACTTGAATGCCGAATGCTATTAGTTCATGGAGTGGCTGGGGCGTCGAATGATATTATTTCATGGAATTGCTGGGACACACAGCTTGATCGGCGCAAGGCCTCCATTTGGCTTATTAGATTTGTGAATCTACCCTTGCTCCAGCTAATGCATGAACTTAAACGTTGAATGCTATTAGTTCATAGAGTGGCTTGGGCGCCGAATGATATTAGTTTATGGAATGGCTGGGGCACACAAGTTGATCGGCGCAAGGCCTCCATTTGGCTGATTAGATTAATTAATTTGCCCTTACCCCAGCGGATACATGAACTGGAACGCCGAATGCTTCTAATGCATGAACTGGAATGTCTAATCGAATCTGGCGAAAGGTTTTGAAATTGAGCATTGATGAGACTGCCTTGGGGGCGTTGCACCCGTTAGGAATAAATGGGGTGGGTGCTAGGTGCATGGAGGTGCTATTGTTACGTTCAGAGTCAACAAATTGAAAGGGAAAAAAAGCAGTGTGGAAATCGTGGATGGCAAGAAGATTATTCTTCAACAGTAGAGGAGAAGGGAGAACATTAACGGAGCTGGACGTAGAGATGAATCGAGGTGGCGAGCCTACGTGCACAAGGAGTAGGATATCGAGGGAGTGTGAAAAATGCCAGTTCCCACGTCGTTGTAGTAGGTCACCCAGAAAGGAAAAACAGCAACGGGGCAGCTCCCCTCTACTACGCTTGAGAGGAGAAACCAGTGTGCCGCTGCACCCGTTAAGTTTTACGGTTTTTGTGGGGAACAAACCGATGACGGAAGCAGATTTAGTTGTTCACGACCCAAATGTGGCAGTCGAGTTCGCTCGACAGATTTTTTCACCAGAGGTCCAGCAGTCGATGGTCGGTTGACCTAATTTTGAAGTGTTTCGGGAGGGTATTCATAGAGCGATGAAAAGGCTGTACACCGCCTATGAAATCGACATGCGTCTACATGCCGTGCGAAGGGAGATTAAACAGAAGAATAAACACATCCAAAATTTAGAAGCTCGTGTGGAGAAGGCTGAGCGTGAATTAAGAAAGGTCAAAACTGCTGAATCGCAGTCTGTCGGCAAAGGTAACCCGATTGTGGAAGAAATGGTGACCCAATGGCTCTTAAGTCATGCGATAGCCGATCGTGATATGGCAAGCATGTTTGCAATAGAGTCTGCAAAGGGCAAGGCTTATGAAAAAGGCTTCCATGACGGCCAAAAAGTTGGGATATGGAAGACTAATGAAAATCTCGCTGAAGAGGTTTGCCGATGCGAGAATCGTGGATTTCATCACGGATAGATCAAGGCTCTCCAGGAAGTAGGCGTCAATTCAGCGTTTCCATTATATCAAGGTCATCATTTTCCTTTCGCAGCTTTCGAAGTTGAGAAGAGTGATGACAAAAGGGATGCTGAATGAAATTGAACATATTGTACCTCTCTAATGTAGATAGGAAGCCAATTATGTACTATTGATTAATTCAATTAAACATATTATTTTAAATGTTGGCATGTTATTTCAATTTTATGTTCATGAATTCAGCTATGGTCTTCTTTCATTTCTCGTCAGTTTGCGTTTATGCTTGTCAATCATAATATTTACGAAAAGAGCGCCGAATTTGGAGGAATTTTGTGATTTCCACGAAGGGCGTTCTGAATTCGGAGACTTATTCGGCCCAAACGTGATTTCTACGAAGGGTGCTCTGAATTCGGAGGCTTATTCTCTTGGCCAATCGCAGAGTCCACGAAGGGCGCTCCGAATTCGGAGGCTTATTCGGCCCAAACATGATTTTCACGAAGGGCGCTCCAAATTCAGAGGCTTATTCTCTTGGCCAATCATGGAGTCCACGAAGGGCGCTCCGAATTCGAAGGCCAATTCGGCCCAAACGTGATTTCCACAAGGGCGCTCCGAATTCAGAGGCTTATTGGGCCCAAACGTGATTTCCACGAAAGGTGCTCCGAATTCGGAGGCTTATTTGGCCCAAATGTGATTTCCACAAAGGGCGCTTTGAATTCAGAGGCTTATTCTTTTGGCCAATCGTGGAGTCCACGAAGGGCGCTTCGAATTCGAAGGCTTATTGGGCCCAAACGTGATTTCCACGAAGGGCGCTCCGAATTCGGAGGCTTATTCAGCCCAAACGTGATTTCCACGAAGGGAGCTCCGAATTCAAAGGCTTATTCTCTTGGCCAATCGTGGAGTTCATGAAGGACGCTCCGAATTCAAAGACTTATTCTCTTGGCGAATCGTGGAGTTCATGAAGGGCACTCCGAATTCGGAGGCTTATTTGGCCCAAACGTGATTTCCACGAGGGGTGCTTTGAATTTAAAGGCTCATTCTCTTGGCCAATCGTGGAGTCCACGAGGGGCGCTCCGAATTCGGAGGCTTATTCGGCCCAAATGTGATTTCCATGAAGGGCGCTCCGAATTTGGAGGCTTTTTGGTGAACAAATAATTGGGAAAAAGATAACATTGCATTAAAAGCGAAAAAGTTTATGGCTAAAAATCAAGACGAGTTGTCCTGCCGTACGAGTTAATGATAAAATTTGCGCAAGTGTGTGGAATTCCACGGATGTGGTAGGCTTCTTCCATCCATATCTTTGAGCCGATATGCCCCTGTCCCCGCGATTGAGTCAATCTGATAGGGGCCGTCCCAGTTGGGACCCAATTTTCTGTCGACAGGAATCCTAGCAGCGGGTAGTACTTTCTTGAGGACCAATTCTCCTAGTGTATAACGTCGTAACTGAACACGCTGATTATATAATTTAGTGAGTTGTTGCTGGTACCGTGCCATGGAAGCGAGGGCACGGTCTCGGCGTTCTTCAATCAAAGTCAGGTCCAAAGCCAACATTATTTCATTTTGGCCCATATCAAAAACTTTAGATTTCAAGGTTGGGAGGCCAATCTCCAGGGGGATAATTGCTTAGGTTCCGAAGCATAGAGCAAATGGCGTTTCCCTAGTGGATTGCCTCGGAGTAGTGTGATGAGCCCACAGCACACTGGGCAACTCTTCGACCCATTTGCCTTTAGTTTTTCCCAGTCTTTTCTTGACGCCATCCAAAATAACCTTGTTGGTAGCCTTTGCTTGACCATTTCTTTGGGGGTAAGCTGACGAGGAAAAATAGGGCCGGATACCGTAAGCGTTGCACAATTCTCGATATACGCCACAATCAAACTGGGTACCGTTGTTAGAAACAAGTGCTTGTTGTATGCCGAATCTTGTTATGATGTTTTTCCAAACAAAACGCTTAATGTCGGAATCTCGAATGTGTGTTGGTGCCTCCGCTTTGACCCATTTTGTGAAATAATTAGTCGTAACAATTAGGAATCGCCTGTTGCCCGGGGCCCGTGGTAATGGTCTGACAATATCAAGGCCCCATTGAGCAAACGACCAAGGGCTAGTGATAGAATTTAACTCCTCGGCTAGTAGGTGAGTTAAAGGGGAAAACTTCTGGCACTGAACGCATTTCTTGATATAACATTCGGCATTGGTGCACATGGTCGGCTAATAGTACCCTTGCGATACGGCGCGGTGAGCCAGAGAACGTCCGCCCGAATGGGCACCACAGCTGCCTTCATGTATTTCAGACAAAAGTTCCTCGACTTTATCCGGGTGAACACACTCTAAGTATGGCCCCGAGAGAGATTTTTTTGTAGAGCTTCCCCTGTGGATCCAAATAATATCGGAGGGCTTTGTTTAGGAGCTTGTGTGCTTCTTTCTTATCCATCGGGAGCTGTTCTAAAGATAGGAATGCGGCGATAGGGTCCATCCAACTCTGTCCTGGTTCGATAACGTTGACATGAACTAGTTTGGAAGAGACAATGCTTGGCTCGAGGACAAATCCCACTTCAATTGTCCGCTTAATTTCTAAGTTGATAGCAGAGGCTAGGCAAGCGAGGGCGTCTGCATGCGTGTTTTGATCCCGGGTTATTTGATTCATGTCGTGGTGATCAAATTTTGCGAGTAAAGAATTCATCGTTTTCATATAGGTTGCCATGCGGTCATTTTTGGCTGCATTTTCCCCTTTCAACTGGTTGATTACTAGCTTCGAGTCACAAAAAACAAGCAGACGCCGTGCACCGAGGTGAAATGCGTTTTGCTGGCTGGTCAGCAGCGCTTCATATTCGGCCTCATTATTTGATGCGTCGAATCCCAATTTGACGGCCTGTTCAATTATTGCCCCCTTAGGGGTCATGATTACTACGCCAGCCCCACAGCCACGCTGGTTGGATGACCCATTACAATACATCTGCCAAATGTTGCCGACATACATTCTCTAGTCGGGCTTAGTTTGCGCTTTATCAAACTTAAAGTTGGCCAGGGATCCTGTGAACTCGGCAACAAAGTCAGTAAGCACTTGTCCTTTGATGGAAATTCTGGGTAGAAACTGGATATCGTACTGGTCGAGTTCAAGAGCCCATTTCGAGACGCGCCCAGACGTTTTCGCGCTGCGAAGTGCGGATCAGGGGGGATATTCCGTTGGCACCCCAATGGTATGCCCATGAAAGTAGTGCATCAGTTTTCTTGCAGCCATGACGAGAGCAATGATAAGCTTTTCTAATGGAATATAACGTGTCTCGGCGTCGACCATAGCCTTGCTCACATAGTAAACTGGTCTCTGCTCCCCTAGTTCTTCCTTTAATAATACGGCGCTGACTGCCCGGTCGGATACTGCCAGATATAGAATGAGTGGATCGCCGGCTGCAGGAGTTGCCAAGAGCGGAACAGATCGAAGGTAAGATTTCAGGTCGTCTAAAGTGGCCTGGCACTCGGGAGTCCAATCAAATGCTCTGCCTTGCCGAAGAGTGTGAAAGAATTGTCAGAACAGTGATCTGTTGAACGGTTGATAAATCTGTTTAGAACGGCGGCCATCCCCATTAGCTTCTGAACCTCTTTCACTAACCAAGGGGATCCAAGCTCTAGAATTGCTATGATCTATCTTGGATTGGCTTCGATGTCGCGGTGGTTAACGATGTAGCCAAGGAATTTGCTAGAACCGATGCCAAATGCACACTTAGAAGAGTTCAATTTCATCTTGTATTTTCCAAGAATGTCGAATGTCTCTGACAAATTGGCTAGATGGGAGTGCTTTTCCTTGGATTTGACTACCATATCGTCGATGTACACTTCCATGGTACGGCTGAGTTGTTCCTTGAACATGGAAGTCACTAGTCTTTGATAAGTTGCCCCCACATTCTTCAGCCTAAAAGGCATGACCTTGTAGCAATAGGTTTCTCTTGGGGTGAGGAATGCGGTTTTTTCCTGATCCTCTGGATGCATGGCAATTTGATGATAGCCTCTGTAGGCATCCAAGAAGCTCATGCGTTGATGATGTGCCGTTGCATCTACAAGTTGGTCGATTCTGGGCAAGGGAATACAATCCTTGGGGCAAGCTTTGTTTAAGTCTGTAAAATCCACACAGACGCGCCAAGAACCATTCTTCTTCTTCACGACCACAGTATTGGACAACCATGTAGGATAAGCTACTTCGCGAACCGCCCCAGCTTCAAGTAACCTATCTACCTCTTCAACGACGGCCAAAGTATGCTCCGCGGCTGACCGCCGGCTTCTTTGAATTATTGGCTTACACTTTGGATCAACGTTCAAGCGGTGTTGGGCTATCGATGGATCTATTCCTAGCATTTCGTATGGGGACCATGCAAACACATCAATATTGCCGAGTAAGAAGGCTACCAATTCCTGCCGTTCGACGTTATCCAAGGAAAAGCCGATCATGAAGAACTTGTCAGGATTTTCATTAATTTCAACCCGGTGCAGTGCTTCGGTTGCTTTTTCACTTAGGATCCTCCCAACGAGACTCTCCCTATCCGGTACCTCAAATGAATGCACCTCCAGTTTCCTTGGTCTTTTTGCAGCTAGAAGATAGCATGCTTGCGCCGATTTTTGAAAGCCGCGGATTTGTTCAATATCGTACTTAGTCGGAAAATGGAGCAGTTGATGGTAGGTGCTTGGCACGGCTTGCATTGTACGTAACCAAGTTCTGCCCATGATCAGATTATACAGCGAAAGGAGCTTAACAACCAGAAATTCTACGTCTACTGATCTGGTTCCAGCCCGTACAGACAATGTGATATTGCCTAAAGGGTACTCTGGGTTAGCATTGAAGCTGAATAAAGGATAATCAACCGGAGCTAGATCTGAATCGGTAAAACCAAGTTTGAAAAAAGTTTTGTAATACATTATCTCTGAAGTGCTGCCTTGGTCAATGAGAACACGTTCGATGGTAAATCTGTTTACACGTAGCTCAATGGCGAGGGGATTAGTGTGGGGTTGGGTCACTCCAACTAAATCACTGTCATCGAAACTAATCCTTCCAGTGTTGCATGGCTGTTTCGCTGGCGTTATTGAACTATGGGTGCTAGACGGCAACTGAATTGTGTGTACCTCAGATGGTGCCGGTAAGCTGTACATCATATAAATTACACCAAGAGGGGGTGACTCCGGCCGTAGAGCTATTGTATTTGTTGATCTGTTTTTTTCGGACATATTGCGTAAGACGGCCGTTTTGCACCAATTCTTCTAAGTGATCTCTTAAAGAAAAACAACTGTCGGTGTTGTGGCCATGGTCCTTATGATACTCACATCGTTTATCTTGTCTCCTTGCATCGGGGGTTCCGGTCATCTTGGGCGACCACTTGAAGAATGGAAAGTGTTGTATTTTTCATAGAATCTTATTAATCGGCTCTGTTAGCTCCGTGTATTTTTTTCCAGGACGCCTTGTCCGCCTGTTATCCACTTGATATTGTTCATTAGCGCGATGTGAACATTGGTCGTTTGATCAGCGCGAATCATGCCTTTTGCCTCGTTTAGGTCGATTCCTCCGCTCGGGGCTTCTTGATGGCACGGAGTTAATCGGCTGAACAATTCCCAACATGGCTGGCTGAACGACTTTATGCGCAGCTTGGACTCGAAGGGCATCATCTTTCACTTTGCAGTACTCTTGGACCTTCTTCATTAATGTCCAGACGGTTTTGGGGGGACGTCTGGTTAACGAACTGCGGAGGGGGCTATCAGGATACAATCCCATCTTAAAGGCAATGATGGTCATGGAATCATTGCAAGCGTCGTCTACCAGATTAAAGCACTCCCAATAGCGGGCCGAGTATTCACAAAGAATTTCTTCTAGTTTAATTTGCATGGCCTAGAGATAAACGGCTTGCTTTGGCTGGACCTCATTAGTGATGAATCTTGCCCTGAAAGACTTTTGGAGTTGGTGGAAGCTCTTAATCAATTCCGACTCTAGTTTATAGTACCATTTCACGGCCAGTGGTCCCAGACTGTTCAGAAATATCTGACACATAAGGGCTTCGTCGTCAGTATAGAGCGTCATCGCTTGCTTGTAATGACGAATGTGATCAGTGGGATCTGATTTTCCGTCGTAGAGGGTGAACGGCGGTGCCTTGAACTTTATGGGTAGTACAGCCCTGGCAATTTGTCACACGAATGGGTCATGTTTATCTTCCTCATGTGAGTCATCGCTTCTTCTTCGTCTATGCCGTTCAGATGGACTTTCTTCAGACGAGCTGGATGCATAGACGCGCCCTTTCTTTCTGGGCTTAGGGGATAGTGAGTCTGAATCACTATCATTATTGCATTTCTGAATTCGGCGTCGATGGCCATCCTTCTTTTCCAGAGGTTGATCTCGATCTTGGCTTGCAGCTTGCTCGGATTTCGCCACCTCCAAAGCCAAATCCTGGCACAGGCGCTCATTCTCAGCCATCATGTTCTCCAGCCACTATTCATTTTGCTTTGCTTGATCTATAATTGTCTGTATTGTCTCATGCATCGAAGCTAAGGGTGAGGTCTGAGCTACTTAGTCAAAGTTCAAGGCACGTCGCGCAGTGATATTCTCTAGTCCCATCATGTTTCTTTGAGTGACGTCATCTCTCGGTGTAGTTTCGTCATCGACTATCGGAGGATCTTCCGTTACGCCCGCCATAGATGTACTTGAGTATTCCCACAGACGGCGCCAATTGTGGAGGGGTGATTTGGAAATACTCTTGGATCTTGAAGGACGTTCCTGATTCTCTGATTGCCACCTAAAAAAGGGATTAATACTCCGGTCGGGGATGCCGGAATTAGCACTCCGACGGACAAATCAGTATATATCTCACATTTGCTTATGTCTCAAGCTTTTTTTTGGGGTTCTTTCTCACATACCTTTCTTTGGCTGATGTTCTGCTATTTATATCCGCTCCTGGGCCTCAGGGTCGGGCCCACTTTTAATCCACCATGTGATTGTTCACTCGGCTTCTTCCGTCGTCAACCAATTCCTACTCGGCTCCTCGCTCAATTGGTCCTATGGCCGATTACGATGCTCGGCTTCTGGATGATACAAGACGGGGCCGAATATAATATATATCTTGATCTTCCACACGTGTATTCGGCATTTTTGCATCCCGTTTTATTTGGCTCCCACAATAGCATATTCCAATTTTCATCATCAGGTGTGGGATTAGTATTTAGTAATTTTACGAAAGTTGAGATTCACAATATAATCTCACTTCCCATTTGTTTTCAGAGATAGAATAGATGAGATTCATAGTGAGGGGATTAAGTAAAATTGTGTTTGTTTTGATGATAGTTATTGGTAGGGCTGGGCATAGGGTTATCTGACCCGCCCAAACCGCCTTACCCGATCTGAACCGTATACGTGTGGGCTGTTTCACAAACACATTAGGGTAGGGTGCGGTTTGGATTTTATATAAATTTCGGGTTGCGAATGGGTTGTGGGTTTGAATCGCACCCGGCCGTATTAAATTAATTAATTTTTTTCCCTTTTTTTAAATCTAACCGTCCATCTCACCAACTCACTCACCTCATTTATAACAAACAAAACAAAAAACCCTAATCGCTGTCTCCCTCACTCTCTCGGTCTCGTCTCATCTCATCTCATCACTGTCTCTCTCACTCTCTCGTTTCGTTGTTCATATTCATCTTCTGCACCGATCACTCTCTCATCTCATCACTGTCTCTCTCACTCTCTCGTTGTTCATCTCATCGCACCGATCTACTCACAGGTAAGCCTCTCTCTCTCTCTCTCTCTCTCTCTCTCTCTCTCTCTCGCCCCGATCGTTAATTTTTTTTGCAACATATATATATATATATCAAATATCTCTTTGATCTGTCTCCCTCACTCTCTTATCTCATCAGTCTTACTCTCTGGTTTTGTATCTCTACACCGATCGACTGTTACAGGTAAGCCTCTCTCTTTCCCTCTCTCTCTCTCTCTCTTTCTCTCCCTGATCTTTGCATCGATCGAATCTGTGTTTCTTTGGAAATACATCTGATTTTTTTTTGGACCAACAGATTTGATTTTTTTTTTGAAATTGAATCTGTAATTTGTGTGTTTGTTTTGGAATTAAATTTGTTCTTAAGCAATTTGTTCTTAAATTTGATCTGTTTGTTTTGGAATAAAATTAAATTTGTTCTTAAATTTGTTTTGGAATTGAATCTGTAATAGTTTCCATACAAATTTGTTCTTGAATTTGTTTTGGCCTCTGTGTTTGTTTTGTTTGATCTTAGTCAACACATTTCCTTATTCAATTTCAGTATTGCATTGCTCAGTCTTGGTTAATGAATATGCTATGATATTTTCAGGTTTTGGGTTAACTACTACTCTTAGTTGTTTTATATTTTTAGGAATTCTGAATCAATCTGTTATTAAAATTAAATTAAATATGAATCTGTTATTAAAATTAAATATGAATCTGTTAGTAAAATTAAATCTGAAATTGAATTTGTTATTAATCTGAATCTGTAAATCTGAATCTGTTACTAAATCTAAATCTGAATCTTAATCTTAATCTATTTGAAATGTAAATCTGAATCTGTTATTAAAATTAAATATGAAATTGAATCTGTTATTAATCTTGTTGAATCTGTAATTAAATTTGAATCTGTATGTTATTTAATTTTTGGAATTAAATCTGTCTGTGTCTGTATAATTTTGGAATTCAATCAGTTATTAAAATTAAATCTGTTTTTTGGAATTAATTTTTGATTTAATTTGATTCAATTTGTTAACTTTTGGAATTAAATCTGTTGAATTAAATCTGTTATTAAATCTGTATGTTATTTAATCTGTTATTTAATTTTTGGAATTAAATCTGTTATTAAAATTAAAATTGAATCTGTGTCTGTAAAATTGATTCTATAACTGTATTTTTGTAATCCAGTTTAAAATGGAGAATAGTATTCAATCTCCCGCAATCAATCTTGTATCTCCGGAATCCTCTAATTCTCAAATGAATCCTCTCTTAGTCGAACCCGAACCTGAACTTGAACCTAAGCCTCCTAGACCCCTAAAGAGAAAGAGTGAGGGTGGAGGGAGGAGAGCACCATTCACAGTTTGGGATCATTTTGACAAGGTTGTAGGGACCGATGGGAAACGTAGAGCTGTATGTAAATATTGTAAGAAAGAGTATATGGCTGACTCTAGACTTCATGGGACTATTAATTTGAGAAGTCATACACCCAATTGTAAAGAATATCCAAATAGGGATACAGATGGTCAACAAACATTAAATCTTAAACCGAAACAAAATGAAGAGGGTGTTGAGGTTGTAGCAACAATTTTTAATTTTGATACTTGTAAAAGGGCTCTTGCGGAGATGGTGGTCATTGATGAGTTGCCATTTAGATTTGTGAAGGGTGTTGGGCTTAGAAGATTTTGTAATGTCATGAAACTCAAATTCACACCAATTCCCTCTTGTCAAACCATATCAAGAGAAGTGCTCAATATATTCAAGAATGAAAGGGATAAGTTAAAGAAGGTCATGAAGGGTCGTAGAATTTGCTTTACTACGGACAGTTGGACATGTAATTAGAATTTGTGTTACATGTGTTTGACTACTTATTTCATTGATGATAACTAGAAACTTCAAAAAAGAATCATAAATTTTCAACAAGTTGAGGATCACAAAAGAGAAACATTGGGTCGAAAAATTGAGTCATGTTTGAATGAGTTGAACATTGATAGCATATTCACCTTAACAGTTGATAATGCTAGTTCTAATAATATTATCATTTAATATTTGAAAACGATAACCAAAGATTGGAAGGGGACTATTTTGCAACATGAGTTTATTCATATGCGCTATTGTGCCCATATTCTTAATCTCGTTGTGAGTGATGGGTTGAAAGAAATGAATGATTCTATTGCCAACATTAGACTTGCGGTGAAATATGTGAGGTTTTCTCCTTATAGGCATGATGTTTTTAAGAAGTGTGCGGCCACACTCAAACTTGATTCAAAAGCTCTTGTATGCCTCGATGTACCAACTAGGTGGAACTCTACCTATTTGATGTTAGAGGCCGCCGAAAAGTATGAGAAGGCTTTTAACCGATTGAAGTTTGTGGATTTCAACTTTGAACCTTATTTCAAGGATGTTGATGGTGGCATAAGAAGAAGTCCGAATGAGTTTGATTGGAAAAAGTGTAGAATTTTTTTGAGGTTTCTAAAATTATTTTATGTTGCAACTAAGAAATTTTCAGGGTCTCTCTTTGTTACTTCCAATGCTTTTTACAAAGAGATGTTTGTTATTGAAAGCAAAATTAACCAATTAATTTTGGAGGTGGATGATACTTTGAGCACAATGGCAAAGACTATGAAGCTAAAGCTTAGCAAGTATTGGGAGGATGGAAGTAAAATCAATTTGTTGTTGTATGTTGCGGTGGTTCTTGATCCTACCAAAAAAATGATATACTTGGACTTTTGTTTTTCCAATTTATTTCTTGGAGATAATAGGAAGGTGGAAGAGATGGTAGACAAGGTTAAGAGTTGTTTGAGTCGTTTGTATAGCCATTATGTCACACTTTATCCTTCAAATGAGAAACTTCCAAGTGTGAGTGAAGTTGTGAATATGGTGGAAGATAATGACGATGATGATCCCTATTCTTTAGTTGACTCCCAATTTAATTCCTATTTGGAGGAGCGATACATTAGTGGATCTAAGTCGGAATTGGAACAATATTTATCTGAGGTTGAACATTTTGTAAAGAATCAAACATTTGAGATTTTGGATTATTGGAAGGTGAATACAACCAAATATAGGGTGTTATCACAACTTGCAAGGGATGTGTTGGCCATGCCTATTTCTACTGTTGCATTAGAGTCGGCTTTTAGTACGGGATGTCGTATTCTTGACCCATTTCGTAGTTCACTCTCGCATTCTATGGTTGAAGCTCTTGTATGTACTCAAAATTGGCTTCGAAGCAACCTTCCAATTTCTCTTCGAAAGGTGATGGATGATGTGGAAGAATTTGAGCAATATGACTCAGGTAAATAAGAATTTATTTATCTTTATTTTTATTTGTATTATTTATTTTCTAATGTAAGTTTTATTAATCTTCTCTTGTTGACTTCTAATTAGATACTTTGGAATCAAGCTCATCTTCAACTTCAACCTATAATGTTGATACTATAATTGATGTCTAATATCCATTTGCTCATTGGTAATTTTTTCATATACTCAACACATTTTCTTACTATATTGAGATGCAATATATAGACATTTGTTTATCTTTTCATTTCTTACTATAATTGAAGATTAAAGTTTATATTTTTTTCAATTTGTTTTTGTGTAGGGTTCATCAACCAAATGCATGGAATTAGAATTGGAATTGGAATTGGAATTTGTGAAAGTTGAATTGGATGTGATTTATGAAGATGAAGTTTGATATCTTAGAAATGTTTTAATTTTATTTAATGAGTTTGTATTGAATGAAGTTTGATAACAATTTTTTTTTTTTTTTAATTGCGTTTTGGTTTTGGATGAATGTAAGTTAATGAATTATTATTTTTTTTGCATTTTGGATGAATGTAAGTTAATGAAGAGTTTTTTATTATTATTTTTTTTTTTTTTTTGGGTTAGGAATGATGAATGTTGAATTTTCAATGTATGATTTTTTTATTTGGGTTATGAATGATGAATGCAGGATGAATGCGAGTAAATGATGAATGTAGATTTTGAATGATTTGTTTAGGTTACGAATTGAATTTGTTGTGTTTTTTATTTTATAAGTTTTTTATAAGTTTTAATTCATTAATTATTAATGTTGGAACATTTTAGAAAATATGAGGAAAAAGATCCAAAATAAAGATTGACAAAATGGGAGGAAAAAAAAAGGTTTAAAAATAAATTTTTGAAAAAAAAGTTCAATCCGCAAACCGCCCGCACATCTGCGAACCCTATCCGCACAAACTGCAAACCACATTGCGGACGGTTGCGGGTTGACTTTTCCCCAAACCGCATAGATGCAGGTGGGTCTAAACCGAATCGCAAACCGTCCCAAATCGAACCGCAGACACCCCTAGTTATTAGTGTAGGAATTGTTAAATTATTTTTATATAAAATAATAAAAAAATATAAAATCTAAAAACATTAAACATTAATGTTAAAAACAAATGCGCAACATGTAAAAAATTAAAAATTTAAAAAAATAAAAAATTTTCAAAAAATAAAAATAAAACAAGTAAAACAATGATTTTTATTTAACAAAAAATACAAAAAATTAAACATTAATGTTAAAAAAAATGGCCAACATGTAAAAAATATATAAAAATAGTCTGGTGGACTAATTTCTAATACCAAGTCCCACGGGCCTATCTTAATCCCCTCCCCAAGGGGGGGATTCATAGTCCAAAAGGGATTACGAATCCCCTCTAGCAGATTAATTACTAATACCAAGTCTCACGAGTCTATCCTAATCCCCTCCTTAAGGGGATTCATAGTTCAAAAGGGATTACGAATTCCCTCTCCAACTCTCAAAACAAACATAATATTAGTGGGTCACACCTCACTATAAATCCCAATTCCCTCCCTATAACCCAAAACAAACGGGACCTCAGGGAATTGAAGATAAAAATATCATTTAACTCCCACTTTATAAGAATAACAAAGTTACATTTAATATATCGAAGACTTTGACATAAATTTATAAATTTAATCACAACCAACAAATATCACTATATTAGTTCATCATTTAGGCTCTCAATTCAAAATTTAGCTCTATCTTATTTATTTATTTTTTGCATTGTTTAATATGTACCTTAAGAACACTTATTAATAAGACCAAAAAAAAAAAAAACCCTCCCAAATTTTTCCATCTTAAAAAAAAATAATATTTTGTTAATTAGTTTATCCAGGATATTTTGTATTAGTTTTTTGTTTTGGCAATTTTTTCCTCATTGAGACCATCTCTAACGCTTACTCAGATATTTTATCAAATTTGAATTTGATGAAAAACACGAACTTTTTCCACTCAAATCATTTTCATGAAACTCATATCAAATGAAAGCAAGAATATATTTTTCATCAAATTAAGAAAGTTTTTATCCCTTCATCAAATTTTGCAATGACTTTTGGAGGACGATTTGGTGGACGATCGGCCAGACAACCATATTTGGTTGCACAACCGGTTGTCAATCGAAAATTTACTCTATGTCGGATGACCAGCTGAATTTGATGAAAAGTTCCGCTCACCATTAGAGCGCGATCAAGTTTTTTTTTTTATCAAAACTTATATTTAAATTTAATGAAGATTTTGAATAAATGTTGAGGATACTCTTAAGTATCCAAATTCTAGCTTGTCATTTTTAATAAAATTAATTAATTCAAAATATATGACATTAAATATTCCTGAATAAATGGCCAGTAAGGAACTTTTTAGCAGCAATGTTATAATTATGAGATTAAAGTGGATTATTATATATATATATATATATATTTTTTAAGTTCCAAAAGTGGAAAACATGTTTGGCCACCTAAGAAATGATAAAAAGAATACCATATCACGTGTTTAGTTTTAATTTTTTGAATTTAATTTTTAAAAATTTAATTTTTTTGTTTTTCATATTTTTTTAGTAAATATTTTTAAAATTTTAAATTATTTTTTTATTTTTTTATTTTTTTGGATATATCTTATTTAAATGTAGCTAAAATTTAAAATATTTATAAAAAAATATTTTAAAAAAATAATAAATACACAAGAATAAAAATGTACTGAATTTAAATTTTTTTTTTTTTTTGTATTTTTGGTCTTTAGTGAATTTTTTAAAGATTTTTTTTCATAAATATTATAATTTTTAAGTGTATTTATGTTAAGTGTATCTAAAAATTAAAAAATTTTACTTAAAATATTTAAAAAATTTAATAAAAATAAAAAAATACAAAAAAATAAAAAAATCTTTGGTTGCGTTTGGTAGAGTTTTTGAATTATGATTTGATAATAGAGTTGTATTTTGAGTTTATGAATTTTGGAATTATGATTTGATATTAAGTTTGATTCGAGTGATGTGACATATGATATTTGATTTAAAAATTTACAACTCATAACTAAACATGCAACCTAAAATTCTATTCAAAACTCATAAAAAATTTTAAAAAATTTCCGAAAATATTTTTTACATAAAATATAAAAATAACATGAGCCGGCCGGTAGATCGGTCCGACGTTCAGGAGGACATCCGGGAAGATGACCGGATAGACATATTTTTAAAACAGTTGTGATTTGTGGCACTAAATTCAGGGGCACTAATGCCCCGAATTTCTATATCAGGTAAAAAAAAAAAAAAAACAACAAAGTTACTAAAACAAGAAATTAGTGCCATTAGTACTTAATAAATTAGTGCCACAAATCATTTTTCTTTTTAAAAATGAGTGTGAAATCAATTTTTAAAATCACTAACCAAACACGACACTCAAAGGACGATGTGAAATTATATTTCAAGAGTTCCACCAAACACAGTTTTAATTTTTTAAAAAGTCATTCCTGAATTATGAAACCAAGATAGTCTTTGCTACGCTAAAAAGTTTGGACAAATGGTGTGCACTTACCTGAGAGAAGAAGACAGACTTCTTTATTTACTGAAAAAAAAAAAAAAAAAAAAAAAAAAAAAATGTTTCAGAACTCTCGAGGAATAGCTATAGAGAGAGCTCTAATAGTGGGTCTTATCATATGATATGGTATTTGGCTTGTATTTTTGTTTTTTTTTTACTTTGTCAAGAACTCATACTAGGACTCTATTCATAGATAGAGTTCTATATTATTGCTCAAAACAAAAAGAAAAAGAAGAGAGACTGAGAGACTTGGTTCCGTTTCTTACTTCTAAAGTTATGGATACATGTACACCATTGGCCAGAGTTAAGCTTCTCCGAACCTGATCAGTTTCTTGTAACTTTTTTATACTACAAAGTTGATCTTCAATCTTGGGTGAGTTGGGTGAGTCGCCTCTTTCATTGCATCTTTCATCTTTGCTAAAAGGTGGTTTTTTTTTTTTTTTATAATTATTATTATTTTTTTTTATGGCAGCATCTTCAATACCTACTTTTTATTTTTATTTTTAATCAAATCTTTTTGAAAAATTCTAAACGTAGATGTTTTAATAATTTTTTATGAAAGAAAACACTACAAAAAAATTAAGGTTTTAGAGATTAAAATTTAGGAACAAAATAATTTTTCAGGGAACCAATTAATTTTATTACAAAAAGTATCATTATATTTTTAGCAACAAAATTGGACATTAGTGATGAATTATTATCCTTTTGAGACGAAATTTTTTATTTTAAAATATAAATCATTTTGAGACTAAATTATTTTGTCCCTAAAAGTCCATTTATTAGTGACATTTTCAAAATTTTGTCGCTAAAAGCTTTGTTTTTGACTTTTCGAGACGACATTTTAGTGACTATCCTCATAACGATGGAAATTGATCTCTAAATATCTTTTGCAACAAAATTTTCACTTTTAGAGACTAACATATTTAGTCTCTAAAACTCTTATATGTTGTAGTGAAACGATCTTCCATCCTTATTTTTTTTGGTAAAATTTCATTAAATGTAAATAAAAATATGATTGTTGAAATTTGGTAAAAAATTTGGTTCATCTATGTTTTGGTAAAAAAATTGCCTCCCTCTGATTTGATATAGATTTGATGAAATATTTAAAACTTACCTATTTTTTCATCAAATTTGATTTTGATGAAAAAATTGATAAATAATTAGGCATGCTCTCAATAATGATATGATTGTATGCCTATCTTTGTACAAGTTACATACATAAGGAAATGGGAGTTTTGAGAGAGAAGATTTTTAGGAGTTCTAAACTCTTATTTTAAAATTATTAAATTTTTTAAATTTTAAATAATTAAGAAAATTTTCATTGATTAGTTTTCATTTAATTTTTATTTTACAATCTTATATCAGAAAAAGAAGAAAAAAAATGAATTGTTTCACTTGCATAGAGTGAATCTTATGCTCCCATTTATACAAATTATTAAATTTTCTTAATTTTAAACAATTAAGAAAATTTTCATTAGTTAGTTTCCATTTAATTTTTATTTTACAATCTCATATCAAGAAAAAAAAGAAAAAATGAATTGTTTCAGTTACATAAAATGAACTTTATACTCCTTTATATAAGCAAAAAGAGATTTTTAGTGAGAAATCTTATGATCAATATCTCATACTAATTTTTTTGATTTTCTTAATTTTAAACAATTAAGAAAATCTCAATTGGCTAGCTTCCATTTAACTTTTATTTTATAATCTCACATAGAGGTTTTGATTTTAAAAATAATTTTGTATGAGATTTTGAAACTCTCATAATATCTCTCCTTAAAAGTACTATTTTGTAAGATATATATATTGATAATCTCAATGTCACTTTTACTACTCCTTAATACCAAAATTATGAGATAATTATGATAATTTTAAATTTGTATTTAAAACTTATAAATTATGGGATATATTATTATAATTTTAAATTTATATTGTGTAATTTTAAATTTAAATTAATAGATTACTTTTCATATTTAGTGACAGTTTAAATTTTAATAAATTAAAATTTAAAAAATTTAATTAATTAATTTTTGTATAAGCTAGTTGGTCTTTTAACCTAATTGATTAAGCTAAACAATTTTTGATTTGAATGATTTGCTGGTTTAACATGATTTTAGCAGTTTTACATATTACGATCATTCTTTCTTATTCATTAAGTTTTTAAAATTTCTTTAATTATTTCTCTTTCAAAAACCAATATGACAATTTTTTAAAATTTATATATTTTTATTCTAAAATAGTAAAATTTTAAAACCATGTCATTTTTTTTTATAACAAAACATAATTTTAATTATTAATTGTCAATACAACAATTTTAATTTATCTATATTATATGTTATAATAAAAGAACATTTGAAACAAAACTCTGAAACTTATATATATATATATATAATTTTATTTACAAGAGACAAAATATAAAAAAATTAAATATCATTATGGTATTTTTAATAAATAATATATTATTTTATCCTGTACATAGTACGAGTGATATGCTAATATGTATATATGGAAAAGACTATACTTTCTTAGTCATAATTTTAAAATATAAAGTCATAATCAAATACCACATAAAAAATAATAAAAAATCTTATGAAATATTATCATAATTAAAAAAAAAAATAGTCATAATTAAAAAAGAAAATAGTATAATTAAGGTGCATGTAGTACACGTGGGTACACCCCTTTCAAAAAGGGTGTGTATAATAGAATTTTCCTGTATATATGTATGTATGTGTTATAATTCACTTGATCTGCTGTAGCACTGGTTTTTTAGGAGAGAGTTTACGTTTGGCTGAACTTTTTCCTCCTCTGAGAAAACGAGATCAAGATTTTCTAATTGCATGTGAAATGGAATAAAAATCATCAAAATCAAATAGAGGAAATTATAACATATCATTTAAACAAATCATTGATACCCAAAATCTTAATGAGTTGAGAAAGGTTACTAGAGTAATCATTTCTTCCTCTAGTCTAATAACATTTTGGCAACTATAAATCCAACAAAATCTCTTCCCCAAATTAGGGCAGTGATATGTCCCCCGAATTAGGGGACCCCGAATCCCCCAAATTGCCTAATCAAGTTAAAAAAAAAAAAAAAAAAAAAAAAAAAAAAAAAAAAAAAAAAACAGTTTTCCAAAAAAGGAAATTAGGGGGATTAGGGGGATTTTTCATTTTCCCCCAAATTATGGGCACCACAGAATTTATTTAATTTCTTGTTTAAGATACCCAAACAATATTTTGAGAGCTGATAATCTTCTTATTAGATTCCTTGTAACGGATTGATTACTTGATTCTATTTGTGTAATTATTTATTTTTAAATTTTTAGTGTTCAACCCATAAATGACAATCAGAAAGAAACACAAAGCTAAATAAAATGAAACAAGTTATAGCTGTCTTCACTACTGATTGAATCTAAAAGATATACACTAATGCTTGGGGCCTCGAAATGTCGAGGCTCGAATGCCTCGAAACTTTCTCTCTCTTCAACCAACGCAAGACCTTCTTCTCTCTTTGGTTTTCTTCTTCTTCTTCTTCTTCTTCTCTCTCTCTCTCTCTCTCTCTCCCCTTTATTCAAACCCCACACCCAACTCACCCCCTCGTACACATTCCCACCACCCACCATGAACGAGACATTCACAAAAACACATCCACGTCGCAGACAAGGAAGGAAATTAAACGGAACTAACGGCAACCATGTTTTCTTTTCTCCTTACTTCGTTCTCACTCCTCTCCTCACTCAGAATACAACCCTGATAGGATTTTCCCTAGAGGCTCCTCCATTGACGGTGATCGACCAATACCCAACAAAGACGATGATCCTGTCCTAGTAGCTCTAGTGTGACATTGCCTTCGATTAGAAAAGGAAATCTAACTTAGTTCACATTGCCTTCTATTTTCCTCACATTCATACAAACTTCATTCACATTTTTTTTCAAAAAAAAAAAAAAAACTTTCTAAACAAATAGAAAATTGAGGAAAATCAGAAAAATTGCCAAAAAGAAAAGAAAATCAGAAAAAGTAAATGGAGGAGTGTATTGAGCAAATCCAGATTTTCACTTTTACAAACAAATCTTTGATAATGGAGAAGTGTATTGAAGGCAAACTAAGAAGATAACTTTGGAGAATGTATATTGCAGGATGGTGGGGCTTCGGCTCGCCGCTGCTGCTAGATATATACTTCACTAGCAAGAAGATTGACGTCGATGGGATCTAGGAAATACAAAAGTGAAGAGAGCCATTTAGGGAAGAGGAGTAATATGTGATTGTGGGACGCCGTCGTTTGTTAATCTCGGCCAGCGTCGCTGTCACTCCATTCTTCTATTTTTTTCCTTTGGTCGTCAATGGAGATTTTGGGGCAAAAGCTTGAGTCTGTTTGCCTCTGTTATGTGAGAAAACAAAAACGTGTTTTCGTCCAACACTCAACTTATCTCTCTCCGTGATGTGGTAGCTTCTAACCCATTGGATCTGTTTTCGCCACGTGTTACCATCCTCTTCACGTGTTACCATCATTTGAGCCATTCGCGGAAGACCTCATTCGAGGTCTGTAGCGGGACTGAAAGATATAATATAACCTTTAACTAGATACAAATTGCAGGCAAAATGAAGACATCAGATCCATTAGTCAATGTCCTTGTGCAAGATTTGATACATCAACTCTACGCTAAAAGTAATTATATTTGTGAATTCCAGATTCAAATCGAGAAGATGAAGACTCAACTTAACCATATACAATCCTTCATTAATGACGTAGACAACATTAAGGGGAAGCATAAAATTGTCAAAACTATTTTGATTGATCTGAGAGAACTCACTTATGAGGCTGACGATTTGCTGATCGATTGCCTAATCCAAGCTGACTATCGTACGAGGGGAGTGATTTTATCTTGCTACATCTTTTCCCTCCTCGTCAATTGTACTTCAATCTTCAGACCGAACATAAGTTGTTAGTCATTAATCACACCAATTCTGGGGTGAAGCAGTGATGAAGATGCTACCAACAGAACTATAAGGTGGACTTCACAGATTTACGATCAGTTCAGGATTGTGGGATTGACAGAAGATACTAGTAGAATCAAAGGGTGGATTTTGGCCAACAATAAGGTTTTGCATCGGGTTGGGATTGTAGGGATGAGGGGATTGGGCAAAACCACCATCGTACAAACAATCTTCAACGACACGCATGTCATTGCTCACTTTGGAAAGAGAATTTGGGTGTTGATTTCTCAAACATTTAGCGAGCTTGAAATCATGGTGGTCACTTTGCACGTCAAGAATTTCGACATCAAGCGGATTCTGATTAACCAAGGAAGCTCGTGCAAGATAATGTACTACGAGACCTTCAAGCAACTAAAATTGGAGGACAAAGACTTGGCACTTGCAACATTTCCCCTCGTTGGTTTCAACTCAATGCCAGAATGACCAGTTGGCAAGATAATTCTGCCAGTTAAGGAAGAAACAATGATGAAACAGGTGGAATTTTAGTTATTGAAGGTCCCTTCCACCTACAACATAATCTTGGGAAGAGCATGGTTGCACGCCATGCGTTTGGTGGCATCAACCTACCATCAGGCATTACGGTTCCCTAATGAAACTAGAGTGATTGAAGAAGTCTTAGGAGACCAAATCATGTTGAAACAGTGCTTCGTCATGGTAAATGATAGTCGGGCTGCAAAAGGCTTTGTACAAATGGTGGAGGAGCCAGAAAGCAATGAACTGTTTGTAGATATCGGCAAAGCAGTTGAACAGAAGGCAGTGGAAGACTTAGTAGAAGTAAGGATAGATGAAAAGAATTCACAAAAGTTCTTTTTGCTCGGCTAGTCTTTGTCCAGCACTGAGAGAATAGAGGTCATCATCGAAGTGTTTGCCTGGACACCGTACGACATGCCTGGCATTGACCCTAATTTCATCTGCCATCAACTTAATGTCCATCCAACTGCCAGACTAATTATACAGTGAACTCGCCGATCGGCACTCCACCACGCAGAGATAGTGGCGGAGGAAGTGGGAAACTTGCCGGAGGCAGGAGCAATCAGAGAAGTACACTATCCCAGGTAGATTTCCAACACTGTAGTAGTGCCAAAAAAGAACGGCAAATGGCGCATTTGCGTGGACTACAAAACAGTTAACAAAGCATGCCTAAAAGACAGTTTTCCCCTAGCACGAATAGACCAACTGGTGGACCTGACACCAAAGCATAACCAACTTAGCTTCCTTGATGCGTATCGTGGTTACCATCAGATTGCTATGTATGAACCGGACCAGGAGATCACGTCATTTACAACACCTAGAGGACTATACTATTACAAGGCCATGCCCTTTGGCCTAAAGAACGCATGGCCTACATTCCAACGGATGGTTACCAAAATGTTTAAACCATTGTTAGGGAGAACAATGGAGGCTTACATAGATGACATGGTGGTCAAAAGTAGAGATGAGAAGGACCATCTCAAGGACTTACATGAAATGTTCCAAATTTTAAAGACTCACAAGTTGCGCTTGAACGCATCTAAATGTGCATTCGGCGTAGGGTCTGGCAAATTCCTAGGCTTTCTAGTGACTAACTGTAACATGCCCGGGTGGTACCCGCGCGCGTTAAACAGTTTGGACCCTCGAGATCTCTTTGATCTAGTCTTACGAGTGCAATGTGAAACATCGATGAGAGTCCAGATTTGGCAAGTTTTATTGAAAATTCATTTTATTGCAATTTTGTCAAAAATGGACTGCGTCATCAGATCTCAGAGTCGCCGCCTAATATTTATTTTGGAAAAATTAGGAAACCCATGACTCGTGCCAAGGCCACTGTTCATCGTAACTAAGGATGCTTGGCTCGGAACCTTAGGTATGAGAGGAGAAGGTCAATAATGAGCACCTTCGCCCACCCGATCAAAGATCAACCTTTACTAACTGTGATATGAATTTTATTTTATTTATATGTTCATGTTCTGATTATTTAATAAATCCTAAAATTTACTATGTCAAGCATACAATTATAGACTATGCCATTCATTTTGGAACAATTTGATATCATGCATTTTGAAAGAGTTTTGACGATGTACAACTCAAATAAATTGAGTTTACAAGCATGAAAAATCAACATCATTCCAAATTAAGCGACACAACCTTCATCCACTGGCATTCATAGAGTTATATCACATAAGCAAATAGCCTCATGGTAGAATGCTAGACATAGTAAGAAAAATACACACAAACGGGATGCTAAAGCATAAAAACTTACATGTTTGATGTCCCACAAACAAGCTACAAAATAAAGTTAATAAAATATGCATGATCATATATACAAAATCCTAATGCAATTCACTCATGAGATGCAACTAAAGATTTGGCTTCTAAAATATGATATGTGAATCATCTCAAGAACATGAGGTAGCGCACATAATCACATAGGAATTGATTAAATCCACAAATGTAAACTTAGCCGAATCAAGATGCATGAAACATGGATGCAAAGCATAACTATGATGAAAAATAAATATGATGTTTATGTACAAATAAAGAAAGCAAGTAAAAGAACGGGATAAAAAGAAACGGGGCAGGGAATTATTACAACATTTTAAAGAATAATTACAAATCAAATTAGAGAGGGATGAGGAGAATATTATAACAAAATAAAAACCTCACAATACATTCAAAATAAAAAATAAATAAAATAAAAGCTTCATGTTCTTTGGAACCGCCGGCGGAAATTGGTCAACATTGGGAGATTACGCCATCTTGTTCGAAAGAAGCTAACCGACCGGCCAAATAGGCCAGCCGGCCAACTAGGCCAAGCAAAACCTGTCTTATTGCGAAACCAAGAAAATGAAAAAACAAAAAAAATATGTAGATGGTTCAACTAACCACTACCGGTTAGATTAAAAAAGCAAGAAAACAAATATAAAATAAAATAAAAAGTGCAAACTCACAACATAAACCTAAAGCAATAAAACAAATATAAGATAGAACATGCAAGATTACAACAAAACTAATATGAAATTAAAGCATGCGAATAAAAATAAATAAATAAATAATTATGAGCTAAACAAACCACTAGGATTATAACAACACACTATGACATATAAAGTAAGAAAATAAATAAGAGATAAACAAACTATTTGGATTATAACAAAACACAACGAAATAAGAAGCAAGAAAATAAATATGAGATATAAAATATAAGAAAATGAAAGATTAAAAATTCACCTTCCAAAGAAAGATTGAACTTCTTGATTTCCAAACTTCCTCTTGATCACCCTCAAGTGTAGGAAGTGTGTTCTTAAATCCTCAATTCGAAATTATAGAGTTTGTGGTATGGAAAGTGGCTAACTCTCTAGTTTTTCTCACTTTCAATCACTAAACACTCTTCCTTATGATCAAGGCAATTGATCTTTGGTTATATCAGAATTTTTGGAGTGGTTTTGGTGTATGGATGTAACGCCCTTAAAATAATACATATAAACCCACATTCTTGACATGCATAGACATAAGAGAATAAAACATATTTCCATTTATCAGAGTATTAAGTACAAAAGCATTATATGTTGACATCAAAAGTAAATGCTCTACCGGCTTACAACTTTCCAAGTCAACACTTGGGTACAACAAAAGAAGAGTTCTAACTCTTTATATGAGATAAGCCCTTGGCTTGATTTACATATAATACAAAAGAAAACAACAAGAGAGTCATTCAGCCTCTAAGCCTCCCAAGCTACGTCCTTGGAGGTGGCATACCATCTGTACCTAAAAATGATGTCCCATGAAGGGCGAGCCAAAGCCCAATAGAGACATATTAAACCAAATATGAGAAATAACTAAAACATTAGCATTCGTTAAATGGTTAACACTTGTAAACCAACTTACAACACATCCCAGTTCCATGACAAATACGTACATGTTCCATTCCACTTTCCTTTACTCATCCAATTCAAATATATAAACATGGCTCATTATCTAGCCAACAATTAAATGAGCCTACAACTCATATTAAAACACTTCCATTTTTCCGCAATTCAAATGAGACAACAACTCATATAAGAACACTTCAATACTTCATTTATCTACGTTATACAAACGCAATTTGGATTTTGGGACTTTCACACTGGACACTCCGGCCAACTTAGTTATCAATGGAGTCCATCCCCTATCTCCTCCCAAACAGGTTTGAGAGTGCATCCCCTATCTCCTCTCAAACCATGGAGTACATCCCCTATCTCCTCCCACATAACATACATATACAATGTATTTGTACATTTATCATATACAATGATCAATCAATACACATATTCGATGTATTATTCCAACCGTCATATTCAATGACATATTCCCAGTGATTAGTTTTAGTTTTCCCTAATCAACATACAGTGTCTACAACAATCAAGACTATCCTTCACCGATAGCCCAAAACAGTTATCTCTAAACAGATAATAAATTTATCAAACAGATAAAATATCAACATTTTCGTAGGTGAGTGATTAACTAATCCAACTACACCATTCAATCTCACAACTTCCCAATTTCATGATTTCAACTCAATTTCATATTTTTCCAAATTAATTATTCAACATCATTAGGGCACTTTCCCCCTTTTTCAAATCTCAACCCTAAGGTTCAATTTCATCAATTTAACAACAATACATCCATTTTCCAAGGTCTCATAAACACATGGGGTTTAACATTTGAAAACCCCCTTTTTATAGCCTCAAACCAACCCTAACTTTTCCAAAATTACCAAACAACACCACCTAATCAAAATGACTAAAATTTATGTCAAAACTCATAAGAAGGAGTAGGGTATCCCTACCTCAAATGAAGAGACCCAATGAAAAATATGGAGAAAACTCAAGATGTTCCAAAGCCAAAGATTTTCAGATCAAAATATAGCCCACACTAAGTTCTACCTTTCTTACAAAGAGGCTAGGGTAGAAGACCACTAGAACTAGATAGATTTGTAGAGAGAAGGTATGTAAAGAGAGAGAGAGAGAGAGAGAGCAGCCGTTCTAGGGTTTGAGTAAAAGAGATGAAGAAAAGTGAAGAGGAAGCTGCTGCTGTGAACTGATATATTCGAACCTCGCTCGAGTGAAGGAATTGTCGCTCGAGCGACCAGACACAAAGAAACCTCGCTCGAGCGCAGAAAGCCTCGCTCAAGCGCAGAAAGCCTCGCTCAAGCTAACAATACGAAGCTTCAGGTCTGCAACCCAGAAGCACGCTCGAGCGCAAGAATGCTCGCTCGAGCGAAGAAACCCAAAACATACAGCTCGCTCGAGCCAAGAAATGCAACTTTCAGGTCCAAAACTAGACGCAGACGCTCGAGCGCAAGACTTCTCACTCGAGCCAACAGACACACCACTCAACTTTTGCTCCAGCGAAGGAACCCTGGCTTGAGCGAAGGAACTAAAACACAAAGCTCACTCGAGCGACAAAAGCCTCACTCGAGCGAAGACACCAAAAACTGGGCAACAACCATTTGTTTCAAAACACACCCAACCTGTTACAAACCGACCCAACACATCATAAAACTCAAATACAAAGAATTAAAGGACGGAAATGAAACATATGCAACAATCGACATCCACGGAACCAAGTTCGGAATACAATAATCAAACAAGGGAAAATCGGGATTGCTATAACGGAAATGAGGAATTTCAGTAACTATGGAAGGTATGGGGTGTATATGGAAGATAGGAATATTTTTGCATCAAAAACTCAATTTTTCTCTCTTTTTTCACCATTTCTCACTCTTTTCTCTTCAATTTCGTGGTACTCCCTCTATCTTACAATATGCTCATTCTATATAGGCAATGAGGGAGAGTAAAGGTCAAAAACAAGGTGGGAGAAAAGGTGGGAGGCAAGAATGTGATAGGAGGACAAATTTTCAAGGTGGTTGCATGGGATACTCCTTTATGGATGCCAACAAAACCTCTTTTTGATAATGGGGGATGATTAGGTATAATGAAGGATGAATGGAGATAATGAAGGATGAGTGGGTGCACTTGAATGGATCAGAAAATAGGTAAATGGGGTGTCCTAGCCGAACCAAAACCAAGAAAAATGGGGCTGCTGCTATTTTGGACCATGTCAACAAAATCTGTTATTAAGCCCAACTTCAAATGGGCATATCTCCCGTATATGGACTTGGTTTAGGGTGATTCTTGGGTCTAAATTGAAGCCCCAGAAGTCTATTTTCCAATGGTGGTGGCCTCACATCTAAATTCTAAGTGTACGAAGAGATATGGCTAATTTAGTGAAGGCTGTTCATTTCTCTTGGGCCGAATCAACAAAATCTACTCTCAAGCCCAACTTCAAATGGGCATATCTCCCATATCTGGACCTAGTTTTAGGTGATTCTTGGGTCTAAATTGAAGCCTCAGAAGTCTACTTTCTAATGGTGTGGCCTCACATCTAAATTCCAAGTATAAAAAGAGATATTCCTAATTTAGTAAAGGCTGTTCATTTCTTTCTTAATGATTTGATGCTCATTCTTTTCCTCAACTAGTTTTCTTCCATCCCCTCCCATTTCCTTCAACTTCAATCATATAAAAAAGATGTTTTTAAATATTTCTCAAAGAGTTCACATCTCTTCCATTTATTTCCACTTTGTCCTTACTCGGTTTATTGAAAAATGCAATATTTTAATTAAAATGGGAGCCTCAGAACATCGTAGAAACATTTGGAAAAATATTGTGAAAAGAGGGTTTTAAGGTCTAAAATAATTTGGCCAAAAATGTGTGAAGGTTGGGATTAAAGCTCAAATTCCATCTCTCTTACTGAGGATTCTGTGAGAAACACATTCTAATTGTCATCATCGGGTAATCAAAAGAAAGCGCCCAAGTCTTAGGGCCAGTCAAAATGAGGTGTCTACAGTTGCCCCTCTTTGACAGAGTTCAAAGTCATTTCTTGACGTGAGTGAATGTCAAAGCCCGAAGACGACCCTTTTGACAAGGCCATAAGACTTGGGCAAACAAACAAGATACAGATGCAATCGGTTGAATTGGAAAGTTGCCTACGTATCCCTTTGCAAGGAATCAAACTAGCATAGTTCAGGGGAAGAATGCAAATGACATGCTCAAAATGTAGTTTGAAAGTTGGACTTACATGCTTCGCGAAGCCATTTGTTAGAAAATTCATGACTATGCAATGCAATGAAATGTCATGGAGTGATGATAAAGATATATGAAGATGGCAACATGATAGGCAAGCCTTGTACAAATGATGAGATACATAATAGGGGGGTGCATTGCATATAAATGTGCCACAAGATCACATACAAATGTGTCACAACACAATTTTAATGGAGTGAAACAATAGCCTAACACGTCTCCCGCGAAAGGAGGAAAGATGGTGTAAACACCAGGCACACCTGATGTTTTTAACCAAGTAAACTTGCAATCCTAACGCGTTTCACGTGATATGAGGAATGGCGGTATAACCAACAGGCGTATCTCAACATATTTCATACAGAGAGGGAGAAGGTTTTAACCCAGGAGAACGACAATGGTGTAACCAATAGGCGTATCTCAACGTATTTCATACGAAGAGAGAGAAGGTTTTAACCAAAGAGAATGACAATGGTGTAACCAGCAAGCGTATCTTGACGTATTTCATATGGAGAAAGGGAAGGTTTTAATCGAGGAGAATGACAATGGTGTAACCAACAGGCGTATCTCAACGTATTTCATACGGAGAGAGGAAAGGTTTTAACTAAGGAGAACAACAATGGTGTAACCAACAGGCGTATCTCAACGTATTTCATATGGAGAGAGGGAAGGTTTTAACCAAGGAGAATGACAATGGTGTAATCAACAGGCATATCTCAACGTATTTCATATGGAGAGAGGGAAGGTTTTAACTAAGGAGAATGACAATGGTGTAACCAACAGGCATATCTCAACGTATTTCATATGGAGAGAGGGAAAGTTTTAACCAAGGAGAATGACAATGGTGTAACCAACAGGCGTATCTCAATGTATTTCATACAGAGAGAGGGAAGGTTTTAACCGAGGAGAATGACAATGGTGTAACCAACAGGCGTATCTCAACGTATTTCATACGGAGAGATGGAAGGTTTTAACCGAGGAGAACAACAATAGTGTAACCAACATGCGTATCTCAACATATTTCATACGGAGAGAGGGAAGGTTTTAACCGAGGAGAATGACAATGGTGCAACCAACAGGCATATCTCAATGTATTTCATACGGAGAGAGTGAAGGTTTTAACCAAGGAGAATGACAATGGTGTAACCAATAGGCGTATCTCAACGTATTTCATACGGAGAGAGGGAATGTTTTAACCAAGGAGAACGACAATGGTATAACCAACAGGCGTATCTCAACGTATTTCATACGGAGAGAGGGAAGGTTTTAACCAAGTAAATATCACATCCTAACACGTTTCACGTGAAAGGACTAAAGGTGGATTCGAAATCCAAATACGTCTCACGCAAGTGGAAGAAGGTATGGTAGAATGACAAGGGGAAATTCTAAACCTTCGCATTCTAGGCCTGGGCCATTTGATCTCTAGTTTCCACCATTACAGTTGGTCTCCTAGGAACTCATTGCAAACACAGGCAAGTGGCCATACCAGACCGCCTGATGTCGTTCGGGCACGACAAACACCAAAGGAATTGCACCTCTAGAGGATTTAAGGTCTTCTAGACCACGGGAGTGCACAAGATAATGCGATGCGCAAGATAGCGCGATTGAATTGAAATTGTGTGATGCTCGAAGTGAGATTATTGTGCGATAGATGCACATAATGAAAGGAGGAATTGTAAGTTCAAACCAAATACCGTATACATATACCATGTACAGACAAAATATATACAGATACGGACATAGACATAGACATGTACATACGGTATACATATATTCATATACAGACAAAATACACACAAATACGGACATACGGTATACATATACAGATTTGGGAAATATTCCATTCGCGGCCGTCAGTAGGAAGATATCGTTACTGAGAAGGCATATTCCATTTATGACATCAGTGCGCGTATGCAAAACACGCAAAAAGAAACGAAAAAAACAAAATGCATGGATACGGGGGTTCAACCATCTGATCTCAAGCTTAGTTTCCCAGTCCTCAACCATTGAGCTGAACTACCGAACCAAACCACTCTTGTGACAAAAAATTCAAACAAATATATATATATGTAATACATAGATATACGAGATATATATACATAAAATCGAAACAAAACAAAAGAAACACTCGTTTGCTATGGGGGTCGAACCCCTGACCTCAAGCCTTTCAACCCTCAAACACCGAATCAGACCACTTCACCAAGTCACTCTTGTGACAAAAATAGTCGAATAAATGTATATAATACATAAATATACAATACATATACACATATGTATGCAACTCTCCCGCCTCTCCTATTTTTGTCTCACTCTCTTCTTTCATCTTCTTCGAGCGTCGTGTCTATCATGCTATTTCAACAATCGCGGCGCCTGACCGATAGGCTATCCAATCCTACCCTGATTGTCAATGATCGTCTCGGCCTTCCTCCTTCTTTGTCTTCTTCTTTCGTTTCATCCTCTTCTTAAGTTGAGGCCTACGAGAGAGTCCAGAGCAAAAGCCTGCAAACTTTCTCTGCCACCATTCTGCAACCTCTTTCTTTTGCATTACTCTCCTCTGCCATGGCTTCTTTACATGGTTCTCTCACTCTTTTTCTAGACCTGAACGAGTCCACGATAGAGATGACCGATTCTGACTCCCTGTAGACACCCCATTTTTGACCGTCCTCAAGACTCGGTTGTGCTTGCAGGTACATCCAGCCACAAGTTCGATTGCCCATCGGGTATTCGACTTTTGCGGCGGAATGTCACAGGTTTGAGCTTTCCAAACCCTGTATCCTTTCTGCCCTATTCTTGGACCATGACTTGGTCCTTTCAGAATGTGTTTTTTGGTGCACTGCTGGCCACCTTTTGGCCCTGCCGACCTTTGCTTTGTTGCTGTCGGCCATTGATTGAGCCTGCTGGCCATCAATGAGCCACTGCCGACCATCACTGATGGCCGGCGGAACCCCTGTCTCAGTAGGTTTCACTCCAGATCTTTTGAGCTAGCTGGAATCCTTTCATCTCCTCTCCATACACGTGTATAGAGGGATGAAGCTCTAACCAAGCTTCTTGAAGAAGCTTTGAATTGTTTTCCCTCTATATAAGGGGAGAGCCTCTCTCTTTAGCAGAGGTTTAGCCATTTTAGAAGAGATATGGCTCTCTCTATATATATTTCTTGCTCTCTCTCTATATTGTTGTGGTTTAGTCCATTTTTCTTGCACTTTTACACTACAATACATAGAGATACACCACCACCATTGGAATGAGGTTCTTGGGAAGGTTACTTGAGTTCTAAAAGTGAGTTTTTGGCCCCTGAGATTGCTGGTTTCGAAGTTGGTCTTCAAGGGTGAGCTTTTTCCCCTTTTAGCACTTTTTTGTACCTCATTTTGGCCATCCTTTCATATTGTTTTAGGCCTTGCTTTCAACTAAAAAAAGTCTTTTTTTAAAGTTCTTTTGAAGTTTGTTTAAGGTCTTTTTGGTGTTAGGGGTGTACAACCCTCTTGTATGCTTTGTTTAGCCTTGTTTTGAGCCATGCCTTAAGGCCTTTGAGCTAGCCTTGGTTTGGCCTTCTAGCCACTAAAATCCAGTGGATTTTCAGTGGTATCCATGTGGTTTTGAGGTCTCAAATCAAAGGGGGTGACCCCCTCTCTTTTGGTTTTTGTTTGCTTGCATTTTTGGCCTTCCAAAGGAGCATGCCTCTCTGTACTTTTGAGGCTTGGTTCAGGCCCTTTTTTGTGACTTTTAGGACCTGCCTTGGCTCTTTCCATGGCTGGTTTGGTCACCTTTTGCATGCATCTTGTATATGTAGTGTAATCCCATTTGTAGCTCATCAAAGTAGCATGTTTGCCTAGCATTTGTTGAGTCCATTTCAGTATGTTTTTGGTGATGTTTTGCCATGTCATGACTTTGTCCATAGCTGGTTTGGTCATCCTTTGCATGCTCCATATACTTGTAGAACAAATCTTGCTTACTAGCTTTATGTGCATGATGTTTTGACTCATCATCCTAGCATATTTTGGCTTTGCTCCAGCATGATTTTATTCTTGTTTTGGGCTGTTCTAGGACTATTTTGGGCTGCCATGGCCATATCACTTATACTTTGTATAGCCATAGTGTAAATGCTTACTAGCTTTATGTGCATGATGTTTGCATGCTTTGCCATCATTCTAAGTGTTATTTCAGTCCATGAAATGTGGTCATACACTTGCATTTGACATGCTTTTAATGCCTTGGAGCCTTGGCTTTTTATGCCTAAAGAATGAACTTTTGTGCATGCCTTTAAGCCTAAGCCTTTGGCTCATCATATCAGTGCATTTTTGGTCTTGTTATACCATGATGTAACTCTATTTTATGTCGTCCAAGTCATGCCATGTTTGGTTTCAATAGGTGTAGTGCATTGCCTCTTTTGTAGCCTTGCATGCCCCATGTTTTTGGCCTTGCGTTCTAGCTTTTGTTGGCTAGCTTCAAGCTTGTTTTTGATCTTGTTTGGACCTGCCTTGGGACTATTTTAGGTTCCCTTAGCCCTTTGGGGCTTGCTTTGTATGGCCATGGCTTAAGTCCCTTTGCTAGTTCTTAGCTTTTGAACTTCATGCATGCCATGCTTGTGTTATGTATGTGATTTGGCATCATTCCTAACATCATTTCAGAGCATGTAGTATTACCATACTTGCATGCTTTTCACTCCTTAAGTGTGCTTAAGAGTTGCATATTTATGCCTTAATTCTTGGGCCCATTGGCATGCATGCTTGTCTAGCATTTTGTGCCATCAATTCAGCACCTTATGGCCACTGATTTGGTCATATTTGAGGTCTGCCCATCTTGGTTTAAGACCATCCTTGCATGTTGTTGCATGCTTGTCTTGCATATTGTTGTATGCTTGCTCCATTTTTGCATGTTATCGCATGCTAGTTCCATTACATGTGTTGCATGTTTATCACATTACATGTTTGCATGCTTAAGTCATATTGCATGCTTGAGTTGCCTTATGTATGTCATGCTTGTATTGCATTGTTGCTTGGGTTAAGTGTTAATCCGAGCAAGAGAAACGAGAGACGTTTCATACTTCAAGTGACGAAACGTGTCTCAATTCTCGGTCGCCGACGCTCTTGATTATCCATGATAGAGTTCTACCAATTTATGTGTTTATTTGTGCATTCATTTCTCATTAATTTGCACAAGTTGGATCTTTGGCCATCATGCATCGGGATGCGTGATTGATGGTCTTGGATCCGACTATGTCTCTCCCTTGATGTTTCGAGGTGATATGGGGTGGCATAGTGCGTACATACCTTTGGGAGACCCTCCATTTTCTCTATTTTGTGCTCTGCTACAGCTTAGTGTCTCAGCACATCAGTGGCCGGCAGTGCCTTACAGATGGCCGGCACCTCCTCATCCTTGGCCGGCAGTGTGCCATCTTTGGTCGGCAGGTGGTCAGCAACATCTCTCCATGGCCAGCAGGCCACTGATGCACTCCCCAGACTGGTTTTGGTAAGTTCCAGCAGCAAGGTCTCAAGGACACCCTGCAGACAGAGCCTCTAAAGAGCAACCGGAGAGCTTTCAGAACAAGAACCGAGCATGCATACTCTTCTTCTTCAAACAGAGCCGGAGCAGCATTGTTTGTTGCTTTTCATTTGTAGTTAGTTAATTAATTTGTTAATTAATTAAGTTTTGTAATAATTAGTTGTAGCTAGTTATTCATTCGGTTATGTAATAATTAATTAGCTTGTTAGTTAGTTAGTTAGTTGGCATGTATTATTCATTCGGACCTTCCATCGAGAGGGCCAATTTTGTAATAAGTGTGCGTGCGTGTGTGCATGTCTTCCAACCTCTATTTCTTTCTCCCTTTTACTTACCTGCTTTTGTTGGTTAGTTTTAGGTCATGTTTCAATTAGCATACTTATGCTTTGCATGTTTGCATCCATTCATCTATCTAGTATCGTTATGCTTTGCATGTTTGCATACATTCATCTATCTTGCATGCACCGAGCTCGGCTCATCATACAAACTGCATCGTATTTCAATTCCAAGTTGAATACATGTATCAATTATTGCATCTCATATGTCATCTTAGAATAGCTGAGCCTATTTCTAGCTGCATTTTGCATGCGTTGCATTAGCCATCTTAACATAAACTAGGATCATGCATTAATTTCTAACTAGTTCTTTGTTTTGGCTCGGAGTACTAGGTAAGCTTTTACGCTTTAGCATACTACATGTGTGTCATTGATCGCCATGAAAGCATGCTTGCCATGAGGCTATTTGCTTAAGTGTTTAACTGCCTGAATGCCTGTGGGTGAAGGTTAGATTACTTGAATTGGAACAATTCATTGAAATCCGCATTTTAGTCTTCTTACAAGTAACAAACTTCAAACTATTTTCCAAACAAATGGATATGCGATGCTTTGTTCCAAATTAGGCGATCTAGTCTATACTTGTTTTGCTGTGCGAATCACATAGTAATTCTAGCTAAGTAACTGGAATAAGAACATATGTACTTTCAAAAAAAAAATATCATGTTTAGTACAGGCCGATCTTTGATCGGGCGAGCGGGGGTACTCATAGCTAACTTTCCCCAATCGTACCCAAGTTCCCGAGCCGAGGCAACTTTAGTGATGACGGACACGTGGCCTTAGGCACGAGTCAGGGTTTCCTAAATTCCCCCAAAATAAAATATTTAGGTGGCGACTCTGTATCTGGCAAAGCAGTCCATGTTTGGCACTTCTTTCTTAAAAATCAGTTTTCCAAAATGATTTGCCGGATTTGGACTCTTTGGTGATTTATCAATCTCACATTGCACATTGTGAGATCAAATTAAGAACCGTGACACTTGAGTTCGAACTGTAGCATGAGGCCTTCGGGGCGCGTCTATAGCTGAACCTCAACCACGGGCTCCTCCTCCTTCACCTGTTTTCAACTTTCCAGCGATGTCAGTTGAACAAATCATGGCGGCACAGTTTGACATCGAAACAAACTCGTATACGCTGAGATCATGTGTGGAGACTGTGACTGCAGTCTCCAACTTGTCCCGTTGACTGCAGAACATAACGTGTGAGGTACATTAGTTAAATGCACAACTCTCCCTCCTCCAACGTATGTACAAAGACGCGCGAGTAGAAAGTAGTGCGTTGAAAAAACAGAACAAAGAACTAAAACGATAGGCCAGCTCTATGGCTCGATTCGGAGTTTCTTCGCACAACCAATTTGATGGCCGCGCGAGAAATAATCTCCTTCGGAAGCTTTGCCAAGGTTGAGACAGAGTCTTCAAGAGCTTCGAAGGAGTAAAGATGAAGTGAGGCAGTCAATGGTAAAGTCAGGAAACAAAGCTGTGTGCAAATGAATCCGGTTGTAATCTTCGCTGCCGAGCTGCTGCTGAAAAATTGAGAAAATGCTACTCTCTTTTATTTTTTTTGTTTTTGTTTTTGTTTTTGTTTTTGTTTTTTTTTTTTGGTTTGGAGTGGGCACTTATAGCTTCAACTCTTTTTTGTACAACTTTGATCGGGGTTGATCCCTGGCATTTAATAAAACGAGTTTGTTCTACAAATCTGGATAGCATGAATGACACAACACTGAACATAAAAATCATTTTGTTTTGAATTTTAAACTTGAAAATGGCTGTATTTTAGTGAATTCTGAACTGAATGTTGAACCTATCACTGACCAAAACAAAAAACACAACTTAATGAAATGAAAATAAAGCAAAAACCATCCCAAAACACATCCCTTTGAGCTTGTTGGAGCAAAATGAACACAAAACAGAGCAACATCGGTCGACCGCCCAACGAAAAAGCATCGCCAGCAACAACTACTGTGCATTTTCCGACAATTGCTTGATTAAGGTGACAAGAACTTGATAGTGTGGGTAAAAGACAGAAAACTTGACTCAACTGTGCCCCTAGTTCATCACTTTGCCCTTTTTTTATTTTTCCTTTATGTTAAAGTGGTTTTGATCAATATGAGAGGTAAATTAGCACACTTGATCCATTTTCAATCTTGAAAACATATGAGCCAAATTATGAGCACTGAAAATTTTCTCTTTTTGGTCCAAAGAATGGTCTGAGTTTTGGAAAAATGGAATAATTTTTGAGAAAATCAGTCAACGTCACTAAAATCCTCAAAATCTATTTTTGCAAATGACCACTACTCGATCAACATGAAATCAACCCTTGAGATGTACAACTGAATTCGTCTTGTGATTGAACCCATCATGAAGGAGAAATAGGACAACTAAATCAAATAGGGACGAGCAAATCAAATATGGATAGCCGAGCCGAATAAAGATACACCAATCAAACATGGACGAGACGAGTGAGTTGAAAAATGATTAAGGCCAAACTTCAAGATGAAGCTACCTACGTATTCCAAAAAAAGGAATCAGGCCATACGTAGTTCCGGTTAAGGTTTACTCGGGTATTGACACTCTCCTTTTATGGTCTAACTTTTGCCAAAACCGCCCTTTCGGGTTTTCAACCTTGCGAGCTTTTCATTTTTCTATATATATATATTTTTTGTTATTTTATTTTTTTTTATTTTTATTTTTTTGGTCTAACTTTTGCCTAGGTTGGCATTTCAGGTTTTCGGCCCAACGAGCCTCTCAAGGGTAGTACTTCTTTAGCTTGTCCATGTTGATTGGTTGTGAGAACTCCAAACCATCCAAATCCATGAGAATGACTACTCCTCCTGACCAAATTGATTTAATGATGTAGGAGCCCATCCAATTGGGTCTAAACTTGCCCCTGGGGTCATGAATAGGAGCTCGACTGTCTTTCAACACTAAGTTCCCTTTCCTCAAATTCCTGGATCTAACCTTTTTGTTGAATGCTCTGGCAATCCTGCGTTGATACCCCTGAATGTGGTATAACGCCTTCAATCATCGCTCATCAAATAGCATCAGTTCCTTAAATCAGTTCTGTTGCCAATCAGCTTCTATTATCTGACATTCAGTCATAATCCTTAATGAAGGCACTTCCAACTCAATCGGCAAAATAGCCTCCATTCCATATACCAAAGAGTAAGGGGTTGCCCCTGTAGACGTTCGGATTGATGTCCTGTATCCCCAAAGTGCAAAAGGCAACTTATCTGGCCAATCTTTATAAGTTTCTACTTTCTTACACAAGATGTTCTTGATATTCTTATTTGCAGCTTCAACGGCTCCATTGGTTTGTAGCCTGTAGGTTTATGACTTGTGAAAAGCCACGTTATACTTCTTAAGTAGAACTGCCACTTCTTCTTTGAAATGTGAGCCATTGTCTAAAATTAATTCATTTGGCACCCCGTATCTGCAGATAATGTTGTTCCTGATAAATTTGGCCACATGTGATGCTTTCAACACTGAATATGACTGTGCTTCAACCCACTTGGTAAAATAGTTAATGGCAACCAAGATGAACTGATGCCCATTTGAACCTTTCGGTGTAACTGCCCCGATGACATCTATGGCCCAGACTAAGAAAAGCCAAGGCGAAGTCATGTTGTAGAGTTTTGATGGCGGGATGTTCATGCGATTAGCGTGGATTTGACATTTATGGCATTGCTTGACAAAGTTGATACAATCACTCTCCATGGTTAACCAGTAGTATCCGTGTCTAGGGATTTTTTTGGCTAGTATTACACCGTTCATATGGGCTCCGCACTCTCCTCTATGGATGGCTTCCATGATACGCTTTGCCTCTTCTTCCTCTACACACAGCTTGTGTATTCCCAAATACCCTCTCTTATACAACTTATCTCTACAAATGATGAACTGAGTGGCCAGACGCTGTATCCCCCTTTTGTCTTTGGTGTTTGCCCCTTGTGGGTATGTACCTCTTTCTAGAAAATTCCAAATATCAAAGTACCAAGGGTTTTTATCTTGAACTTCTTCTGTTGTGGCTATCATTTCATACGCGGGGGTGTACCTTTGTTCTATAAGGATCGGGCGTATCTTGACCCCGAACGATATATCTATCATTGATGCCAGGGTTTCCAATGCATCAGCAAATCGGTTGTTCTCTCTTACCAGGTGTGTAAAAGTTAGTTTTTCGAACCTCGGGATCAACATGTCCAAGGTTTGATGGTAGACTTTCAATTTTTCCTCTTTAACTTTCCAATCTCTGTTGGCTTGAGAGACGACCAAGTTTGAGTCCCCGATCACATCCAACCTTATTGCCCCTAGTTCCAAGGCTGCTTTCAATCCGGCAATGCACGCCTCATACTCTGCTTGGTTGTTAGATACCCTAAATCGAAGTTTAAAAACTAAGAGGATATGGAAATCATCTGGCGCTATGAGCAACACGCCTATCCCATAGCCAAATTGATTGGACGCTCCATCAAAGTACAATTTCCAAGTGTCTTCTTCCATCTGCATGACCTCTTTATCTGGAAATGAGTACTCCATATTTTCTCCTCCTTTAATTGGGTGATCAGCCAAAAATTCTGCTACGGTCCTTCGTTTGACAGATTTGTGAGTGACATACTTAAGGTCAAATTTGGAAAGCAACAGTAACCAACGAGCTAGCCTACCGATAAGTGCTGGTTTCTCAAAATGATATTTGATTGGGTCTAATCTTGAAACCAGAATTACCGAGTGAGCTAACAAGTAGTGTCTCAACTTCCTGGTGGCCCATACCAAAGCTAAGCACGCTTTTTCCAAAGGAGTATAGCGGGTCTCATATTAAGCATCTTTTTTACTTAAGTAGTAGATGGCCTTCTCTACTTTCTCATCTGACTTTTGTGCAAGCATACATCCCATGGTTGATTCAATCACTGACAAATACAAAATCAGCGGTTTCCCTGGCTCGGGTGGCGATAACACAGGTGGATTATGCAAATATTGCTTAACTTGCTCAAAAGCGAACTGACACCGATCATCCCATTGAAACTTCTTTCCTTTCATCAACAGACCAAATAGTGGTTCACAAGTTAAAGTTAATTTTGAAATAAACCTCCTTATGAATTGCAACTTTCCCAAAAAGCCCCACACCTCCTTTTCAGTCATTGGTGGCGGCATTTCTAAGATGGCCTTAATTTTAGATGGATCAACTTCGATTCCTCGGTGCATTTCTGTGGATTCAGCCTTAGCCTGTATTCCCTAATTCTCTCAAAGAATTTCTTCAGTGCAGTGTAATGGCTTTCCCGATCTTTAGACTTGACAATCATGTCATCTACATACACCTCAATTTCCTTATGGATCATATCGTGCAAAAGAGTAGTAGCAGCTCTTTGATAAGTGGCCCCTGCATTCTTCAAACCGAATGGCATAACCCTATAGTAGTATGTCCTCCATGGTGTGGTAAATGTTGTCTTTTCTCTGTCATCTGGAGCCATAAGGATCTGGTTATACCTTGAAAAACCATCCATGAATGACAGTAAGGCATGCCCTGCAATGAAGTCTACCAATTTGTCAATATGTGGCAATAGGAAATCATCCTTCAGACTAGCCTTATTCAAATCCTGAAAGTCAACACAAACTCGGATTCTGCCATCTTTCTTCGGAACTGGCACAATATTGGCTAACCAAGTAGGATATTTTGATACGAGCAAAAACCCAGCATTGATTTGCTTGGTAACCTCTTCTTTAATTTTCAAGGCCCAATCTGGACGAATTTTGCGAAGCTTCTGTTTGACAAGTAGGGCCTCAGGGTCAATTCCTGGCATGTCTTCGTAGGACCATACAAAGACATCTTTGAATTCTGTTAATAAAGCAACTAATTGTTCACGTTCCTCTGAAGATAATGTAGAACCAATTTGGATCAAGCGAGGATCTTTTTCAGTACCCACATTTACAGAAACAATTTCATCCACTAATGGCTTAGCACACTTTTCTTCCTCCTAGTCGATTAAATTTTTCAAAGCTCGAGGGATTTCTTCCTCTTCGTTTTTATCAAGATCTTGAAAATTTTGGTCAATGTTATGAACTATGGGCACAGAAAAGTAGGCGGAAATCACATCTTCATTCAAAGCCTCAGTCTCACAAGTTGCAACAGACTCAAAAGAGAAAGAAAAAGAAGACTCAGACATCTTAGACAAACTTAAATCTGACTCCAACCCCACAGGCCCACCGGACTCAGACTCAACAGCCAATTCAAAACTCTCAATACAACTCTTTTCAAAATGTCAATTCATTTGTGAGCCATTTATTGCATCCATGATGAAGCTTGAACAGTTAGCAGGTACCTCTTCCCCGATCACGGCAATGGTCATATCCCCCAAATTCATTGGTTCAGTGCTAGTATACGATTCTGTCAGTAAATCAGCCAATGTTAGACCCAGGACTTCCTCTGCGCTGCTTTTCGAGCTAACTTCTCTGTTTTGTCCGATGTCAATGCTAGGATCTACCCACTCCTTGCCACTGTCGGAGAGTTGATGATCGAAGAAGATCTCAAACCCAGGGTATCTCTTTTTCTTCACTTGATCAAACTAGGTCTCAGGAAAACCACAGAAAGGGAAGTCTTCTCCTTGGCGGACAAATCGTCCGTTCAAGGTCCCATGAATTGGCTTATGAACCAACTTAAACTACTGCTCGGTTTTCTTGGCCTTGATCTTCTCCCTGACCTCTTCAGTTTTCCTTTTCCAGTCATCAGCCATGGGTGCATACCCTAGTCCGAATGCATGTGGGTTGTGAGGTACTTCACTGGCTGTACTAATACCTTTCCTGCCACTTCGTCCCAATCCCATCCCTGGAATGTGACCTAGTTTGCTCATGAAATAGATTGATTGGGCACTGACGTATACACCTTCGTCTTCTGCCATGAGCGTTTGAACTAGTTGGGCCTCTGTCAATGTAAAACCTGACAGGAACACATCTTCTTCCCCATGTTGTATTTCTAGCAGTGGTGTTGTGACTTCTGGAGGAGGATGAATGGATGAATTTTCGAAAACAGTGGCAATTCCTCCCTGTAGACGCGCCCCGTGTGAGGGCCTCCGTACTACAGTTCGGACTCAATTCGTCACGGTTCTTAATCTGAACCAAAGAGCCAAATCCGGTAAATCGTTTTGAGAAAATAGATTTTTAGAAAAGAAGTGCCGAACATGGACTGCTTTGCCAAATACAGAGTTGCCACCTAAATATTTTTTAATGGAGCAAATTTAGGAAACCCTGACTCGGTGCCAAAGGCCACGTGTCCGTCATCACCAAAGTTGCCTCGGCTTGGGAACTTGGGTACGATTGGGGAAGGTCAGCTATGAGCACCCCCTCTCGCCCGATCCGAAGATCGGCCTCTACTAACCGTGATATCCTATTTTGAAAACGTTATGTGCTCTTATTCCGGTTATTAGCTTAGAATTACTATGTTATGCGCACAGCAAACAAGTATAGACCAAATCGCCTAAATTGAAACAAAACATTTCATGTTTGTTTTGATGATGGTTTGCTACTCGCAAGTAGGCTAAAGATGCAGGTTTTGCCACCCTCAAGTGGGCTTTTAGAAAAGATAGTTTTGCCACTATCTAGTAGGCTTAAAACTCACAGTTTCAATGCATTATTCCAATTTAGGTAATTTGACCTCTATCCACAGGCATTCAAGCAGTTATATCACATAAGCAGCTAGCCTCATGGCAATCATGTTATTATGGCAACACTCACACGCATGCGGTATGCTAAAGCATAAAAGCTTACCTAGTACTCCAAGTCAAAACAGAAACTAATTAGTAATCATATGCATGATCCTAGTTCATGTTAAGATGACTAATGCAACACATGTAAAATGCAACTATAATAGGCTCGGCTATCCTAAAGATGGCATGTGAAATGCTGCAACTAACAAGTAATTAACTTGGAATTGAAATACAATGCAGTTAGTATGATGCGCCGAGCCCGGTGCATGCAAGACGAATGTATGGATGCACGCATGCATAGCATAAGGTATGCTAAGTTAAATATGCCCTAATACTAACCATTGAAAGCAGGTAAGTAAAAGAGAGAAAGAAGTGGGGGTTGGAAGACATACACCCACTCACACACACTTATTACACAATTGCCCTCGCTCGGAGTGTCCGAATAAATATTACAAAACAAATGAATACTGCTAAATTAATTATTATAGAACTTCCAATTAATTAACAAATTAAATGCAGAATTAAAGTGGCCACAGCCCCCGCCTCAAAATGTTTGGATGATGCATGCTTGACTCGTACTGCCCGAAAACTCGCTGCCATAGCATTGCTACCTCTGTTTACACTGCCTAGCTCCTCTGAAGACTGCACAAGTCTTGGGTTAGGTTCTATGCACACTGTGGAGCACCACTGGCTAGGAGGAATGGCCACCGACCATGAAGAATGGCCACCGACCATGGAGAATGGTCACCGGCCACAAATTGAGTTGTCGGCCACTTATGGATGGCCGGTCGGCACTGAAGATGGCCGGCCGGCCAAATCTTCCTGCAGAATTTGTTTTGACAGCAACAGAGGGCAAAACAAAGCATGCCAATGCATTTTAAGCAATGTATGCACCAATCACACTCTTTATCATGTGTATGACTCAAAGGAAGATGGGCCTCAATTCTCGAACCACCAATCACGCATTTCCATGCATGATGTCCCAAAGAATCAAGTGTGCATTTTAATTTCAAATGCAATGCAAACCAAATAAGCAAACAAAGGGGTTTTCAACCTCTATCATGGCTTGATCAAAAGGTGAAAGATGCATCCAAATGTAATGCAACCTAAGTATGTTAACTAGGCATGCAACATGAGCATATGGGAAGCATGCAAGGCATACAACAAGCATGCAAGTTAAATGAGCATACAAGGTACAATGCCAACACACAAACATGCAAAACATATGGCATGTTAAGCAACCAAAACAAGGAGGAGAATGCATGCCAAATGCAACACCATTTCAACATGTAACAACATGTCATAAGCTAAGCATGCAACAACATGCCAAGGGATGGACTTAAACTAAATTAGGCAGCCCTTAAACAAGCCTAAAACAGTGGCCAACATGCTCAATAATGGAGGCTAAAACACATTCCAATAGATATGCATGTAAGGTCCAAGACTTGGGCATAAAAGAGAGACTTTTAAGCACACTTGAAAGGATGCAAACATGGATGCAAGGCATACATGGAAAGCTCTGAAATCATGTTAATGATGGTGCCAAACCAAGCAAGCAAGACAAGCTAAACATGCAACCAATGGTCCAAAGCCTAAGGCAAGCCAAGGAGGTATTGAACTACCCTTAACAAAACCAAACATGGCATGAATTGAATGACCAAAATCAGAGGTTTAGTATGTTAAAACAAAGCTAACAACACAGTGACATGGCATCCTAGGGGGCCTAAACATGATTGCATGCATGAAGGCCTAAACATGGAGCATGATATGACAACCTTATAAAGAATTAAAGGGACATCAAATGCAAGCATACAAGCATATCATGAGGTCTGAAGTAACATGCCAAGTGGTTCCAAACCACTGAAACAAAGCAAGGATGGCATGCTAAAGGGGCCAATGCTTAAGGCATACAAGAGGGATTACATGATGGCTATACAAAGCAAAGCATGGATGACTCGAACAACCAAAAAAAGTCCTCAAGCACACTAAATCATACACAAAAGCTTCACAAAGCTGAGCCAAAATCATGCTAAAACAAAGGTCAAAGCTTAAAACATGTTAAGGCCTAAACATGGCATTACAAGGCATGTATGCTAAGCAAGCATGGTGTACCAAAACCAACTCAAAATAGTGATAAATCATGACATAATAAGCACCAAAAAAAAAAGAAGCTAAGGCATGGTTAACATACACTTAAATTAGATGCTCCCTCAAGAGGCAAAAATGGCCCTTTTCAAGGACAACAAGGAGAGGGAGTGGCCCTCTCCTTCTTAGGACCTCAAGGCACCATCCTCACCTCTGAAATCCCTCAAGATTTCAGTCGTGAGGAGGCCCAAACACAATGGTCCTGGAGCTCAACCAAAATGGCACAAAACAAGGGCCAAACAAGCCTTAAGAGGGGTCAAACAACCCTAAAGCTTAAAACACCCTTAAACAACTATTTAGAGTAGGAAAAAACAAGACTTTTATGTGTTATATGCTAAGCTCAAAAACAGATGCAAGATAGTCAAAAAAGCTTTGCAAAAATGGGGTATTTAAAGGTAAAGTCCTTACCCTTGTTGACCCTCTTTAAAAATGGTAGACCAGCTGGTTCTTTGAGCTCAAAACCACCCAAGAAGTCCAAGAATAGACCTCTAGTGCCTCAACTCCAAGAGAAGGTGTGATGGTGGGTGTTTGTGCACAAAAGTGAGGCAAAACACACACAAATCACAAAAGAAAGGAAGGTATAGATATATGATAGATACAAATCCTAACCCTATAAAACCAGAGCCCCTCTGAAAATGTTGTCTAACCCTAAAAGAGGGAGAGGAGGCCTCCTCTTATAGAGCTTCAATCTTGTAAGCTTACAAGACAAGCTAGCTAAGAGGGAAATCCCTCCATACACGTGTATGAAGGGGAGCCAAGTGCATGCCAACTGCATGAAAATATCTACAAAAGCAGATGCACAGTAGTCGGCCGGCCAAAAATGCAATTGACCAAAAAAAGATAGCCGGCCGGCCATCTATAGTGCCAGCCGGCCAAACATTTGGCCAGTGGCAACAAGACACAGCTGGTGGCTTCAAGCCATGGCTGGCGGAGTGTGGGGATGGCCCACAAGCCATTCCCTGCCCCTCCAAGGCAAAGAACAAGTGTTTGGTGCAAAACCAGACACAAAACAGTCTAGTCGAGAGATCCTGAGTCAAGGCGCGTAGCCGACACCTCCGGGAACTCAAGACGAACACAAACATGGATGATCACCGAGTGTTCAAACGGTGACGTCCAAGTCTTGAGGACGGTCAAAAATGGGGTGTCTACAGTTGCCCCTCTTTGACAGAACTCGAAAGTCATAACAATGACGGGAGTGAATGTCAAAACCCAAAGATGACCCATATTTGACAAGGCCGAAGACTTAGACAAAGCATGCAAGACAGACAAGATATGCGCCCGAAGGCAGGGGCAAAATGCAAGACAATGCACAAAGCCGAACATAACTTATGATCATGCAAAGAAAGCTGTAACGAAGCATAACATGCGACAGTTTTAAGCAAGCGTACACCAAATTACACTACAATGCGGAAAGGATGTAAGAGAATTATGCAATTCTCAAAACGTCTCACTCGCAGGATACAATACTTGTCTGGCTCGTCTAGTTGCACCAAATTTCAAATGAACCGTACATACAATATCGCCTCAAAAAGAAAGCAACTTAACAGTGTGATGTCATAGCAACATGCAAAACATGCAAAATGAATGCAAAATGATATGCAATATATACAAAACTATGTATAATAAAGCAAGAGAAAATGCAATGCAATTGAAACAATGCAAACGACATGCAATGCAATTGAATCATGATCCAATCATGAGCGGTTCAAAACCACACAAATGTCAAATAAATTGATGGAAGTAATAAGTCTGTCTACCATAGAAAAGGTGTCGCAACCCTCAAAGTGCGTACACATGCAGAACTATGAGTAATGTAGACAGACACAAGAACGAGTATTGGGTGGAATGACATAAGTGAGGAAACAACCCGCTAACGAAAGAACAATGATCCTAATGCTAGATGCAAAAATTACACTACAATGTAATATATACAGTGGACATGGCATGCAGCCAAACCAAATCTTGCCTAGGAAAGGCATGGACATAAACAAACCACATTTAACATGGAAAATGGTGCCGTCACTGTCAAACCAACATACCAGCGTGGAATAGGCGGTGTACACCAAATCTCATAACCGCGTTTCAACATGAAAAGTATGGGCACATACCAGACCAAGCTCAACATGGAAAGGTGCAAGCCATAGATGGATGTGATGCAATGAATGCATGCAAGCTACAATGCAATATTTACACTATGCAATGGAATGGATATTTACAATGGATAAGGCACGCAGGCCAAACCGTATCTTGCCTAGGAAAGGCATGGACACATACAAACCAATGTTTAACACAGAAACGGTGCCGCAACCCTCAAACCAACATACCAGCGTAGAATAGGCGCGTACACAAAGGTCTCAAATCTGTGTTTCAACGTGAGGAGTACGGGCACATACCAGACTAAGCTCAACCTGGAAACATGCGAGCCCTAGATGAAAGGGGTGATGTAGTGAATGCATGCAAACTACAATGCAATATTTACAATATGCACTGGAATATATACAGTGGATGCATGACATATGCAATACTAAAATGATGCATGACATATGCACTATATACAATGTAATGCATGACATATGCAATACTAAAATGATGCATGACATATGCACTATTTACAATGGAATGCATGACATATGCAATACTAAAATGATGCATGACATATGCACTATTTACAATGGAATGCATGCTGCATGGAGTGCGCGACAACGCAAGTTGCTTGAAATGCATGAACTTTTTTAATGCGCGACAACGCGCGGCTTGAGATGCATGAAACTGCATGAACTTTTAAAACGCGCGGCTTGAGATGCATGAAAATGCAAATGAAATGTGCACATCAATGCACCAAAGGTCTTGCACCTTCCGAGGGTTTAAGGTCTCCTAGACCGTGCGTATTTAAGGTCTCGCCAGACCGTGCGTGTTTAAGGTCTTGCCAGACCGTGGATCGAAATGCATGACAATGCATGGATGACATGTACATGACACTTACAAGATGTGTGCACAACAATGCGAATGAAATGATGCATAATCAGTGTGCGTCCACAACAAAGCGTTGTAATACAATGCATGATAATGCAAGGGATGACGTATGCTACAATGCATGTCGACATGCAAGCACCAACCGAGCATGTTTAAGGTCTTGCCAGACTGTGCGTGTTTAAGGTCTCGCCAAACCGGGCATTAAAGTGCGAAACAATGCAAGTAAGGTATGCAAATGCAAGATAATGCATATATGGGCAACTTTCGACTCTTGCAAGAGACAAAAAGGATACACGACACTCGTATTCGAGTGCCACGCACAAAAGACACGGTTCGAGGTCAAAACGGAGACCGGTTGAGCTTTGAAAATGCCATTTCTTGCACTGTCTTGAGCAATGAAGGTCCCAAACTATACATCTGACCCAAACAAGGTTGTAGAAGGCTCACCAGCCAGAAGGGGAAGTCACCGGCCACCAACCGGCCACCAAAACACATCACCGGCCAAATATTTGGCCTGCCGGCCAAAAATGTAGCTGACCGGCCAAAAATGCCTGAATCGGGGCAGTTTTGTCTTTTTGGCTTGGGTCTTACTTCCTCTTAGCCGAAATTTCTTCCCCTCTCTCTCTAGAGCATTTTTCTTCCTTCGTTCCTCGATTTTCTTGCATTTTAGCCCCCGTTTCATCGTTTGATTCGCGAATATCTTCGCGTTTCGAACATTTTGAACGGAACATTTCTTCATTTCGGTGTCTCCTTTGCTATTTCCACCTCTTGGGGTTTGTTTCCCCCGAGTTTCTCTCGATTTCCGTGCCTCTTCCATTTCCCGGCTTTTCTGGCCATTTTCCGCCCTCTCGGGGTTGACTTTTCGGTTGACCTTTTCGTATTCTCATCTAATTTCCACTTTCCCGGCCATTTTCTCATCACTTTTGACATGGCGGATGATATTCCACGGGGCGGGACTCCCCCGGATCATGAGATGGATCCTGGGGCCGAGCTTTTATCCTTGAGCGTCCGCCCGTTCGACCTAGCGACCTACCGGCCGGCGATTCACGTCTTGCCTCCCGACGGACTCCATCAGTTCAGGAGCTTTGATAGGGCGATGCCTCCAGAGCTTCTCTTACGTGAGCCGACGTCACATCTGTCCTTCGACGCTTCTGAGGTATATTCTTTCCTCTGTTTTATTTTCTGCAATGTAGAACACTTAACTGCCATAGCTAATTATGTTCTTTAACTGCTTAGCTTAGATACACTGAGGCATCAGATATCGAGTTGATCGTGAACACACTTGCAATCGATATCTATTTGAATCGACATGCACACACACCGCAAAGGCCTCAACCACTCAAACACACTGACACAGCACACACTGTAGTTTATTATGAGCGCAACAACACCCGATATCTGTTTGAATCTGAAAAACGTGCACATATGCTGTATCTGTACTAAACCACCCTAACACGCTGACACATCACACGCCAGGCCATCAGAAGCATACCGCACCGTGACTGCTTGAATCAAAACGTGCACACATGCTGTATCTTCACCAATTCTGAATGCTTTTCAAAACTGTACATTTAGCATTGCTTTGCAATTGTTTTCTTGAAAACAGGAAGATTCCCATGTCGTTCGGGGGTATGGGAACATTGCCACCCGAGATTGGTACGCGGAGCTACCCGATGCGGTTCGCCACATCATGGACTAGGCTAGCTTCGACGCATTTTGCAGAGGACTTTCCAGACTCACCACGAGTAGGCCTCTCCTTCCCGCTCTAGTGGAGAGGTGGTGGGACACCACCGATTCCTTCCACTTCTCTGCTATGAGAGACATGACGATGACTCCCTACGACTTCTCGATGCTCACCGGCATCGGGATAGGGGGTGATCCGATCCCCTTCGACACCGACATGGACGAGTAGGAGGCTGCTCAGATCTACCTGCTTGACGAGGTGCCGCCTCTTGCATGTCCCAGCTTCGTTCGATATTCATGGTTCGAGGTCTACTTCAGAGTCTAGCCAGCCTTAGTCGAGGAGGCTCTGATGACTCAGGAGGCGGTGGAGCGATATGCACGCGGCTTTCTCATGTTCCTGCTGGGGACGACTATTTTCGCTCACCGAACATCAGGCTCTTCTCTTCGGCCGCCTCGTGGATGTCACCCGATCTTGCGCTTATGATCGGTGGCGCCTTGGCCACTCAGACGGGTACATGAGCTCACCTCCGTACGACACATGCCGGGGCTATCAAGTAGCTTGGGAGGTACGCTTTTCTCGCTTATTTCGCTACATTTTTCAGACTCAGACATCGCACACTGCTTCACGCCGATCAGATCGTATACACACACATACATATACTATTTTACACTGATTGTACACTGCTCACACTGTACACTTTGCACAATACACCTCATAAAACACGGTCCTGGTATTTTTGCTTTATTCTATATTCTGCTTTATCTGATGAGCATACTGGTATTTGCTCTGCAGTTGTGGGTCTACGCCTACTTTCCGAGACTTGCACTGCTCTGCATATGGAGACCCTTTCGCTGCCCGTTCTCGCACCGCTTTGACGGGAGGTGTGTACGGAGACCGCGGGAGATGTTTATCTTTTTCCGCCGCTACTTCGACACCATCACCCCCGCAGAGGTATGTCCAACTTTGCAGTTCATTTAAGCTTCGCTTTACACTGTATTTTCAATAACAGTAGATAACAATCTACATTTCATTTTCAGATCACCTGGCAGCCTTGGGCTCCATTGCTAGCCGTGATTCGGGATCGATTTGCCAGTGCTGAGGAGACCTCGCATCTCCAAATTTTGCTAGAGGGCCCGGTCTGTCGGGCTTGGTACCTGGGTGAGCGTTTCCTACGCCAGACCCTAGGTTTACCGGAGCAGATAGTCCCGGTTCACCCTCCCGAGCACATGAGGGAGACAGAGAGATTCACTCCCGAGTAGATGACTGACTATACGATCGACTGGGAGGCAGATGGTTTTAGGGGCGAGGGCGACTACTCGGAGTACGTCCAAACTTTCATCATGTCGCCTCTAAGCGGTGGCCATCGAGTTGAGAGAGAGAGAGGCCAGTGGCCGGAGCGGGAGCAGGAGCAAGGACATCGAGGATAGCTCAAGTCCAAGGCAATGGTGGAGCTCGGAGGGGACGGGGGGCTAGTTGGCCAGTGCTCCCTACTTCGATGACATGCCGGGGACAGGGTGGGGCGACTTACCAGATTCCTATTGCTCTCCCTCCAGCTGATCACGAGTTAGTCGGGTTCTATAACTTACCTCCGGTATGTACTACTTCATCTTGCATCTTGCATGGTCATTTCATTTCAGTTTATTGAGATTCGCAGAATCGACGATCTCGATACTTTTGCGTGCCTCTTCCGAGTACACCCACCACCGAGCCGACCGCCTCATGATGGGGATGTTCCAAAGGAGCCTTGATCTTCTAGCCATCTATGGTATTCGTATGTTTTCGCCACGGTCTCAAACCATACATAAACCGCTTTATATACTCACGCGCAAGACAACACGATACATCGCCTGGGCATCGATATATCAGATTCATACACGATTCGCATTGATAAATCGCCACGGATCCACACACTTCGCATATAATCGCATTCTCGTGACCGATACATCGCCACAAGATTCACATTAATCGCATCGATACATCGCCACAAGATATCGATGTGTTTGTTTTTTGTACTTTTCAGCATCCCTTCCAGATTCCTACTGTAGGAGGTGCTCCTGCCGGACCTTCCGTTTCCACCCGAGATGGGAGAGTGTACCCCCGCACCAAAGCGGGGCGCACCCATGTAGGGAGCAGCTCACGGGCTCCAGTCCCCGATGATGATGATGAGGGGTCCGAGGCTGAGGCTGAGGCGGGGGCAGAGTCGTCTGAAGAGGAGACCGGAGACGGCTCGGGCTCAGACTCAGATGATGACGCTGATAACACTGCTCCTGGACCTTCGTCCAGGAAGAGGACGAGGACGGACCCCTAGGCCTGAGCTCTTTTGGACATTGATACAGATTTTTGCTGTTTTTCATCTTTTTTGTACTTTTTCCTCCTTTTTTTTTTTTTTTTTTTTTTTCTGGTAGCTAGAGTACCTTGTACTGCTGCAGGCAGATTTTGTTTTCCAAAGCTTTGTATTTGAAAAAGATGATGAAATGAAACAAACCCTTTTTTGTCTGAAAAAGTGTCACATTTGTACATCTATACATTGCATCGCATTACATCATATTACACCTCAATGCAAATGAAATTGATCTGTTGTCTGAAAATTGAACACTTGCATTGTAATAACTAGGTAACGAATCAGTCAACAGCAAAATAACCCATACCAACCACTGCTCATTCTAAACACTCGACCCATACTCTGCTGAGGATTAATCTGCATACAGCCCATAACACAGCGTCGGTTTATTCTGCACACGGCAAGCCCAGAACAAACAGTCTAATCTGACAAGACAGAACACGAAGGTGGAACCGGCTGAAGTTGATTTAAATCTGTATCAACGAACACAAGGGTTAGTATAGTGGTTATTGGAAACAATAAAAAAGATGGAACCGAGATGTCCTTACCAGCTGTTCCCTTATCCCAGTTTATGTTATAGCTTGGTATCTGGGCTTCTTGATCTTCAAAATTACTAGAAACTCAGAAGAAATCGTCGTCATTCAAGTCCTTGTCCGGTGTGTTTTTTATTATTTTTTCTCAGCCTCTTCTTACTCTGAGATAATACACCCAACTGTCGTCATTTTGGCCAAGTGAATATTGATGAAATAGCTCAGCCAATCGGAGGTTAAGGCTGAGCTGTCGGTTTAGCTCGACGATGCCATTTATTATCCTATAAGTGTTTGTGGAGAGTTGGGTTGGGCACGATCTTGTTTGCCTAAGGAATTCGCATATGAGGGGTTGTATAGGAAACCGAAGGCCGGCTTCTAAGATCGATATTATTGTAAAAAGAACAAAGCCCGGTTTGCCCCAAGGTGTGGTTTGTAGCTTGGCTAAGGAGAGGTGGACGTCATCAGGAATATGATAGTCCCTTCGGAATTCAGCCATTGCTCCAGGGAAGTCCACTAGAAATTGGTATTTTCCCATTTAACTTAAGAAAAAAATTGTTAATGTGTTCACGGTGGCCTAGCTCGGTGCGGTAGAGGGTTTGGTTGGCTTAGTTAAGCAAAGCCACCTAGGAACAGGGTGCAAAGGTGTGCCTAGCCAACCTAGTCAAGTCTGAAAGTGGAAATAAAGAGTGTTATGTCCAAATAACTGGACAGGGCTAAGTAAATAGGTGAAGTAAAAAAATAAAAAAGCCTAGCTCGGCTACATCTGGGCTACAGGCAGTTTTCAATTCGGTTGTGAAAAAGGGCCAACTCAAGGTCTATAGTACGGTTAGTGGTTAATGCGCAAGGTTATAACGCGTTTCTAGTTCGATCGTGTACAATCCTAAAGGTCGTAAACAAGTTCCTAGTTCGGTTACAGCACGATTTTGGATCAAATATCATATTTTTCAAAATCTAGTAGGTGTGCCTTTGAGCTTGAGCATAAGGTTTTGGGTTTATGGTATTTACTCAACACTCTGGTGCAAATAAATGCGCATATATAGAGATTTAAGTGCTGAAAGTATAGAAATAAATAAAAAGGAACATCAAAGAGAAGCATTAGCAACTTACAAGTGTGAAGGCGTGAAAACAAAGTCCAACCAGCAAGAAGACCAACGAAACGTACATAGTAGTTACTTGGTCAGGGGTTGAAGCTCAGGAGGTATGGATATGGAGCCCAGAATGTAGAGATTCTCTGAAGAACGAAGATGAACAGTAAAATGGTGACTGTTCGAAATGAAGGGGTCATATTTATGTGAAAGACAAAACAGCGGGCCTTTTTCAATTTTTTTGAGAATGTGAAACGATTGGCATGGTATAAGGAAGCTATCGATGTGTGACACGTGTCCTGTTAAGGACGTGTTGACAAGCTTTTTTGAAGCGACAGGCCGTGCGATCGGCACAAGTTCAGGAAGCCGAACAGACTTCAGTCCAGCAAAAATCATTGTTTTATCTCGGCTAAAATCATTATTTCAACGAGATGGGACTTGGGTAACTCAGCTAGAAGTTCATAATCCCAAACATGCTTTGTAGATGGAATTAAGGGGCAATTGAGAAGGCAATTTATGTGAAAATTGGGCCGAGCTAAGTACAACTATTGAAAAAGACCAAGCTAGGTGCAATTTCCTGGATGTTGGGCTGTACTACGGGCCGAGGTAAAGAAGTTCGGTCCTTTATCCTGACAGTTCGGTCAGAGGCAGGCTACCAATGGCCTGGTCTGGCTGTCCTGAACCGAGGTGTTGTTGGAAGGAGGACTAAGGTTTATGATAGCTGTGCAGGGCGTCGTCTAAATAGTAAAGACTTGCAGAGTAACCTGCAGTAGTGCCGAGCTATGTGAGCATGGTCTGACATAGGGCGTAACCATGCTAGCTCGGTTGAGTTGTTACTAAATCAAGGTAAGGAGGTTTTAAGCCATCTCACTTGGCTAACAGTGAGTAGAGTGTTATAGACATTCTTCACTAGGAGTGTGATTCCTAGGAGGACTCTTATAAGGAGAGTTGGAATCCTACTAGGATTGTGCCAGGTAGAATCCATAAAAGCTCATAGCAGGACCTATGTACAGGTATCACAATTCTTACTCACTAATACACATAGCTTTTGTACCTATTGTCTATTTGCTGACTTAGGCATCGGAGAAGTTTTCAGCACACACTCACCGGCTAGCTCACGTTTGTGTTTTCAGGTAGTAAAGCGACGACGTTTGAAGGAGTACAAACTCGATCAATAGGATTATACGACAAAATTATTTCGTGCTCCTACAAAAAGCATATTGAGACAGGTTAAAGAAAATGATAATGGATCTAATACAGGCGAAATGTTGCACAAAATTCACCAATTGCTTTGTCACAAATCGTACTTGATTGTCATGGATGATGTGTGGAGCACTGCCAGTGGTTGGTGGGATCGAATCTCTAGTGGGCTAACAAAGACACTAGGTCATAGCAGTTGCATCATAATCACAACGAGGAATGAGGAAGTTACAAAGAATATTGGAGTTGTGGATGCATTAATTCACTGGCCAAAGCTTCTAGATGAGGAAGAGAGTTGGTCTTTGTTCTGCAAAGTGGCTTTCATGGCAACAAAAGGGATATGTAAGAATCTTCAAATAGAAGGATTAGGGAAGGAAATTGTGAAAAAATGCCAAGGTCTTCCACTCACTATCAAGGTAACATGAGGGTTATTGTGCTCGAAAACATCTTTCAGTGAGTGGAAATGCCTATATGATAATTTCCACGAAAAATTGGCAACAGAAGGGAATGGCTTTGTACTGGCTTCTTTGCAGCTGAGCTATGATGAACTCCCTGCTCATTTTAAGCATTGCATGCTATGTTTCTCAATTTATCCCCAAGACCATGAAATAAATGTTGAGCAGTTGGTTCGATGGTGGATAAGGGAAGGTTTCATGCACAAGAGGAGATCAGAAATCGCTACAGAAACAACTTATAGGTTTCTATCAGAACTAATCGGTAGATGCCTCATTGAAGTCATGCGAAGGAGGAGTTACGATGGGAGAGTTTATAGCTGCAAAATGCACGACATGGTTAGAGACTTGACGATTAGGATTGCGAGGGAAAAGGAATTCAGCTGCTTTGATGAGGGAGGCAGGCAGATACCCATAATGGATTCTCGGTATTTGGGCGTTACAAATGAAATGAAATTTCCATTCCCTAGAAAATAATTCAAAGATAAGAGCTCTATTACTCATGGACAGCTGATCGATTAGACTTAAAAGGAATGCTGGTTTAGCCAAAGTAATGTCTCTTAGGGTCTTAGACCTCTCACATGTTAAATTGGAAAACATTTGTGAATATGCTTTCTGGAGTTGGATTAGTTCCTTGAAACGCCTCACTTGTTTGAACCTACGTGACGTTGCAAGCCTACTTGAAGTGCCAAACTCGATTGGAAAGATTTTGAACCTGCAGATTCTGATCCTAGTAGAATGTATTAGATTACAGAAATTGCCTGCATCGATCACGACGCTACACAAGCTCACTGTTTTGGATTTGGGGAATTGTCCGGCTCTCAAGTACTTGCCACAGGGGATTTCAAGCCTCTCTAATCTTCAAGAACTCTATGGATTCAAACTGGCAAGTCTTACACACACCAAAAGCTGTCACTTTGGCAAACTTAAGAATTTCCTTGACCTTCGAGTGTTACATTTAGACATAAACCAAGAAAGCACAATTGAGGACGAGGAGCTCGGAGCACTGGCAGATCTGCAAAAACTAAGGGTGTTATTGATCAATGGTGAAAATTGTGAGGAAGTGAATATTCTAGAGAAGCTCAACAAGCTCACCCTCCCTCCGCATCTTGAAGAGCTATACTTTGGGCATTATCATGGAGAAGCTACATCGGATTGGATAAACCCTAACTCACTTCCTGAATTACAATATCTTTGCCTTGAGTATGTGAGGCTTGTTGATATGAGTCCGTTGTTTTGGAGCAGTGATGGTGGGAATTCATGGAAAGTTAAAGGGCTGTGTTTGAAGTTCTTGCCTAGATTGCAGGTGGAGTGGAGTAGGGTGCAGGGTGTCATGCCCTCACTGAGGTACTTGGAAGTCAGCCACTGTTATATGTTGTCACATTCCCTGTGATGTTGTGCAAGGTTGTTAAGATCGATCCTACATAGGATCGTTTGGGGGCCTGGAGGATGGGATCATAGGATCGGATCGGGGATCGTAAGATCCTACTAAAACAATGAAAAAATGCAATAATTCTTATATGTCTAACTAATACTATCAAAATACATATAAAATGACCCAAAAAAACTTGAGAATGTAGCTCAAATGGTAGAGCTCTCATACTTATGAGCAGATCGAGGTTCAAATCCTCGCATTCTCACTTGTGTGCCTTGTTCACTAACAATAATCAATTCAAATATACATTTTGCACATTTTTTTAAACAAAGAAAACATAATAAAAGAAGGTGGCAATTCAAGTTGTCATTCAAAAATTTTCCTCAAATCTTAACAAAAGAACATACTAAAAGAAAATAGCAATTCAACTTCAAGTCTTCAAGTTAACACTTGCACAACATTGATATCCTTAACAAAACAAACTAAAATAAGAGAAGAATAAATAAACAAGAGACTAAAATAAGTCATCATCTTCATCGCCGAAATCATCATTGCCACAATCAACAACATTGTTGATCTCATTGTCTCCCTCCTCATCTTCATCATCACCCGCCTGGTCACCCCACTCCTCCATGTCATCATCATCAATCGTAGCACCATCAAAGCCATGATCAAAATTCTTTGCTGCATTCATGTTTTCATCCATATCATCATCATCACTTACTTCATGAATTTCATCAACATTTTCTCCAATATGGTCACGGCCTATGTTAGAGTAAAAAAAAAAAAATCCAAATTAAATCCAAATTGCAACTTCTAATTAAAACTAAAAGATGTATCATGTACCTAGACTTACATGCTTGTTCCAAATCCCTTGCAAGAGCATCTACGTCCTCATCTTCTAAATGACATCCATGTCGAGCATTCCTATCAAGCACACTCAACCAATTTCCTTCTCTTGGAAGAGTCGGCTTCTCTTTCTCTATTATCCACTCATCGTCCGATGGAACATCATCCAAACATAATGGATTCATGATTGCTTGTCTATTCTTGTGCCTTTGTCTCAGTTTCAAATTGTACATGACAAAGACCAAGTCATTCATTCTCCTTTGGTGTAAACGATTCCTCCGCTTTGAGTGTACCATCTCAAAAGCACTCCAATTGCGCTCACACCCCGATGAACTGCATGTTAGACTTAATACCCGATTTAGAACCTCTTCAACTCAGGACATTCATCACCAAAAGAGTCCGACCAATCCCCTACATCGAAATTTTAATTAAGTAGTTCAAAATTTAAAGTTCTTCAAAACAAATAATCATAACATAAGATTGATACAACTTACAAATCAACTTAGAGTAAAAATAAATAACCTGGAGATCTCTTTTTTCTAGTCAAGATTGCATTTTGTATACCAAAGAGTCCTCTTGCATTCTTGAATGCATCAATTTGCAAATCTATCTTCACTCTCTCATTAGTGTCAGGGACCATTTTTTCAAGACATTTGTACAACCCAATTTTAATCTCTGCATCAGCTTGAAAATTGGGACTATAATGAAGCTGAGGGTTCAAGAAGTATGCTGTAGCATGCAATGGGTGATGGAGTTGGGTTTCCCATCTTCTATCAATGATGGCCCATATAGGATCATAGCTGACACAATTTAATAAATATTATTAATGAATAAATAAAAAGTTTAGGGAAATAATATTAAAGAGTAAATAAATAGCCAACACTAAATAAAAAGTTTACCATCTTAGGATATTATTGAAATTCTTTTGAATTTCCTCTTTCGCACGATCCATTGCTTCATAAATGAATCCCATTGCCGGATGCTCATCCGAATCCACCAACCTAAGTACCTTAATGAGAGGTACTGCAGCCTTCAAGCAGGTAGAAACACCCTTCCAAAAATATCGATTGTCCAAAACAATATCTTCAATTTTTTTCCCCTTTTCAGACTTCGCAAATCTACTATTCCTCCACTTGTTTGATGTAAATAGAGAGAACAATGCACCTTTTTGCTCATGAAGACGTCTCAATGTCAAGTAAGAGGTAGCAAACCGAGTTACCGCAGGCCTTATAAGTTCAATGTCTTTTGTAAACTCCTTCATCCAATGAATAAGATTGGTTCTTGAATAAATGTATGCCACAATCTTTTTTCCTTCACCAATTGTAACACGATGAACTTGTATTTCCTTCTCAAAATATTCTAACATCAAATCTATGCAATGGGTGGCACAAGGCGTCCAAAACAAGCCCTTTCTCTTCTCCATTAACATTTGTCCCGCCAATTTATAATTAGAAGCATTGTCAGTTACAACTTGCACAACATTTTCTTCTCCAACCTTCTCAACAACCTCATCTAACATCTCAAAAACCTTTTCACCCGTTTTTGAAATGTCGGATGTATCTAGTGATGACAAGAAAATAGTTCCATTAGGGCTATTCACAAGAAAATTACATATGGATCTTCTCTTTCTATCTGACCATCCATCCGACATAATTGTACATCCGGTCTTCTTCCATTGTTCCTTAAACTCATCAACCAATTGTAGTGTCTCATGCACTTCTTTTTTTAGAAATGTCACCCTAATTTCATGGTAAGATGGTGGCACAAGTCCTTTTCCATAATCCCCAATCTTCTTAACCATGAGTGGAAATATAGGGTCGTTGACACAATTAAAAGGAATTGCACTAGTGTAAAAAAAACGAGCTATGGTTTGACAAACATCATCTCTCTCTTCTTTCTTAAACATTTGATTGAGAGTTTTTTTATTTTGACGTCCAGATTTCTTCATCACAAATTTATCCATGGCACCCACCCGTTTTTGTTTGTTTTGATGATGACATGATAATAGTTCTACCTCCTCTTTAGAATCATCACCAACATCAAACATCTTTCTCTTTTTATTTTGAGACTCTAAAGTTTGAGTTCTTAAAAGACTCATGAACTTTCCTCTAACATCTTCTGGGACTTGAGGACATGGCTCAACATTTTGATGAGTACAGGCTAAATGATGTTTTAATCTATATATACCTCCCGATCGAGTCACATTACAATACTTACATTGTACCTTTTTGGTTGCAGCATCTATTTCAATTCCATGTTCCCAACTAGGATCTGTTCGGTTACCTGCAACATTTTTCCTCTTCCTCCCTCTTCCAGAACCAGAGGCAGACATTGTTAACTCAATTCACAAACCTACAATCATATATTGAATATCACTGAATCAATTAACTAGTAACTACAATTTACAATTTGATAGTTGTGAAATATCAGAGAGAAAAAAGTCAAGTTACAGTAAAAAATAAATTGATTACAATAGTAATACCATGATGCCCTACAAAGGCCTCATTGAAATTATAGATAAGGATAAATTAGAATTTAGAAGTTAATTTACAAATGAAAGACTACATAATCATAAGCAACTTTAGTTTATGTTAATAAAGAAAAGAAAAAGGAGAAGAAATAATTTATTGATAGAATAAATAATTTATTTGATAGATCTTGTCAGTGTTAGAAAACTTGCTACAGCATAGAAGGTATCTAAAGATAGGAAAAGAAATTATCATAGATAAAATGTATGAAGAAATTTTTATGAGTGCTTTTGTGGTCCCATTAATAAAAAGACAGAGCAAACATTGAATCAACTCAACTGTTAATTACCAACATGAACACTAGGTAATCTAAAGTCATGTTACAATTTACAAATTAATTGAGAACAAACCTGTATGAAGCTGCTATTTTCCTTGGTGTGGTATCTGCGCACTTTTCCTTGGTGGTTTGGTAGCTACAAAAATAAATTACAAAATTAGGTTGACAGGAAAATGGAAAAATGGAAGAAGGGGAAAAATGGAAGACGAAGGGGAAAAGGGGGAAGAACAAAAAGGAAATGAGAGACAGAAAAATGGAAGAAGAGGGAAAAAAAAAAAAAGTAGCAGAGGAAAAAGAAGATGGAGGAGAAGAAGAAAATAAGTCGAAGAAGACGAACAGACAGAGGAGAAGAAGGAGTCGAAGGAGTCGAAGAAGACGAACAGAGGAGAAGAAGGAGTCGAATAGAGGAGAATAGAAGGAATCGAAGCACAGAGAAGAATGAGTCGAACAGAGGAGAAGAAGAAGAAGAAGAAGAAGAAGAAGAAGAGAAGACGAAGCATACCTGGAATCTGGATGGAATGGAGGCTAGATGGAGGCTGCTCAGCTCTCGTGACCAACTTTCCCCCAATATTTTGCCCTAATCTGATGTCGTGAACTCGTGGGTCTTTAGAAAATGCATCAAACCTGTAATAAAAATATCAGAAAAAAGGTTAAAAGTAGGATCGTATAGGATCGCGATCCAGATACGATCCTACGATCCCACGTACGATCCTAACGATCCTGCAACGATCCTGAACAAAATACGACTCATCATGCGATCCAGATCGATTCTACAAAATTGGATCGTAGGAGATCCTACGATCCGGATCGCGATCTTAACAACCTTGATGTTGTGAATCTTGGATCATGGACGAAAAGAGGCGAAGAAAACGAGGATGGCAACTTGGTAGTTGATACCATCAATGCCCAGAAGAGTGTAATGAATAATTAATGAGCGACTCAGATTCGTTCGGAACTCGCACTGATTTTCGTGATACCATATATGTTACTGTATTTGTTTGTGTAGTTACAGGATAATGTTTTTAGGTTAGTTCTTTATGAATTGGTATTGTATTGTTCTATATATTGGTCTGGAATTCGGTAGTTTGTTTGTATTGGGTTTGCTGATTTATTTGGGCCATGCGAGATATGAAGCATATTATATTGGATTGTAAAAATGTACCCTATATTGGTAAAGTCAAATACAATCATGGAGCATGCTTGGTGTTGGTGGAGATTACACTTCTGGTTATTTTGGAAAAATGCTTAAAAGTTGATTTTTAATTTTTTTTTGATTTTTTTTATATAAAAAAATATGTAAAAATGATGAGAAATAATATGATGCAAAATGAGTTAAAATTGAAATGTAACTTTTGATTATCTCCTCAAAATAACCCTTCGTGAGACGGAACGTGGGAAATTGCAATTCTCACTCAAAGCATCATACCTGGAAACAAAAATGAAATTGTAAACGTAAACAAAAGGGGTGGTCGAGTTTAAAATAAGGAAAATGTTTTGTGGCACTAATTTGGGAGCATTAATGTCCCTAATTTTCATTTTAGGTAATTGTTTTGTTTTGTTTTTATTTTTATTTTTTTGCCTTATATGAAAATTAGGGGCATTAGTGGCCTCAATTTAATACCACAAATCAAAACCCTTAAAATAAATCATGAAAGTGAGACAAAACTAAAAATAAGTACTGGTTTGACATATTTTGAAAGAATCAAAAAATTATTATCCTATTTAAGTCACATTATCTTATTTAAGTCACATCACTTCTTTACTATATCACTTCAAACTCAATCTATATTTTATAAAAAAATTAAAAAGTACACTTATTTAGAACATACCAAACAATCCCTAAATAATTAAAAAAAAAATAATGATTTATTTTATAGTTTTACACGTAAGAGGATTCTTAAACTCGTAACCAAACAGACTGTTAGAATAGCGCAAGAGTTGTTTGCGTACTCACGTGAGGGAGAATAATACAACCCTGCAACCAAACACGCGGGTTGAGCTCCCAATCCCATCATCAATCATCATCAAATCAACCTCCTCGATGCATACGAATCTGGTACTTTAGCTGGTGATCAACAATGGATTCCACCACCAGTGCAATCTCTCTCTAGAAACCCCAACGAATTCCTTTCCAAAGCGACGTCGTGAAGGTCCAATCCATCACATTCAAACCCTATTCTTCTTCACAGTTCATCAACAATGGAGGAGACCCCAATTCGAACCTCTCTCTAAAACACAACCCCAACCCAGTAAGAGAGAAAAAAAAAAAAAAAAAGTGGAAAGACACATACAGATCCTCCTGAACAGAATATCATTCGCATCGCTGACCATAGGCACTATGACCCTCCTCTTCCTCTTCCTCCAGACCCCAGAAACCTGCGTCCCTCAAGGCTCCATCCCCAAACCCCACCAGAAGTTCCCAAAGTCCACCTGCGACTTCTCTCACCGCGCTTTCACCTTCATCGACAAGAAGAACAAGCGCCTCTGGTCCACCAAGGACTGGCTCAACAAGCTCCACTCATTCTCTTCCTTCTTCACCGACCTCCAAACCCTAAATCACCTCCACAACTCCGCCGGCGCCGGCCACGAGGTCATGGCTCTGAAACAGATCGGCGTCGGGGATGTTACCGGAGTCGAGCTGGTTGACTCGCCGCCGCTTGTTAGCCGAGCCGATCCTCACAACTTGCCTTTTTTCGATGGGGTGTTTGATCTAGGGTTCAGTGCTCATTTGGATGAGGAGCTTTTTCGGGAGAGGTTCGCGGCGGAGATGGAGAGGACGGTGAGAGTGGGAGGCGTGTGCGTGGTGGCGGTGGAGGAGTGTGGGAAAGAGGAGGTGAAAGAGGTTGCGAAATTGTTTCGGAAATCCAGGTTTGTTAGTGCCAAGAATGTTACATTAACTGGATCCAAAATGACTCGAATTATATTGAGAATAACAACACCTCCTTGAATTTATTTATTTATGACAATCTTTGATTCTTTGATATATTTGTTTAATTATATATAGGTCACTGATTATGGAATGGGATTCCAAGTGTGTAATGTGTGTTTAATTGATAGCTTTCAAATTATCATCAATCCAAGTGTTCCATAAAATTTAGAACGTTAATGGATTGAATTTACTGAACAGTTTTGAAGTGTCCTTTGGTGAACTTTGATTCTAAATAAACTAGAGGAGCTAAATGCAAATGATCTTTGACTTTAGTTGCTGAGATTGTGATTCGAGGGTCTTCCACATCCCTGTCATGATATTAGTAATTCATCTCCAAACTCTGCTTCTCTTGTTCATGCATTATGGTAGTGTACAATGAATGATGATGAGAGGTTCAAAATGATTAATTTTTTGTCACCAATTTAGTGATACCCCTCTTTGATTAGATACTACTTTTGATTTAGGGATTCTTTAGGTAGGCCTTGATCAACTTTTCAGTCCCATTAGAATTAAAAATCTCCAGCAGTTGCATTGCAATGTATTAAAAATTGCATTCTTATGTGATAATTAGGGTTTGGTTTTGTATGATACTTATCAATTTTAGTAGTTATAACCAGATCACCCCACAAATCATTAATTGCCCCTCTGTCATGTTCTTCCGAGGATTGCTGGTTTCACCAATTTTATCTGACCTTGGGAGATCTCCTTGTTTTGGCTCGCCTTTTGAGCAAATAAGAGCTCTGCTCGATAAGGTGGGATTATCAGAATTTTTAGACCCTGAACAATTCTTCTTCTTTTCTTTTAATCTGAACATTTGTTCATTAAAGGTCTTCTGTAATGTCCAGTAATATTTGTCTATTTTGGATTATGTGGATAACTTGGAATTAAGAGTGTATAGGCCTTTGCTTTTTATACATTCAAGTGTACATACTACATGGGCAGTGTTCCCATGGCACATTTATCTTATAAACTCTTTAATCTATGCCCGAAAAATAAATAAAATAACATAAAGAAGCAGAAGTTTTGACAAAAAGAAGAAAGCGGAATGCCTGGGCTTTTCATGTCCAATTATCAGGATTTAGTGGGAATTTTAATCATCTAAGAGGGTTGATAAAAGGTATCCCTTCGGTGATTGCCAGCAGGTTGTGGCAAAGAGGCATGGTAGTGCCAAATGCTAGGTTGGAATGTGCCTAGAAGCTCGTTGGGCTTGCCTATGGGCTGCCCCCACTATCCAATGGGTGTAGAGCTGTGTGAAAGTGCTTATAGTTTATGCCTAAACAGCTTATAGCTCATAACTATGAACATAAGCTAATTTCTGACTTATAAATTAAGCATCTCCTGCCACACTCAAAGAATAAGCTGATTTCTGACTTCTAAAAAGCTATAAGCTATAAGCTATAAGCTAAACCAAACACATCAAAATAGCTTAAATTAAGCTGAAAGCTGAAATAAGCAGCTTTTAAGTTGCACCAAACAGGGTAAATGCTATGGTCTCTGCAAGGGAATGTGACTTTGGCTACTCTGGAGAGCCATTGTCTGCCCTTCATTGGCCAAAGGCGTGGCAATGCTAGTGTTAGTGTGAGATGTGCCTAGAGGCTGCTTGACCTTGCTTATGGGTTGTCCAAGCTTCGCTAATGGTGTTGCCTTGCCAAAGATTGGTTTTGATCAATTCACAACTTCTTTAATTTTTCTGTAGATCTACTAAATGTTATTCTTGCTAATTACATGCTCAGCATAGTTAAATTAATAAATTAGAATGCATATTCCTTCTATTATAACTTTTTATTTCTCAAAATTTGAAGAATGAATCTCAAATGTTATTCATATTTTTCCTTGCTCTTAGAGTATATCATATTATCATCAACAAATGCCAAGACAAAATCATCTAAATAAGCCTTGAACACATGATACATCAAATCCATTATGTGCATTTATAATTACGAAAGACATGATTAAAAATTCATAATATCTATACCTTGTACAGAAAATTGTTTTCTCCACATCCTCTGCAATGGAGATTATTTGTGCCCCTTGTGTAATGAATCAACTTAGTCATATATTCTCTGCAATGGATTATTAAGTGTGATGTTTTTTAGAGTACGGATGTGACGACTTTTCACTACTAAGATAAGTTTAATTATGATGCCCTTGACTTTTACCTTATATTTCTTGGCATGTTCTGCATTAGTGGAACCTTTCCTTTTTCTAACGATCAAGTCTTGCCGCAATGGAAAAAAAAGAAAAAAGACCTGCATTGTCTTCCCCCTCCTGGTTTGGAGCCTTACAAGTTACAAGCTGTAAGGTTAGGCTATTCTAGATAATTATTCAGTAAAGGTGTATGTAACACCATAGTAGTTGTACTTCCCGTTATCTGGCAACTGATTATTTCAAAAATTCAGTGATCTTTGTATGGTGCCTGTCCTGGGGGAAGAAGGGTTGAGGTGGGGGGTTGGGTCTAGCTTGCTTTCATGAAGTGGGTGTTTTCAGAATTGTTAGCCAAAATATTTGATGCTTTATTGTTATGTAACTTTACTACTTGTATATTAGTTGTTATTTTTTATATTTCATTAATGTTCCAAAGTTTAAATGTCATCTCGTAGAAGAGCATTTGGGCGTCAAGGAAAAACTCTTTATGTTTATTTAGTTATTGCAGCGGCAATAGTTTTCATGGTTAAAATCTGACTAGGCATTAGTTTTCCAAGGATGTGTGTCATATTATGAGATTAAGGTCAGCCTTATTAAAACATCAAAACAATTCTGATGGGTCATGCCTACTATCATAACTTGCCATTACATTCTCAGTTTGGGTTTGGCATCCGTTTAGACAAGGGTTTGGTTCCCGTCTCAGTGTGTAACTGAGATAGAGAGGTGGGTTTGGATTAGGGGATTGTGGCTCTGGGATATTATGAGATTAAGGTCAGCCATATTAAAGCATCAAAACAATTCTGATGGGTCATGCCTACTATCATAACTTGCCATTACATTCTCCGTTTGGGTTTGGCATCCATTTAGACAAGGGTTTGGTTCCCGTCTCAGTGTGTAACTGAGATAGAGAGGTGGGTTTGGATTAGGGGATTGTGGCTCTTTTTTTCTCTTTTTTTTTTTTTTTTGGGGTGTGTGTGTGCCATTACATTCTCCGTTTGGGTTTGGCACCCATTTAGACAAGGGTTTGGTTCCGTCTCAGTGTGTAACTGAGATAGAGAGGTGGGTTTGGATTAGGGGATTGTGGCTCTTTTTTTCTCTTTTTTTTTTTTTTTTTTTGGGGGGGGGGGGGGGGGTGTGTGTGTGTGTGTGTTACATAGATTGAGTTGAAAGTAATCTGATTTAGTATGAGAATTAATGTTTTTCTATGACAATCTTTAATCAATAACATATTGACTTGATTTTTATATCTCTCTAATGAGGGTAATGTATTTGGCTTATGCAATGTGTGTTTTCTTAACTATTTGTGAATTTGCAGAAACTGAAATTTCTGTGTTGGATTGATTCCATTTATTTATGTTATTTGCTGTTATTCATGTGAAATTGGAGTACAGTATAACAATGCAAATTTAGCAGGATTTGAAATTCAGCACACTTTCGGATTGAAGAAATATATAGACAGAAAGTTAACAAAGCATTGTTACCTTATCTTAGCATCCTTAGGTCTTTGTTTGGTGACTTTTGACTCCAACTAGACATTCAATTATATACGTCTTAGCTGAGTCTTGATTTTTAAGTAGAAAACCTTAGTGTGTAAGTTCGTCGACTTGTGGTTGCTACTAAGATTTTAAGTCTTTGAAAGTTCCTTTCAGTATATCTCAGATGAATTATTAGTTTATCTAAGAACTCTTGCCATTTCTTGTGATCCCTGCTTTGCTATCAATGAAATAAAAACAGGAATTACTTGTTAAAAATATGCAAATGCTATTTTAGAAATGGGAAAGCATTAATATGGCAGGGGATTTAGATATTTTTATATTTTGGAAAGGTACATTGATTCCCTTGTTTCCTGAACTTCGTATATCTATATATATAGCAGACATGTAAGAAAGGTTTAGATCAACTGTTATCCTCTTGGATATATGGCTTTTCATGAAATGTTTTCACTTTCCTAGGTATAATAAACAGTACTCTGGTCTTCTCCTGACATGGGTTTTCATGATTCAAAGTGCAGTGTCAAAAAAAACTTACATGACAGTTTAGAATGCTCATCTTGGAATTCTATGAATATAGATGAACACCCAACTTTTGGTTTTGGGGGGGGGGGGGGGGAAGAAAGAAGCACACATTCTAGATATAGATATTTAGGAAAGTTGATAAATCTGGACTAGCTGAGGATTCAGGGACTGGTGGGGGGTAGGAAGCAAGATGAGGGATTGCGTGCTATGCTGGGTTTTGTCACGAGGAAATTCTACTTTACACATTTCAAAGAAAATCTGCCTACATACCGGTTTCAGCTGTTAAAATTAAAAAAATAATAAATAAATTTGAGACATTGATCATAATCACATTAAATCATAATTAACATTATTTTAAAACATAACAAAAGATTGCTTTGCTCATAAGTATAATCAAAAGCATCCTAATGAATTATAACCAACATTGCTTTGTAACATATTCAAATAATAACAAAACAATCAACTTTAATTTAACAATTTACTAATCTCACTGCCCTAATGCCCATAATCAAACACATCAAAAGTGCATAATAAACAGTAATGTGGACCATAAGGTATATAACATATATATTGTAGCATACTAGCATGACCCTTTGTGTTTGTTTATTTGTTTGTTTTGATACATATGATGGGTTGTCATGATTAGATAGGGGCTTTTCAAGGTTTTTTTTTTTTTTTTTGATTCAAAAAAAAGTTTAGGAGGAGGGGAGGCTACCCCTTCCAGGGACAGGAAAAGCGTTACGCAATATCGCTCCACCAACAAAGGACTGTCGGCAGTGGGACTCGAACCTAAGCCAAATGGGCGAAGGGGACGATTCTTACCAACTAAAGGTTTTGACAAAGAGATGAAGATGAAGATGGAGATGAAGATGAAGACATAACTGTCCTCTTATTATGACTGAACTTTTTCAACTTTTGATTTTGGCATGTGCGGCACGAATTTCGTCAATCAATATGGAACCATTTTAGTGTAGGGAGATAAAAAGCAAAATGGCTAAAACTAAGGAATATTTGGTTATTTGAAAATAAAAATAAAGGGGTAATTCCACGAGTAAAATAAACAAACATTAAATATTAAGAAGTCACCATATATATGATTTCAGAAAATATGCATGGCAACAAGTAGCAACAAAAGTAGCAAAAAAACCAAACTGTAAGCATTAGGAAGTAACAAAACAGAAAATTATCCTTACAAACATTATAATTCATCAAAATTAAGGATAAGCTCGGTCTCCAGTTTTTCATTATTATAATTCATAAAAATAAAGGGTAAACTCAGTTTCTCAAAACTATTGAGAGAGACATATTTGGGCAGTTTGTCAATGAGGTCTCACATTATCAGTTCCACAAGAACCACCTCTACGATTGGTCCTTGATTCTTCAACAGCATTAACAAATACAATTGGAAGGCTGTTACTTGAAATTTTTAAATGATAATTTTTTGAGACTCGGCAAGCAATACCAAATTGCTTTCCATTGCGACTCCTGTGAGAAAGTTTCCTGACAATTGAAACAAAAATTCACTTGAAACTAGCTAAAATTTAAGAAGCAACAATTTGGAAGAGACTAGAATGGGTGTCTAGATCCTCACATCTTGACATGTTGCATCATGATCCACGATCAACGTTTTTAAAAAATGCAGCAAGACCCATCAGATCAATTTCAGTATACTTTGTTTTTAGCTCCAAATGGATGAGGTTTTTGAATGCAAAACCTTCAGGGACAAGATCCTTTGTCTGCAGAAACTTTGGACAAAGAGAACAATTTTTTACATCAAATAACGGCCGTGATTCGGCCCCCGAATCCCCACAATTTCCCTTTCAAGTAAAAAAATAAAAATAAAAAAGAAAACAGAAAAAAAAAAAAAAAAACAGTTTGCCAAAAATGGAAATTAGGGGGATTAGGGGGAGTTTTTTTAGGGAAATTTTTCATTTTCCATCAAATAATTAGTCAGGAAAATCTTGTTTCAGGACACACTAACAAATAAAAAGTATCACTCTTGCCGTGAGTTTCAACAAGTAGCATCATTTTGGTTTTTCTTTATACTGTGTTTGGTTGAGGGATTTGAGGAGGGATTTAGAAAGGAAAATGGAAAAGATAGGTGAAATGTGAAAAAAAATATATCTACATTTCATATAGTTTCACACATCTTTTCCCTTTCCCTTTCCATTTTCAAATCCCTTCCCAAATCTCTCAACCAAACACACCATTAAGCAAAAACTAATGCTATGTTTTGCCAAAACCTCTACATATGTTGTTTATTTGATCAAAAGCTCTAGTGATCCACACGATATAATTGCACACCATAGCTTCGGAAAACTTGAATTTTTTTAATTTTATTTTAATGAGCACATTTGTAAAAAAATATTTATTTTGAATTTAAAGTAATACAAAATTAATTAAATGGTTTAGTTGGTACAAAATTAATTAAATGGTTTAGTTTGTTAAAATTCATATTTAATACCAAAATTAAATATTGTATTATATTAAATAACGTATAAACCAAAGTTTAATTTTAAAATCATACTAAAGCATAAAAAAAATTCCAATGAAACTAAAACCATGCTAAGCATATGAAAAAGAAACCCAAAATAAATAAAAAATCAACTACTTATTAAGAACATCAACTGATCTCTTAGAACATCTCTAATCTTTAAATTCTTTTTGTCAAATTTAAATTTAAAGAAAGAGTGCTAAAAACTATCTCCAATATTTTCATCAAATATTTATCAAATCAAGGGAGAAATATATTGTTTCATCAAATCCATCATCAAATTTAAAAAGACAAAATATTGAAGATTATTATTATTTTATTTTATTTTATCAAATTTGGTAGAATTTTTTTTTTTTTGGTGATAAAAAGAATTTTTTTTTAAAAAAAAATTGATAAAAATTTATTAAAAATGTTAAAGTAACTCATATTAAATCAATTTTTTACTCAATTTTAAAATTAAAGTAAATAATAATTAAAAAAAAAATAGTAAAGCTCTTCATCCTACTAACAATTTCGTAACACTCAATTCCGCTCCCATGTTTCTCTTTTTGTGACTAGCTCACTGAAGTTTTCAAATTGCTACAAAGACACTTAGCTCATAAAGAAACCAATCAAACTCCATAAAAATGATATACAAAATCACTTCATATAGTCAATTTTTAGATTTAATGATGTGTAAATAAGATGATTGATCAATAATGCGTAAATAAGATAATTGAAAGATGATTAGAGAAGATATGAGATAGAGATTTGGCTTAGATATTTGGGCAAATTTCACTTTATTCTCTTGTGATTTGGGCCATGTACGGTTTACCCTCTAACGTTTGGAAATTACCACATAATCTCTTTGTGGTTTGTGTGGACTGAAGCGCATCATTAATGATTTATTAAAAAAGACTTAAATATTCTTATATTTTCGTCATTTGTTTGGAAGGTAAAGTGTACTTTAACTCCTATACTTTATTCCATATGAGATTTACCCCATTAAAATTTGAAAATGAACATATATAACCCCTTATGTGTGCTATGTGTTTGTTGTTAAGTTGGACGGAACGTTTAACAGTGCACTTCAGTTTATAAACCACATGGGAGTTATGTGGTCATCTTAAAATTTTAGAGAGGTAAACTGCACATGACTCAAATTATAGGAGATAAATGGAAGTTTGCCCTAGATATTTTACAATATAGTGGGACAGAGAAAAAATATTACCAAAACATGTGGGGGTGTAAGTCATTCTCCATATTTGTATAATTTTTTTTTTATTATATGCCACTGAGAAGTAAATCCCTCATATTTTAATAACTGTCACATTATTAAATTTAAAAAATAGTTCTAATTTTTGAACTTGGTAACATTGTGCATTTTTTTATTTAAAGGAGAATGGAAATATAACTATTTGGTAGTTGTGTTGTGATCATGCAAATTTATGACAAAAATTCAGAGCAGAAGAAAAAAGAAAGAAACAGTACCTGAAGCCACCAATTTTTGAGAGTAAGCTGGTGGACACCGGAGAGTAGCCTTACAACCCTACTCCAATACTTAAATTGCCTCTGTCTGTCCCAATACTCCACATTTGCTTCAAAAAAATATTTATTTTGAATTTAAAGTAATACAAAATTAATTAAATGGTTTAGTTGGTACAAAATTAATTAAATGATTTAGTTTGTTAAAATTCATATTTAATACCAAAATTAAATATTGTATTATATTAAATAACGTATAAATCAAAGTTTAATTTTAAAATCATACTAAAGCATAAAAAAAATTCCAATGAAACTAAAACCATGCTAAGCATATGAAAAAGAAACCAAAAATAAATAAAAAATCAACTACTTATTAAGAACATCAACTGATCTCTTAGAACATCTCTAATCTTTAAATTCTTTTTGTCAAATTTAAATTTAAAGAAAGAGTGCTAAAAACTATCTCCAATATTTTCATCAAATATTTATCAAATCAAGGGAGAAATATATTGTTTCATCAAATCCATCATCAAATTTAAAAAGACAAAATATCTCAGTGTGCTATGTGTTTGTTGTTAAGTTGGACGGAACGTTTAACAGTGCACTTCAGTTTATAAACCACATGGGAGTTATGTGGTCATCTTAAAATTTTAGAGAGGTAAACTGCACATGACTCAAATTATAGGAGATAAATGGAAGTTTGCCCTAGATATTTTACAATATAGTGGGACAGAGAAAAAATATTACCAAAACATGTGGGGGTGTAAGTCATTCTCCATATTTGTATAATTTTTTTTTTTATTATATGCCACTGAGAAGTAAATCCCTCATATTTTAATAACTGTCACATCATTAAATTTAAAAAATAGATCTAATTTTTGAACTTGGTAACATTGTGCATTTTTTTATTTAAAGGAGAATGAAAATATAACTATTTGGTAGTTGTGTTGTGATCATGCAAATTTATGACAAAAATTCAGAAGGAAGAAAAAGAAAGAAAGAGTACCTGAAGCCACCAATTTTTGAGAGTAAGCTGGTGGACACCGGAGAGTAGCCTTACAACCCTACTCCAATACTTAAATTGCCTCTGTCTGTCCCAATACTCCACATTTGCTTTAACTAGAGATGACGAACACTTGAGCCACAAGTTTCTGGCATGGACACAAATCATACTCAACTTACACAAATTCGGTGCACATTGTTAATGTATATTATTATATTATACTTATCTATATCTCTATCTCCTTCTATCTCTATCTCCTTGTATCTTTATCTGCTTTTATACTTATCTAATTTTCTTTTCAACCTATATATATATAGACTTCTCCTATTGTATTCATTCATTTAATTCAATTTAATCTGATACATGCTTTTTTTTTTCTATCAATCATTTTAACATGGTATCAGAGCGCTAGGTTCTATGCTTATAGCCATTTTCTTTTCTCTTTGTGCTTAGTCCTGTATACAGTGGCACTACAGCATTCCTTCCATCACCCATACACTTTATTATCGTTGTGCCAGCACTGCTTTATCGTTATTTTCACCCAAATTTCTTTTCCTTACCACCAAATTGATCGGAATCTCCTCACGGTTCCAATGGCACCGACCACGTCACTAGAAACTCATCCAAGCGCCCTTACATGCCATTTTCGTGCTCGGCGCATCTTCACCTTCCGCCGCCACTCTCACACGCGCCCTCACGTGCCATTCAGTTGTTTGCTCACGTCATCACCTGATGTCAGCCCTGCGCCCGTATCGTTACGCTATTGTGCGCTAATCATCAGTTGCGGCGACCTTTTGTTATTGTGCTAATGTGAGCCTACACCTTGTCTTTCTGACATCGCCTTCCCTCTTCTTGCGACATCACCTTGTTGGCCAAAATTTAGTTTTTGGCTTGTTTCGCCTATTTTTTGCACCTTTTCTGATCATTTTGGCCCGGTTTCCAACTATTTTGACGTTTCGGATTCACTGGTGCACTTTGTTTTATCCAGTTCTACTCCGCCATCACTGGTTCTCCTTTGTGATTCATTATTTAATCACTTCATGGCTCGTTCAGACAGTTATCCTCAGTACGGTTGCTATTCTGGACCTTTTACAATATACAGCCGAGATCAATCTTCAGCACATCTTGCATTTACAACAATTGCCTCTAGTTCATCATCCGTTGTTACCTCGTCACAACTTTTCATTCTTTAGGACATTGAAGCTATTGTCAAAAAGGTTATTTCTACCTTTGGTACACCCTCTACTGTCCTCTTAGTTACTCCAGGTACCTCTTCTTAGTATTTTGATTCCGCTTGTCGTAACCATATGACCTCTGACCTTACACTTTTCTTCTCTATTACATCTTCTTCTACGTTACCTATTATTCACACCGCTGATGGCTCTCCAATGCATGTTAGTCATATAGGTCATATTTCTACATCTACTGTTTCTCCACCCTACATTTATCTGATCCCCAATCTTACACTTAATCTTATTTCAATTGGTCAACTCTGTGATCTTGGCCTCATTGTTCTCTTTTCTCCAACTGGTTGTGTTGTGCAGGATCCGAAGATGGAACAAACTTTTGGGATCGGTCGTAGATATGGTCGTCTGTACAAGCTCATCCACCTTGGCATTCCCTCCTCTAGTCCTTCCACTATCCAAACTACTACTCTTACTACTCCTAGTTTTCCTCTTGCCTTATGGCATTCCCGGGTAGCTTATGTTTCCTTTGGTCGTTTACGATCTCTAGTTTCCAGTGGTTAGTTAGGTCTTGTTCCAAATGACAAAGTAGATTGTCTATCTTGTCAACTAGCAAAACAATTTGCTTTACCATTTCCATCCAGTACCTTTATGTCTCATACACCTTTTGATCTCATGCACTTTGATGTTTGGAGACTTGCACCTAATACCATTATGGGGGGGATCTAAATACTTTGTCATTTTTGTTGATGATTTCACTCATTTTACCTGGTTCTTTCTTATGAAGTCTCGCTCTGAGTTACCACAAATATACTATGATTTCTCACAAATGGTCAAAACTCAGTTAAACTCAGTTTTTTTCCACCATCAAAGTTTTCCGTACTGATAATGCCCAAGAATACAAAGAAACAATTTTTTTGAGATTCCTTCGTCAAAATGGCACACTTTCTCACTATTCTTGTCCTGGTACCTCCCAACAAAATGGTCATATTGAGTGTAAACATCGTCATCTTTTAGATACTGTCTGTGCTATTTTAATTTCCTTTTCTTGTCTTGAGCACTTCTGGGGGAAAACTGCTTTCACAGTTGCCTATACTATCAATCGTGTTTCTTTTCCTACCATCAACAATCATACCCCATATGAGCGCTTATATGGCCAACCTCCTGTCTATTCTCATCTTCGTGTGTTTGGATGTGCTTGTTTTGTCCTCCTTCTTCCACATGAGCGTTCCAAATTAGAACCTCGAGCCCATCTGTGTTGCTTCTTGGGGTATGGGATTGAACATAAAGGCTATCATTGTTGGGATCCTATTTCTCAACGTCTTCATGTCTCTCATCATGTGGTATTTTGGAAAGACAATATGTTCTCTTCTATATCTAAGTTTCATCAGCCCACTTCTCCCATTACATCATTCTTTACAGATCCCTCTCTATTGTTTGATGAGCATGATACAGACACTACTTCTGCCTTGCTGCCTCCGACCCATCCTGAGGATCCTGTTCCATCATCTGGTTCTGTTGATGCTCCACTCCCTGATCCTACTTCTAGTCTTGCCATGCTGCCTCCGACCCATCCTGAGACTCCTGCTCTACCTCATGGTTCTGCTTCTGAGGTACCCCTTTGTCATTCTACTCGAGTAACGCAATCTTCTGTCATTCTTTGTGATTTCATTATTGGTTCTACTGCATTTTCCTCTCATAAACCTACTTCCTATTGAGAGACTTATTCTAACCCTCTTTGGCAGCAAGCTATGACTGATGAACTACATGTTTTTGATAAAACTCATACTTGGGATGTAGTTGATCTTCCTCCTAGCAAAAGTATTGTTAGTTGCAAATGGGTTTACAAGCTCAAGACTCATTCTGATGATTTTATTGAGCGTTACAAAGCTCGTCTTGACTATGAAGAAACCTTTGCTCTTGTTGCCCTTCTGACTTCTGTTCGTAGCTCACTTGCCGTTGCAGCTGCTCGCCACTGGAAACTTTGTTAGATGGATGTAAAGAATGCATTTCTCAATAGCGATCTTACTGAGGAAGTTTATATGCAACCTCCACCTGGTTCCTCTGTGCCGCCCTCCAAAGTCTGTAAACTTCGTTGTGCCTTGTATGGTTTTCGTGCCTGGTTCGCCAAGTTTAGCTCCACCATTCATGATTTTGGATTCTCCTCCAGTGCCTATGATTCTGCCCTTTTTATTCGTAAGACAGAGCGTGATACTATTCTTTTTCTTCTCTATGTGGATGATATGATCATCACTGGCGATAACACAGTGGGTATCTCTAGTCTCAAATAGTTTCTCAGTCGCCAGTTTGAGATGAAGGATTTGGGTCTTCTCAGCTATTTTCTCGACTTGGAAATCTCTCATGATCCGTCTGGTTACTTTCTCCTAAACCAAATATACTTGATCTCTTGGCTCGTCTTGGTCTTACCGATTGCAAGACTCCTCTACTCCGTCGATCCTCAAACTCGTCTCACACCTCTTGGATTACCGTTGTCTGATGTTACTTTATATTGTTAACTAGTTGGTAGTCTTATCTATCTCACGGTTACTCGTCCAAACATTTCTTATTCTGTTCACATTATTAGTCAGTTCATGGCTGCTCTTTGTTCTCCGCACTATGATGCTCTAGTTCACATTTTATGATAGCTCAAAGGCACTATGTTTCATGGTCTTCACTACTCCACTCACTCTTCACTATAGTTACATGCATTTTCTGATGCTGATTGGGCAAGGGACCTATTGATTGCCGTTCTACTACAGGATTCTGCTTCTTCTTGGGTGACTCTCTCATTGCCTGGCGTAGCAAGAAGCAAACTCTTGTTACTCGTTCTAGTACTGAGGTTGAGTATCGTGCTTTTGCTGGGACTACTCAAGAGCTTGTGTGGCTTCACTGGCTTTTTTTTGATATGGGGGTTTCTTATTCTACTACGATTAACCTCTATTGTGATAGTGAGAGTGCTATTCAGATTGCTCATAATGATGTCTTCCATGATCGCACAAAGCATATTGAGATTGATTGTCAGTTTATACGACAACATGTTACTGGTGGCACTGTTCGTCTTATCTTTGTTATCTCTGCCAATCTCATCCTCCTAGTCATTTTAGTGATCTAGTTTCCAAACTCAAGTTGGTTGATGCCTACCCACCTTGAGTTTGAGGAGGGCTGTTAATGTATATTATTATATTATGCTTATCTCTATCTTTATCTCCTTGTATCTCTATCTCTATCATTATCTCCTTGTATCTCTTTCTTTTTTAATACTTGTTTAGGTTTCTTTTCAGTCAATATATACAGGCTTCTCCTATTGCATTCATTCATTCAATTCAATATAATACAGATATACCGTTTTCTTTTTTTATCAACCATTCTAACACACATCTCCAATATGTTCCATTTCTCTGGAACTTCAAAATTCCATAGCAACAGCTCTTTAAGTGCCGAAGAACATATTTCCACATTATGCATCCCATAGCAGTCCAACATAGTCAGAGATTCAAGGTTCACACATATGGAAATAAAATCAGATATAGTTTCGTCATCCAAACTCACTTCAAATAGATTCATCGACCGCAGTGAAACAGTGCGGAGTTGCGAAATATCATCAGGCATAGCGAAACTACAGCTTCGGAGTTTCAAAACCCCAACTTCACCCTGCCTGAGCGAGTCGACATAGAAGCTGTAGGAGTAATCCTCGTCCATTTCATAGTGGTCTATGTATCCATTGAAGTCCAGATCGAGCTCTACCGCATGGTAATTGATGGCGTAGAAGAGCCAAAAGTCAACGTCGTCATAGTGACGGTCTTCAGTGAAGAAGAATCTCAAGGAGAATTTGTGGAAGGGCTCAAGTGCTGCTATTTGTGGGAGACAGAGCTTGTTCGAATGGCGTCTCGGGTGGTTGGAAGGGGTGAGATGATTTGAATTAGAAGATCTTCTGAGAGGTCGCCTATGATCGTCATGCTTGATTGCCACTATGCTACCATTGTTGTTCCACTTGGTCTGCTATTTCTGCCAAGTTTATCAAGTCAAGTGATCAATCTCTTCTCTCCTCCTTCTTCTTCTCCGAAAAATTCAAAATTTTATAAATTATTCTTTTAATTGCCTGACTTGTCATGTAAGGCCTCATCCAAAAAAACAAGATTTATCAGTGAAAGAAATAACAATACATATACATGGAAATGAGAAACTAAAAAAATAAAAAATAAAATTATTTATTAATTTAAAAATATTACTACGCTGCATTATTTATCTAATATTTTAAATTACTAAGGTACCAGAAAATTTTACGAGTGACCATGCTGACTCACCATTATAACATAATTGATAGACAAAGAATTACTCAATCTTTAGGGTGAGCTATATAAGTCACTTCTTTTTTAAATTTATTATGTCTTTAGTAATTTTTTAAAAAATTATGTCAAAATTTTTTATTTTTCCGATCTGTCTTGAATATAAAAAGTAATTTATTTTTTCATGAAAAAAGAAAAAAAACTGAAAAGCTAAAAAAGGTCTACTTATTTATGTCTGCTTATTTTGTCTTTTTTAGATTTTTAACAAATTTTTAATATTTCGGTTTGTTTCGTCGAGTTGAATTTAGAAGTCTAAAGTTTTTTGAATTTTTAAAAAAAAAGTTCATTAAAGACCAAAATAAGCCCAAAAGAAAGCCAAAAAATAACCAAACCCTAAGCAACTATGTTGTATTTTTAATTGATCAAAAGTATCATGTAAAAAGTATTTTAAAAAAATTCAATTAAAAAAGTATATATCTTTATTTTCATTAGAAATATTTCTATTTTTTATTTGACAAATGAATTTACACTATATATTCGACAAATTAATATATTGCAAATTAGACACATGTCAAATCTAATAATTAATGGCCATGTTTGTTTGGCTCTTTGGAGATAGGGATTGGACTAACAGTTTGTGGGGCACACCTAAAGAGTGTTGGGTTGAGGATATGAGTGAAAGGATTAGTTATTCCCTTAGACTAGTAATCCCCACCATTGGTAGGACTACCAATCTCAAGGGAGGGTTTGAGATTAGAAATTGAGTGAGGGGATTAGCAATTTTTTAAAGGATTCTCAAGAAAAAATTTTAAACAAAAATTTTTACTCATTCACACTTACTCACTTGTAACATCGGTGATAGCAAAGTGTAGATCTACAATGGTGGAGTGCAGATTTGTGATAGTAGAGCTGGAAATGTGATGGTGGTGGTGGATCCAAGATGGTAGCAATGGTGAATACATTGACGGTGGTGATAGTTGATGAATGTTAGTGGCGGTTGAACGACGGTAGTGGTGGAAGCAGATCATAATGTTGGCGGAGGCGGTAGACGATGACGTTGACGGTAGCCAGAGGTTCTATGAAAGTTTTGGAAAAATGATGGAGATGGAAAGAGAGAGAAGAGAGAGAGAAAGACGAAAAACAAATATGAGAAGATTTGATGGATTTGAATTTAATAAGGGCAATATAAGTGATGGAGAATTTATTGGTGTATTTAAAAACTCAACAAGATTTAATGGTATTTAAGCACAATAAACAGATTGCTCCGCACTTGCGATGGAAGAAGCTTCGTATGTGCGGCAAAGGGAGCAAGACTTTGGTTAGAGACTACGAGAAACTGCACATGCAAGCAAGGGGCATTGAACGTGTAGAGGAAGTCACTACACGTGCAGCGGAGCGCGTTTTTGCCTCGAATAACACTTTCTTGTACAAGATATGGATTGAAAGAAAACCCAAAAGTATCACATAAATACGTCATATGTTACTTTAAAAATAATTCAAAAATTTCAAATAATGAGTCTCTTTGTTTTCATTAGGTACGTTGCTATCTTTGTATATGACATATAGATTTACACTTTTTTTTTTTTTTCGAACAAATTAATATATTGCAAATCAAAGCCCAACCACATATGTTGTATTTTTTATTGATCAAAAGTATCACATAAAAAGTATTTTTAAAAAAATTATGTTTAAAAAGTATATATCTTTATTTTCATTAGACATATTCTATTTTTTTATTTGACATGAATTTGCACTACAAATGCGGCAAATTAATATATTGCAACTCAGGACACATATCAAATCTAATAATTAGTGGCCATGTTTGTCTGGCTCTTTGGAGATAGGGATTGGACTAACAGTCTGTGGGACCCACCTAAATAGTGTTGGGTTGCAGAAATGAGTGAAGGGATTAACTATTCCCTTAGACTATTGTGGGAGTTGAATAAATAGAAGAGTCGGCAGGGATGTATCCCAGAAGTCAGAGACTGTTTGGCTCCGTACTAATCAGCTAAGATACTGAGTATATAGAAATTGCCGAATAGATGGGAAGATGTATGTTGGAATAAACAAAAGGGGAATAAGGTGAAAGTGGGCTCAGGATCCGAGGTCCAGAGAATGAGTATAAATACAAGAGCTACAGATTTAGAAAGGTATGTAAGAATCACTTCACTAAACTTAGTAAAACAAGCTTTCTGGAGCATAAGAACAGACTTGCCCGTCGGAGTGCTAACCCTGGCACCCCCGACCGGAGTATTTGTCTTTGCAGGTGACTAAGCTGAGGATCAAGAGCGTCTCCCAAGATTCGAAGAGTATTTCCAAAACCATTTCCCCACAATTGGCGCCATCTGTGGGAATACTCAAGCACATCCATGGAAGGCGTGACGCAAGATCCTCCGATAGCCACCGACGCGATCACACAGAGAGTCGACCTCACTCCGGCAAATATGCTCGAGAAGGAAATCATCACTGCAAGACGTGCCTTGAATGTCGATTCACAAACAACTTCAACACAGGAGACGATGCTAGCCATCATGGAACGAGCCAAAAAGACCAAACACAGTTTAGACAATACCATCGCTGAGAACGAGCGCCTTCGCCGCGATCTGGCCTTGGAAATAGTAAAGTCCAAACAAACAGTACGCCAGGTTTTTGAGCGACCCCCAAGGGCAGGCGATCTACGGTCTCGGGCCCGACAGCAAAACGTCGACGCTAGCTGTGCTTCAGCCTATTACTTTGAGGAGTTGACAAAAGACGAATATCTCCGGCGAAATGTTCCGCATGATAACATCCATATGATATATGACAAAGCCAAGCCCCGCACATGCAATCCAATCCCTCCCAGGCCCTCAGTAGCAACTCACGCCAGCAAAGCGACCCCGAGAATCGCCAAGCATCACCTTCGACGACTCTGACTTGATTGGCGTAACACTCCCTCATATCGATCCATTAGTTGTCCCGCTACGCGTAAACCGGTTCACCGTCGAACGCGTTCTTATAGACTAAGGCAGCACTTCGGAGGTCATGTATTATAAAACCTTCATCAAACTCGGGTTCACCGAATCGGACCTGACTCCGGCCCCTTATCCACTATTCGGCTTCAATGCCAACCCCGAATACCCACTGGGAAAGGTCAACCTACCCGTTCGAACGGGTTCCAGAATGGTGGATGTAGAATTCCTAGTCGTCCGGCTGCCATCGCCGTACAATATCATCATGGGGCGATCGTGGTTGCATACCTTACAGGTCGTCCCGAGCACCTACCATCAATTGTTACGTTTCCCAACAGAACACGGCATTGAGCAGATCCGCGGCTCCCAAAAATCGGCATAAGCATGTTACCTCCTGGCCGCCAAAATGCCAAAGGAATTGCAGGTAAACTCCATTGAGGTACCCAATCGGGAAATCCTGGATGACGTCGGGCGGCAACCAAGCGAGAAGGCCACGGAAGGTTTAGACCGAGTTGACATCGATGGAAGCTTGGAGAAGTTCTTCATGATCGGCACCTCTTTAAACCAAGCCGATAGATAGCAGCTGATCTCCTTTCTACTCGCCAACCTCGACGTCTTTGCGTGGACTCCGTACGAGATGCCGAATATAGACCCATCAGTTTCACAGCACCAGCTGAACGTCGACCCCATATGCAAGCCCATCATTCAGAAAGGCCGTCGGTCCGCCGCAGAGCACACTGCTGCCGTCATAGAAGAAGTCAACAGACTGCTTGACGCCGGGGCAATTAGAGACGTCACCTACCCCACGGGGCTCTCCAACACAGTGGTGGTGAAGAAGAAAAATGGAACTTGGCGAGTGTGCGTCGACTTCACGAAATCGACCAACTCGTCGATGCAACGGCGCGCCACCAACGCATGAGTTTCCTCGATGTTTACAGAGGCTATCATCAGATCGCCATGCATCCGGATGACCAAGACAAAACTGCATTCCTCACCCTAAGAGGAACCTACTGCTACAAAGTTATGCCCTTTGGGCTGAAGAATGCAGGAGCAACTTACCAAAGACTGGTCACCGCTATGTTCAAAGAACAACTCGGCCACACTATGGAAGTCTACATCGACGATATGGTGGTCAAGTCCAAAAAAGAACAGGATCACATAGCCGATCTAGAGAAGACATTCGGCATCTTGTGCAAATACAGAATGAAACTGAACGCCTCCAAATGCGCGTTTGGAATCGGCTCCGGCAAATTTCTGGGTTATATCGTCAACCACCGTGGAATCGAAGCCAACCCGAGACAAGTCACAGCAATCTTGGAACTCGGTTCCCCCGATCAGTGAAAGAAGTCCAAAAGTTGATGGGGATGGCCGCTGCACTCAATAGATTCATCACGGTCAACAGACCGCAGACAATTCTTCCAGACGCTACGCCAAGGCAAAGCTTTTGAATGGTCCGCCGAAAAGCGGCTTTTCACCACTGCTCAAGACTTACCTCCGGCCAAGACTCTCTTGGCAACACTAGCCGGGCGACCCCTCATTCTCAGATTCTGGCAGTCTCCGAGTAAATTAGCGCCGCATTATTAAAAGAAGAGGAAGGGCGAGAACGACCGGCATTATTATGTGAGCAATGCAATGGTCGATGCCGAGACACATTATCTTCCGCTGGAAAAACTCATCCTAGCCTTGGTCATGGTAGCAAGAAAACTGATGCATTACTTCCAGGGGCATCGCATTGGAGTGATAACAGACTATCCCCTCCGATCAGTACTACGAAGTGCAGAAGCATCAGGACATGTTTCAAAATGGGCTCTTGAACTCAGCCAATATGACATTCAGTTTTTACCTAAAACCGCAATCAAGGGATAGGTGCTGGCCGACTTTGTTACCGAATTCACAAGCGGGCTTTCCGACCTTAAACCCGCCGACGTTCTTCCAAAGGCTGAAGTTCGATCAAAGCCAAATTGGAGAATTTATGTCGGGGATATTTGGTAGCTATACTGTGATGGATCGTCTAACCAACGGGGTTGCGGCGCCGGCATAGTAATCATGTCTCCTGATGGCGCAGTAATAGAGCAGGCCGTCAAGCTTGGCTTCGAAGCATCAAATAACGAGGCCGAGTATGAAGCCCTCTTAGCCGGTCTACGGAATGCACATATTCTCGGCGCTCGGCGTTTGCTAGTGTTTTGTGACTCAAAATTGGTCATCAACCAGTTAAAGGGAGAGCACGCTGCAAAAAACGACCGTATGGCGGCCTATATGAAAACGGCTAACTCTTTGCTAACGAAGTTTGACCATCACGAATTGAACCAAATAACACGTGATCAGAACACACACGCAGATGCCCTGGCATGCCTAGCCTCTGCCATCAATTCTGAGCTCAAACGGACCATTGAAGTAGGTTTCATCCCGGAGCCAAGTATTGGCCCTTCGGAGGAAACCCACGTCAACGTTATGGAACCCGCATCAAGCTGGATGGACCCCATTGCTGGATTCCTCTCTTCTGAACAACTCCCAGAAGACAAAAAAGAAGCACACAAGCTACGCAATAAGTCCCTACGATACTATCTGGATCCGCAAGGAGGGCTTTATAAAAAGTCCCTCTCCGGTCCCTATTTGGAATGCGTACACCCGGATAAAGTGGAAGAGCTTTCAACTGAGATACATGAGGGCAGTTGTGGTGCCCACTCATGACGCCTCCCGCCCATCGAGCTATAACACAGGGGTATTATTGGCCGACAATGAGAGCCGACGCAGAAAACTATGTTAAAAGATGCGAACAATGCCAAAAGTTTTCCCCATTAACCCATTTGCCCGCCGAAGGGTTGAACTCTATCACCAGTCCCTGGCTGTTTACTCAATGGGGGCTTGATATCGTAGGACCGTTGCCGAGGGCCTCAGGAAACAAGCGATTCTTAATCGTAGCAACAGATTACTTTACAAAATGGGTTGAAGCGGAGGCTCTAACACATATACGTGATGCTGACATAAAGTGATTTGTATGGAGAAACATCATTATGCGATTCAGCATCCCAAGAGCTCTCATCTCAGACAATGGCACCCAGTTTGATTGTGGCGTGTACCGAGAGCTGTGCAGCAAATACGGTATCATGCCTTACTTCTCAACGCCCGCGTACCCCCAGAGTAACGGTCAAGCTGAAGTCTCTAACAAAACCATCTTGGACGGCATCAAAAAGAGGCTGGAAAAAGCTAAAGACAAATGGGTCGAAGAATTGCCGAGTGTATTATGGGCGCATCGCACAACGCCGAGGAGGTCCACCAGAGAAATGCGTCATTTCTATGCTTCGAACCCAAGCAATCTTACCTCGAAATCGGCCTCCCGACTTTGAAATCTCAAGCCTTTGATACGGGCGAAATGACATGATGCTTGCCTCGATCTGGATCTAATCGAGAACGAAGAGATCGCTACCGCCTCCATGGCACGATGACGCAGCAGCTCGCTAAGTCGCATAATCAACGAAGTTCGCTTTCGCCATTACGCCCAGAGAGCGGGTCTGAAAAAGTATTTCCAAATGACCGAGACCGGCCGACGGAAAGCTGGTCCGAATCGACGGCCCCTATCAAGTAGACTCCATTGCAGAACAGAGCATATCGGCTCTCGGACATGTCAGAAGAAGTTGCCATGGCCTTGGATATCAACGCATCTACGAAAATTTTACCAATGACCCGATCTGTGGGCTTGGTACCTGTACATACTCTGCTGTAATGCAAAAGTTTCTCGTTTTTATTCCTCAGCTCATACGCTTCTTGTTGGCCGAGTAAGTCTCCAGATTCGGAGCGCCTTTCGTAGACCACGATCGGCCAAACAAGTCTCCAGATTTGGAGCCCCTTTGGGTGCATGACATCTGAGGGCCGAATAAGTCTCCGGATTCGGAGCGCCCATCGTGGATACCACGATTGGCCAAATAAGTCTCCGGATTCGAGCGCCTTCGGATACCACGACACAAATAAGTCTCCGGATTCGGAGTGCCCTTCGTGGATACCACGATTGGCCAAACAAGTCTCCGGATTCGGAGCCCCTTTGGGTACATGACATCTTAGGGCCGAATAAGTCTCCGGATTCGGAGCGGCCTTCGTGGATTCCACGATCGGGCAAACAAGTCTCCGGATTCGAGCGCCTTCATGGATACCACGATTGGCCAAACAAGTTTCGGATTCGAGCCCTTTGGGTGCATGACATCTGAGGGCCGAATAAATCTCCGGATTCGGAGCGCCCTTCGTGGATACCACGATTGATACCACGACACAAATAAGTCTCTGGATCCGGAGCACCCTTCGTGGGGGTCACGATTTAACTAACCAATTACATGGTTCTTAATTGGAGCCGATCGATGCATGTTCGAACGTTTACATTATGCAACACAAAAGCTGACAATAAATTGAGATAGGGTGTTTAATTACGCGCAAAACATTTCAAAAGCTGCTAATAAAGAAATTCTATTTATTAAAAAGCCGCCAAACATTTCAAGCATTTGATAAAGAAATTCTATTTATTTAACTTTATGGCCCACTAAGTCGGCGTCTTCGTCGTCGCTTTCCTCGATTTCAAACTCGGGATACGGAAGGTAATGCTGATGATATAGGGGCGAAGCCGAATTTGTGCCCACGGACCCAAGAGCTTCCACGGTTTGAAGGGCCTTGATCCAGCCATGCTTGAAACCACGATTTTCGCATCGGCAGACTTCCTCAGCTAGGTTTGTTTTGGTCTTCTTGATCCCGGCCTTCAAGCCGTCCCGATATCCTCTCTCATAACCCGAGGCCTCTCGGTTCGCCCTCTTCCCGATGCTCTTTCGCTTGATCGTCACCACCGACTCGCCGCCGAACACCCTTCACTCCGGCTCACTCTCACTTTTTCGGCGGGCCTCGGACTACGATTCCTTTAATTGTTTTTCTCACTCTCGCGTCGGGCTTCGCGCAGACGCATCCCGACTTCATAAGCGCTATACAGTCCCTTGACGGCCCCATGTATGCCATCCCGAAATACTTTGAAATCTCCACGACTGACCATCGACTGTTGGACCTCCGGCGGAAAAATCTATCGAGCGAACTCGACTGCCACATCTGGGTCTTTAATTATAGAATCCGCCTCCGTCATTGGTCTATTTTTCACGAGAACCGCAAAACTCAATGGTCGTGGCGCCGCATCAGGCTCAACTTGCGGTCATGGGCGCGGGGAACCTCCCTGTTGTCCGTCCTTTCGGGGTGATCTGCTTCGACGACTAGGGGGCCTCTCTTTTTCCCGATCCATGGATGCTCTTCTTCTCGTGTGAATAGGGTCGCTTTTGCAATTCATTTTGACCGCTAAACCCAGCCAATGTTGGCCACTGCCAAGTTTGGATCGAGCCTGAATAGAAATGAGTCAAGTTGTTGGCATGAACTCGCCCATTTATTTTGGGGTACATGCAGCTCCTCCGAGAAAACGTCAGAAAGATCGGAAACCAAACGTCAGATGCCCTCACCAAATTTCACGATTCAGAGCCATCGGCTCACTCGGTTCATCAGGCTCGCGCCCTGGCTAAGGCAAGGGCAGATTGATTAATCTAGTCGGCTATATTTCAAGTGCTGTCGTCGGTTAGCCTAAGATCGCTGGGGCAAGGGCGGATTCATTGACCTAGCCAGCTGTATTTTCAAATGATAACGTCGACTAATTTATGCCTCAGCCAGCCCACGATTCAGAGCCATCGGCTCATTCGGTTCCTTAGGCTCGCACCCTGGCTAAGGCAATGGCAGATTCATTAATCTAGTCGGCTATATTTCAAGTGCTGTCGCCGGTTAGCCTAAGATCGCTGGGGCAAGGGCGGATTCATTGATCTAGCCGGCTGTATTTTCAAATGATAACGCTGAGTAATTCATGCCTCACCAAATTTACGATTGAGCCATCCGCTCATTCGATTCCTCGTGCTCGTGCCTCGCTAAGGTAAGGTAGATTCATTAATCTAGTCGGCTATATTTCAAGTGCTGTCGCCAGTTAGCCTAAGATCGCTGGGGCAAGGGCGGATTCATTGATCTAGCCGGCTGTATTTTCAAATGATAACGCCGAGTAATTTATGCCTCAGCCGGCCCATGATTCAGAGCCATCGGCTCATTCGGTTCCTCGCCCGTGCCCTGGCTAAGGCAAGGGCAGGTTCCTTAGTCCGATCGTCCGAGCTCAAAATTAAGTAATATCATTCTTTATTAGCAAAACTGAGCACAACTCATGACATTTTATATATACAAAATAAATAAGCTATAAGCCCGCACAAAAATTTCTGACAAAACGATTGTAACAATACATCAGTAAAATCCTAATACATTTGTGAAATCCTAACAGTCAATTGCCCATTTCGACCTTCTAATCGGTCTCCAACGGCTCGACATCCACTGCTCATACAAAGACCGGGCGTGGTCGGTGAAACTCCAACCGCAAAGAAGGGATTTGTGCCAGCCATGCTTGAACCCTCTGTTTTCGAACCGCGAGACCTGGTCCGCATATTCGGCGAGCCCAGCGTCTTTCCCTGCTTCGAATACTTTGGAAGCAGCCGCCTTCATGTTAGCCAACTCGGCTGCCGCAACCGCCTTTGGACAGCTCAAGCCACTTCGCCGCTCGCCTTCTTCTCGGCATCTGCTCGGGATTGATCTGCAATGCGAGCCTTTTCTACTTCGGCCTCAGCCTGAGAAGCCTCCTTGTTCGCTCTCAAAACTGCGTCTTCGGCCCTCTTCCTCTGGCCCTCCACCGCTTTGAACGGTCAACTGGTTCGACGGCGTTGAGATGCCGACGTCCCATGTCGGCTATCCTTCCGACGGTCTGCAAAAGAAGAACCCAAAAACATAACCTCAACGGTACTTGGATAAAGTGAAGAAAAGTCAGAATACGTACCAGAAGTGCCGATTGCGCGGTTAGTCTTTGTCGTATCTTTCCACCGGAAAGCCTCCATATCGACGGACACTACTGACGTAGCCACACCGAATCGACTTCGGATCTTTAAGCACCGTTGCTAGAGGGAACCGGCATGTCCTTTACCATTGGACGAATGACAAAAGGAACAACCTCATTAGATCCCTCCAACCGAGGACGCTTACCACCTGTTCATCTCGAATCCCATTTGAGGTCGTGAATGTTTCCTGCATTTCCTCAAATTTTGGCCGACTTCCCCGTCCAACGGAGGTTCGGTATTCTGGCATTTTTCTGTCTCCTCCACAACCCCCAAGGACGCTGATTCAACAATAGGAGGGGAGTCGAGACTTCGTGGCGGCATTTCGCATTTAAAGGCCCTCCGCTCTTCGCCGTGCGGCTAACCTCTCTACATTCGCCTTTTTAGCAAGCTTTGTCAGACTCAATCCGGCCATATCTGCAGAGTCTATGACAGGAAGATCCTTTAAGCGTTGAAAAACGTCGGCAGAAGGGGGATCTCCTGGTCCAGATGTAAATGGAGGATTGGCGGAATCCAATACCTCAGACTCGGTCTCGGATTGATCTGAGTCGGCGATATCAGCTACCTCATTTCGCTCTGAATTGGACCCTTCAAAGCCTACCTGCCTCAAGTTTTTGAAGTCAGACAGAATAAGAGCAGTAAGTGAATCTTCACCCTTCAGAATCGGTATGTTTTCCGCCGCCGAGAAGGTTGTGTATGTCGGCTCGTAACAAAGCAAAATGTGAGCTGCCCTCCCCTATTTCTGAAGACTTCGACGGCCGAAATACCTGAGAGCAACCCTAATATCTGAAAGAACGGCGTCGTGGGTTGAAGATAGTACCTTTTCCAACCCCTCCTTCAAGACGAGACGGCCGTAAGATTACAGCGGAATAGGTTTTACAATAAAAATGAACACATGACAAAAACAAAGAGATACTCGGCGACCTGGCTCGCCCCTCCGTCTAGGAATAGGGTCAACACAATCCTCCCCTTCGCCAAATTCCCAGTTGCCCTGGACAACGACCATAACATCATCAACTCGTTTCCCAGAGCTGGAGAGCATAGTGATTAGTTGATGGTCGGTATCCTTAGCTCTGAGGAAATAACGCCCTTGCCGACCTGAGGACTTAGCCAAGGCATAGCAGTACCGGATAGTCGAAATGCCAAGGTTAATTCCAAGGCGATGATTCAATGCTACAATCCCCATTATAATTCTAAAGAAATTCACGTTAGGTTGAGAAGGGATTAAATCCCAATGGCAAAGCACAGCCCTCAGAAATGGGTGTAGAGGGAAGCGGACTCCACCCTCTGCGATTGACAAAAGAGGAAAGACGATTGTGGTTTCGTCCTTCCTCTCCATGTCAAGGGTGCCGTCTGCCAAAAGTAACAGACGGACGTCATCAGGAATAGAGAAATGGCGTCTAAAACCAACAATTCGATCTGATGAGAGGAGGTCTTTCAAATGCTTCGCCATACTCTACAGTTGGCACAGATATGCCAAAGAATAAAATTGGGATAGTTCTCGAAGCAAAGAAGTGAAAAACTTACGGAGAGTGAAGATATTGGAGGAGAAAAAATTGCAAGAACGATCCAAAGGGCAACCCAGCGACCAGTATCATGGAATGCGAATCCGAAGGGATGCCAATCTTTAAAAACGCAATGAATAGATATGTACGAAGAGGCGGGAAGTCGGTACGACAACCAAAAGGGGATGTACTTAGACGATGCTTTGTGGGTCCGATCACCAAAATTTTGGTTGGGTATTCAAATTGGAACCAAGCACTCCAAACCAACAAACGTTGGGAGAATGCTTGGGGGCAATTGTGGGAGCGAATAAATAGAAGAGTCGGCAGGATGTATCCTAAGTCGAGACCTGTTCGCTCGCATTAATCAACTAAGATACCGAGTATATAGAAATTGCCGAATAGATGGGAAGATATATGTTGGAATAAACAAAAGGGGAATAAGTAGAAAGTGGGCTCAGGACCCGAGGTCCAGAGAATGAGTATAAATACAAGAGCTACAGATTTAGAAAGGTATGTAAGAATCACTTCACTAAACTTAGTAAAACAAGCTCGAGCATAAGAACTAACTTGCCCATCAGTGCTAACCCGGCACCCCGGCCGAGTGTTTGTCTTTGTGGTGACTAAGCCGAGGATCAAGAGCGTCTCCAGATTCGAAGAGTATTTCCAAAACCACTTCCCCACAACTATTAATCCCCTCCATTGGTAGGACTACCAATCCCAAGGGAGGGTTTGAGATTAGAAATTGAGTGAGGGGATTAGCAAATTTTTAAATGATTCTTAAGAAAAAATTTAAAATGAAAAATTTTACTCACTTATAAGATTGATGGCAACAGAGTGTAGATATGCAATGGTGGAGAGTAGATCTGCGATAGTAGAGGTGGAAATGTGATGGTAGTGGTGGATCTAAGATGGTAGGAGTGGTGAATACATCGGTAGTGGTCATAGTTGATGAATGATCGCGACAGTTGAATGACGGTAGTGGTGGAAGCAGATCACGACGTTGGTGGTGGCGGTAGACGACGACGTTGACAGTAGCCAGAGATTGTATGAAAGTTTTGGAAAAATGGTGGAGAGGGAGAGAGAGAGAGAGAAGAGAGAGATGAAAAACAAATATGAAAAAATTTGAATTTAATGAGGGCAATATAAGTGCTGGAGAATTTATTGGTGTATTTAAAAAGTCAACAAGATTTAATGGTACTTAAGAACAATAAACAAATTGCTCTGTACGTGTGATGGAAGAATCTCTGCATGTGCGGCGGTATGTCCCGCACATGCGGCAAAGGGAGCAAGCCTTTGGTTAGTGACTGCGAGAAACCACACGTGCGAGCGTGGGGTGCCACATGTGTAGAGGAAGTCACCGCATGTGTGGCACAGTGTGTTGTTGCCTCGAATAACCATTTCTAGTACAAGATATGGATTGAAGGGAACCCCAAAAGTATCACATAAATATGCCATATGTTACTTTAAAAATAATTCAAAAATTTCTAATAATGAGTCTCTTTATGTTCATTAGATACATTGATATTTTTGTACATGACATATGGATTTGCACTTTTTTTTTTCCGAACAAATTAATATATTGCAAATCATACCCCAAACACATATGTTGTATTTTTTATTGATCAAAAGTATCACAAAAGAAGTATTTTTAAAACAATTCTATTCAAAAAGTATATATCTTTGTTTTCATTAGACATAGTTCTATTTTTTTATTTGACATGAATTTGTGCTACAAATGTGACAAATTAATATATTGCAAATCGGACACATGTCAAATCTAATAATTAATGGCCATGTTTGTTTGGCTCTTTGGAGATAGGGATTGGACTAACAGTCTGTGGGGCCCACCTAAAGAGTGTTGTGTTTAGGACATGAGTGAAGGGATTAGCTATTCCCTTAGACTAGTAATCCCCTCCATTAGTAGGACTAGCAATCCTAAGGGAGGGGTGGAGATTAGAAATTAAGTGAGGGGATTAGCGAATTTTTAAATGATTTTTAAGAAAAAAAATTTAAAAGAAAAATTTTACTCACTCACTCTTACTCACTTATAAGATCGATGATGGTAGAGTGGAGATCTGCAATGGTGGAGTGTAGATCTACGATAGTAAAGGTGGAAATGTGACAGTGGTGGTGGATCTAAGATGGTAGCAGTGGTGAATATATCGGCGGTGGTGATAGTTGATGAATGGTTGCAAGGGTTGAACAACGATTGTGGTGGAAACAGATCATGACGTTGGTGGTGGCTGTAGACGACAACATTGACGGTAGCCAGAGGTTGTATGAAAGTTTTGGAAAAATGGTGGAAAGAGAGAGAGAGAACAGAGAGAGATGAAAAACAATATGAAAAGATTTGAATTTAATGAGGGCAATATAGGTGATAGAGAATTTATTGGTGTATTTAAAGAGTCAACAAGATTTAATGGTATTTAAGCACAATAAACAGAATGTTGTGCACATGCGGCGGCTTGTCTCGTATGTGTGGAAAATGGAGAAAGCCTTTGGTTAGAGGCTGCAAGAAACCGCACGTGCGAGCGAGGGGCACTGAACGTATAGAGGAAGTCACTGCAAGTGCAACGGGGCGCATTTTTGCCTCAAATAACACTTTCTAGAACAAGATATAGATAGAAGAAACCCCAAAAGTATCACATAAATACGTCATATGTTACTTTAAAAATAATTCAAAAATTTCAAATAATGAGTCTCTTTATTTTCATTAGATACGTTGCTATTTTTCTATATGACATATGGATTTGCACTTTTTTTTCTTGAACAAATTAATATATTGCAAATCAAAGCCCAAACACATATGTTGTAATTTTTATTGATCAAAAGTATCACATAAAAAGTATTTTTTGAAAAATTCTATTTAAAATGTATATATCTTAGTTTCATTAGACATATTCTATTTTTCTAATTGACATGAATTCACATAAATTAATATATTGCAAATCAGACACATGTCAAATCTAATTAGTGGCCATGTTTGTGCGCTCTTTTAGAGATAGGGATTGGACTAACATCTGTGGAACCCACCTAAATAGTGTTGGGTTGCGGACATGAGTGAAGGGATTAGCTATTCCCTTAGACTAGTACTTCCCTCCATTGGTAGGATTACCAATCGCAAGGGAGGGTTTGAGATTAGAAATTGAGTGAGGGGATTAGCAAATTTTTAAATAATTCTTAAGAAAAAATTTCCAACAAAAAATTTTACTCACTCACTCTTACTCACTTATAAGATTGATGACGACAGAGTGTAGATCTACAATGGTGGAGAGTAAATCTGTGATGATAGAAGTGGAATGTGACGGTGGTGGTGGATCTAAGATGATAGAAGTGGTGAATACATCGGTGGTGGTGCTAGTCAATGAATGGTCGCGGCGGTTGAACGCCGATAGTGGTGGAAGCAGATCACAATGTTGGCGGTGGCGGTAGACGACGATTTTGACTGTAGCCAGAGGTTGTATGAAAGTTTTGGAAAAATGGTGGAGAGGGAGAGGGAGAAAAAGAAGAGAGAGAGAGAGATGAAAAACATATATGAAAAGATTTGATAGATTTGAATTTAATGAGGGCAATATAAGTGATGGAGAATTTATTGGTGTATTTAAAATGTCAACAAGATTTAATGGTATTTAAGCACAATAAATAGATTGCTCCACAAGTGCGATGGAAGAAGCTCCATACGTGTGACGGTTTGTCCCTCACGTGCGGGAAAGAGAGCAAACCTTTGGTTAGAGACTGCGAGAAACCGCACATGCGATTGAGGGGCACCACACGTGTAGAGGAAGTCACCGCACGTGCGGCGGAGCGCGCTTTTGCCTTGAATAACCATTTCCAGTACAAGATATGAATTGAAGGGAACTCCAAAAGTATCACATAAATATGTCATATGTTACTTTAAAAATAATTCAAAAATTTCTAATAATGAGTCTCTTTATTTTCATTCGATACATTGCTATTTTTGTATATGACATATGGATTTGCACGTTTTTTTGAACAAATTAATATATTGAAAATCATACCCCAAACACATATGTTGTATTTTTTATTGATCAAAAGTATCACATAAAAAGTATTTTAAAAAAAATTCTATTCAAAAAGTATATATCTTTATTTTCATTAGACATAGTTTTATTTTTTTTTATTTGACATGAATTTGCACTACAAATGTGACAAATTAATATATTGCAAATCGAACACTTGTCAAATCTAATAATTAATGGCTATGTTTGTTTGGCTCTTTGGAGATAGGGATTGAACTAACGATCTATGGGACCCACCTAAAAAGGGCTGTGTTGAGGACATGAGTGAAAGGATTAGCTATTTCCTTAGACTAGTAATCCCCTCCATTGGTAGGACTACCAATCCCAAGGGAGGGGTTGAGATTAGAAATTGAGTGAGGGGATTGGTGAATTTTTAAAGGATTTTTAAGAAAATATTTTAAAAGAAAAATTTTACTCACTCATTCTTACTCACTCATAGGATCAGTGACAGTAGAGTGGAGATCTACAATGGTGGAGTGTAGATCTGCGATATTAAAGGTGGAAATGTGACAGTGGTGGTGGATCTAAGATGGTAGCAGTGGTGAATAGATCGGCGGTGGTGATAGTTGATGAATGGTCGTGGAGGTTGAACGATGGTAGTGGTGGAAGTAGATCTTGACGTTGGTGGTGGTGGTAGACGACGACATTGATGGTAGCCAGAGGTTTTATGAAAGTTTTGAAAAAATGGTGGTGACAGAGAGAGGGAAGGGAGAGGGAGATGAAAAATAGTTATGAAAAGATTTGATAGATTTAAATTTAATGAGGGCAATATAAGTAATGGAGAATTTATTGGTGTATTTAAAAGGTCAACAAGATTTAATGGTATTTAAGCACAATAAATGCAGTTGCTCAAGACATGCGATGGAAGAAGCTCCACATGTGTGGCAAAGGAGCAAGCCTTTGGTTAGAGTCTACGAGAACCGTCGCGTAAGTAGGGTACTGCATGTGTAGTGGAAGTCACCATACGTACGGTGGAGCATTTTTTTTTTCTCGAATAACACTTTCCAGTACAAGATATGGACTGAAGAGAACCCCAAAAGTATCACATAAATACGCCATATGTTACTTAATAAATAATTCAAAAAATTCTAATAATGAGTCTTTATTTTCATTAGATACATTGCTATTTTTGTATATGACATATGGATTTGTACTTTTTTTTTTTAACAAATTAATATATTGCAAATCAAAGCCCAAACACATATGTTGTATATTTTATTGATAAAAAATATCACATAAAAAGTATTTAAAAAAAAATTCTATTTTATTTTCATTAGACATAGTTCTATTTCTTCTATTTGACATGAATTTGCACTACAAATGCGACAAATTAATATATTGCAAGTCAGACACATGTCAAATCTAATTATTAATGGCCATGTTTGTTTGGCTCTTTGGATATAGGGATTGGACTAATAGTCTATGGGTCCCATCTAAAGAGTGTTTGGTTGGCGAGATGAGTGAGGGGATTAACTATGCCCTTGGACTAGTAATCCCCTCCATTGGTAGGACTACCAATCCCATGGGAGTGGTTGAGATTAGAAATTGAGTTAGGGGATTAGAAAATTTCTAGATGATTCTTAGAAAAATTTATAAACAAAAAATTTTATTCACTCACTCTTACTCATTTATAATATCGGTGATGGCAGAGCGTAGATCTGCAATGGTGGAGTGTAGATCTATGATGGTAGAAGTGGAAATGCCATGGTGGTGGTAGATCTAAGATGGTAGCAGTGGTGCTTACATCAGTGGTGGTGATAGTTGATGAACGGTCGCAGCAGTTGAACGACAGTAGTGGTAGAAGCAGATCACGACATTGGTGATGGCGGTAGACAACGATGTTGATGGTGGCCAGTGGTTGTGTGAAAGTTTTGGAAAAATGCTGGAGAGAGAGAGAGAGAGAGAAGAGATAGAGATGGAAAAAGAATATGAAAAGATTCGAATTTAATGAGGGCAATATAGGTGATGGAGGATTTATTAGTGTATTCAAAAAGTCAACAGGACTTAATAGTATTTAAGTTCAATAAATAGATTGCTCCGCATGTGCAATGGAAAGTTCTCCGCATGCAATGGTTTGTCCCGCACGTGCGGTATAAGGTGCAAGCCTTCGGTTAGAGATTGCGAGAAAATGCACGTGCGTGCAAGGGGCACCACATGTGCAAAGATAGTCACCACATATGTGGCTAAGCGTGTTTTTTCCTTGAATAACACTCTCCAATACAATGTATGGATTGAAGGGAACCCCAAAAGTATCACATAAATATGTCATATGTTACTTTTAAAATATTTTAAAAATTTCTAGTAATGAGTCTCTTTATTTTCATTAGATATGTTGCCATTTTTTTTATTTGACATATGGATTTGCACTTTTTCTTCAAAAAAAATTAATATGTTGCAAATCAAACCCGAACACCTATGCTATATTTATTATTGATCAAAAGTATCATGTAAAAAGTATTTTAAAAAAAATCCATTAAAAAATAATATATCTTTATTTTCATTAGACATATTTCTATTTTTTTATTTGACATATGAATTTGCACCATATATGCAACAAATTAAAATTTTATAGATGAGACACATGTGAAATCTAATGATTAATGGCCATGTTTGTGTGGCTTTTTAGAGATAGGGATTGTACTAACAGTCTGTGGGACCCACTTATAAAGTGCTTGGTTAGGAACATGAGTGAAGGGATTAACTATGCCTTTGGAAAAATAATCCCCTCCATTGGTAGGACTACCAATCCCATGGGAGAGTTGAGATGAGAAACTGAGAAAGGAGATTAGCAAATTTTTAAATGATTCTTAACCAAAATTTTTAAACAAAAAATTTTGTTCACTCCATATTACTCACTTATAAGATCGGTGACAGCGGAGTGTAGATCCATAACAGTGGAGTGTAGATCTATAATGGTAGAGGTAGAAATGCGACGGTGGTGGCGGATCTAAGATGGTAGTTGTGTTGCATACATTGGCAGTGGTGATAGTTGATGAACGGTCGCGGCAATTGAACGACGTCAGTGGTGGAAGTAGATCATGACCTTCCCCATGGCTCATCATCGTGTGAGATTTTTAGAAAAAATGACGACACGGAGAGGAAGTAGACAGAGAGAGAGATGAAAAAAGAATATGAAAAGAATTGATAGATTTGAATTTATTGAGGGCAATGTAGGTGATGGAGGATTTATTAGTGTATTTAAAAAGTCTACTGAACTTAATGGTATTTAAGTTCAATAAATAGATTGCACCGCACATGCAATGGAAGCTCCGCACGTGCGGCGGTTTCTCCTGCACGTGTGGCAAAGGAAGCAAGCCTTTGGTTAGAGACTGTGAGAAACTGTATGCGCGGGTGAGTGGCACCACACGTACAAAGGAAGTCACCACACGTCGGCTGAGCACGTTTTTGCCTTGAATAACACTCTCCAGCACAAGAATTGGAGTGAAGAGAACCCCAAAAGTATCACAAAAATATGTCATATGTTACTTTAAAATTTTCAAATAATAAGTCTCTTTATTTTCATTAGATACGGTGCTATTTTTTTTATTTGACATACGGATTTGCATTTTTTTTCGAACAAATTAATATATTGCAAATCAAACCTTAAACACGTATCTTGTATTTTTTATTGATCAAAGTGGCACATAAAAAGTATTTTAAAAAAATTCTATTAAAAAAGTATATATATCTTTATTTTCATTAGACATACTTTTATCTTTTTATTTGACATGAATATGCACTATATATGCGACAAATTAATATTGCAAATCGGACACATGTCAAGTCTAATATTTTATGGCCATGTTTGTTTGGCTCTTTGGAGATGGGAATTGGACTCATAGTTTGTGTGACCCGCCTAAAGAGAGTTTGATTGGGGATATGAGTGAAGGGATTAACTATCCCTTTGGACTAGTAATCTCCTCCATTGGTAGAACTACCAATCTTATGGGAGGGGTTGTGATTAGAATTTGAATAAGGTGATTAGTGAATTTTTAAATGATTCTTAAGAAAAAATTTCAAATGAAAATTTTATTCAGTCACTCTTACTCACTTATAAGATCAGTGACGACAGAGTGTAGATCTGCAATGGTAAAGTGTAGATCTACGATAGTGGAAGTGGAAATGCGACGGTGGTGGTGGATCTAAGATGGTAGCAGTTGTGCATACATCGGTGATGGTGATAGTTGATGAATGGTCACGGCGGCTGAATGACGATAGTGATGGAAGTAGATCATGATGTTGGCGGTGACAGTGGCGATGATGGTAGACGACGGCGTTGGTAGTGGCTAGTGCTTGTGTGAATTTTTTGGAAAAATAGTATAGAGGGAAAGAGAGAAGAGAGAGATAAAAAAACATATGAAAAATGTAACGCCCTCAAAATAAATACGATAAACCCACACCATAAGCGAAGTATAATTGAAAGCGACTTGCTTTTATTAATCGAGTTTGATATACATTCACGTGATGATAATAAGGAATGAAAGCTACAGATAGTCATATGTCTTGATGGCTTACATCCTTCTAAGTCTCTACTTGGGTACAACAAAAGTGAGTTTTAAGCTCAATACAGATAAAGCTTGAGGCTTGAACAAAATGAATGAAAAACAAAATAAACAAGATGAGCCTTGACTCACGTCCTTCAAGCTAAGCCCTTGGCGGAAGCATATCATTAACACCTAAAATGGTTTTCCCATGTAGGGTGAGCCAGAGAACAATAGAAATAATCTAACACAATAGATGAATCTTAACAAAGCCATAAGTGTGATATGCACATACAATACCATTGTTAAATCGTTTCATAATTATTTTGCAAACTATGCAGTACCAACTGTATATTTCAATTCATGAAATCAATTCCATTTCATTTGGACAATCAAACTAAGAATACACCTTAATAAGTTTCTAACCAGCGCAACTATCATACAATCACTTCTATTTTTCATTTTACGAATATTTCGTCCGCGGGAATCGGCACCTATGTATACTTGTGGTTTTCGGGACTTTCACAGAGCCAACTTAATTCAATGAAGGCTATCCCCTTTCTTCTCCTAAACATGGAGTACATCCCATTTCTTTTCCCAAACATCATCCGCATACAATGTATTTAAACACATAGTCATATTCAATGACAATAGATGAGAAATTAGTTTCAATTCACCTAAGCTTCATGCAATTTCTACAACAATCATAGCTATCCTCCACCGATAGCCCAACACAAATATATCTAAACAGATATACAATCTCTAAGACAGATAAACCATTCAAATTTTCATAGATGAGTGATAATACATATCCAACTCCACCATTTATATAAACATCCATCCAATTTCACATTTCCAATACCAATTTCATTTATTTATACAAAATAAATATCTGAGACATTTTAGGGCAAACTCTCTTTCCTTTCAAAATCCAATCCAAGTATCAGAATCAACAATTTTATTATAACGCAATCTCACATTCACTCCTATAACCATTTTCAATACATTCATTTGTAAACCCCTCTTTTCATTTAAAACCAAAACTCTAGATTTATTTAAAATCTCCTAAAATCACAATATTGTTTATACAAAACAAATCGCTAAGTTAAAAACCATAGAAGAGTGTAGAAAATCTCTACCTCAAGCTTAGAAGACCAAAGAAGCAATGGAGGAACTTCAAAGACGCTGAAACCAAACTTTGTTTAGACCAAAATGGAGCTTTATGGGAGTTCTACCTTTTTTCCAAAGACACTAGGGTAGAGAAACCAACGGATCTAGGTGTTTTAGAAGAGAGAAGGTGAGTCTTAGAAAGAGAAACTCTAGATCTAGGGTTTTTGAAATGTTTAGTGAGAGAGATATGAAAAGTGAAATGATCTTTTTACGAACTGATATACATACAATCTGCTCAAGCGCAAGAAGTGATGCTCAAGCGTTAAACACAACAAATTGTTTTGCTCGAGCCCAAAAAAAACATTTCCAGTAGTTCTGCAAACAACAGACCAATGCTCGAGCGCAAGAAAGGCCGCTCGAGTGTAGAAAAAGACGCTTAAGTGTAGAATACACTCTCCCAGTAGTTTTGCAGACCTACAAAGGACAGAGAGTTCACAAAGCCCACTTGAACACAAGAAGTGCTACTCGAGCAGAGGAGTACAATTCTGGGCAACATAAGTTTGAAAACCAAGTTACCAACCTGTTCCAAATGCAACCAATACAACCCAATAGCCAAACTCAAGGAGAAATAAAAGAAATATGACATGAACAACAATACGAAACCATGAAACCTGAGTCCAAAATACGAAATGAGTTGGGTCTAAACCAAAATTGCTATAAAAATATTTGATAGATTTGAATTTAATGAGGGCAATATAGGTGATGGAGGATATATTGGTGCATTTAAAAATCAACAAGACTTAGGTGGCGTTTGGGAAGTGGCTATTTTTTGGGCTTTTTGGCTATTTGACTATTTTAGTAAGCTATTTTAGTTTTTGTACTTGGAAAAATTGTTTGGATTTTTTGTTTAATTATTGTATTGAAAAATGTGTTTGAAATGATGTTGGGATAGTAAATGACCAAAATGTCTCTAAAATGTGTAGCTTCCTTCTAAAAAAAAAAGGGTTGCTGATGACGTGGCACGAGTTACGACTTTTTCTGGAAACTTACCAATGGCTAGATTCAAAAGTTGCTACAGTCACGTTTTCCAATTCAAAGGGCAAAACTGTCATTTTTTCTTTTGTAAAATATAGTTGTCAATCACATGCTCCAACCTCAGTAACAGTAAAGCTTTTGAGCTTTTTGTTCCCAAGAGGCTAAAATAGCCTCTATTCTCGATTGCCAAACACCCACTTAATGGTATTTAAGTTCCATAAATAGATTGTTTTGCACATGCGATGGAAGGCTTCGTACTTGCATCAAAGGGAGCAAGGCTGTGGTTAGAGACTACAGAAACCCCATGTGCAGATGAGGGGCACCGCATGTGCAGAGGAAGTCACCGCACGTGCGGTTGATCGCGTTTTTGCCTTGAATAACACTCTCCAGTACAAGATATGGGCTTAAGGAAACCCCAAAAGAATCACATAAATATGACATAAGTTACTTTACAAATATTTTAAAATTTTCTAATAATGAGTCTCTTTATTTTAAATCGGATATATTCTATTTTTTTTTTTTTACTTGAATTTACACTTTTTTGAACAAATTAATATATTGCAAATAAAACCTCAAACATCTATGTTGTATTTTTTATTGATTAAAAGTATCATGTTGAAAGCATTTAAAAAAATTATATTCAACAAGTATATATCTTTATTTTCATTAAACATATTTCTATTTTTTTGTTTGATATATGAATTTGCACTATATATGCGACAAATTATTACATTGCAAATCGGACACATGTCAAATCTAATAATTAATGACCATGTTTGTTTGACTCTTTGGAGATGGGGAATGGACTAATAGTCTATGGGACCCACCCAAGGAGTGTTTGGTTGGGGCGTGAGTAAGGGATTAACTATCATAGGACTAATAATCCCCTCCATTCATAGGATTGCCAACCGCATGGGAGGGGTTGTGATTAGAAATTAAGTGAGATGATTAATGAAATTTTAAATGATTCTTAAGCAAAATTTTCAAACAAAAATTTTATTTAGTTACTCTTACTCACTCTGAATCTGAGGTGGTCGCTTAGCCTATGAAAGTGCGTTTAGTAACTCTAATAATTTTTTTTTTTTTAAAAAGCCTCTATAGTTTTATATATTATTTTGAGGTCTTTATAATTATTAGAACTTTACTATAACACTGATAGTATAGAATATTCTTGTTTCTGATAATTTAAAAATAAACAAATATAAATAAATTAAAAGGCTAGTTATGTGATTTGAAACGTGTTTACTACAATAATTTGAAATTAAAATATTTTAAAATTTATTTAGGTAAACCCAAGAAGAATTTAGGAAAATAAGGAGAGAAAATAACAAGGCAAATTTGTAGTTAGTCCCCAATAATTTAAATTGTTTTACTAAATGATATTCAAGTAAGCCACTATATTTTAGGAAAAACTATTTCAAGACGACTTACTTAATATATTTATATTATCAAATCAATTGTGCTAAAATGAAATAGAATAATACTATATGTACTAAATGGTATACTAATTAATATATTAACCGATGATGTGACATAATTTTGAGTAATGCTAGAGACTCTAAAAATTTTAACAAAGTTTCTACCAAATGTCTCACATGGGTGTGTGACCTACCCCCACATGAGACATTTAGTAAAATTTTTGATAGAATTTTTGGAAATCTCTAACATTTTGATGAAATCTAGATGTGGAATTATGCCATCATTGTATTAATGGCATTTAAATGATGTTATCACAATATTAATGATTGTTAGCGTTTAATAAGCTTTTCTTTAATTGGAATTTGAAGTCTACTATTTAAAATTTGGACCCAGCGTGAAGAAAATAACACTTTTACTAAAACAATGTCATTATTCAAATGACAATTATATATAAGTACAAAAAAATTAGGTCGAACTAATAATGCAGTGCGGACTAGATAGAATTGTAGGGTTTGGTCCAATTATGCAATCGATTTGGTTCCAATTTGATAAATGATGAAAATTATAAAAACGGCTTTGTTTTTAAAAATCATGGTTCAAATAAACTGAGCCGAATTTTTGAAGTTTATATATAACTTATTTAATCAATTTATTGGGCTACATACTGAGTTATTAAAAAGAAACTTATTAGTTATTACACCAACCAAGTCCCCTTTAGCGTTAACTTAGTCTTTGACAAGTTTTTATTCATTTTAGGCCAATCGGATCCCTCTTGCGTGCGGTGTCCTCGGCCGCGTGCGAACCTCACTCGCACATGCGGGCATGGATAACCCTAAACAATCAGGGGCCCAAAGAGAATTCCTAACGTCGGGACCTACATTTCTACATATAACTTAAAAAGATAAAATCAACTTTAAAACGTTATTACAAAAAAATTAAAACGATAAAATCTAGTAATATTTTTTTTTTATATTTTAACCCTTTACACAAAGGAAAAAAATATTATACAAGTCTTGAGCTATAATATCAAAGAAAAATTGAATGAATTATATCATTTTATCATAAAGATCACTATTCTTGCATTTTTAGATGCAAAATTAAAGCAAACTCTGATTGAGATTTAATTAATTCTCCTACATTTTCTAGAATGTATTGTTGGATCAATTAAGTCTTGAATTCTTCAGTTAGTGATCTTTGAGTCTTCAAAACTTGGTGATGATCTTGTCTATGTAGAACATAAAATTTGATGCTTCAAGTTGCGTTATTAAGTTGTTTTCCTAAAGACAATATTTGCACCCATCAAACGGTATGCATGAGGTTATAGCAAATTTGCCTCCAGGATACAATGAAGCCTGATCTAAAAATCAAGTCTACTGGCGTTTGCACTGACGATAGTAGATCAGAATACTCTTGATATAATCAAGAAAACCAAGACACTGATAATCAAGTCTCTGAGAACACGATTACCAATAAGAAAAGCAAAAACTTGCTTAAGAAACTCTTGATCAAAAACTCTAAATCGAGAGAGAGAGAGAATTGAAGAAATGACTCATGGATTTTTTTTGGATGATTGAAATGGTTGATTTTGCAGCCTATTTATAGGCCTTGATGTATCTGATCGAATGGTCATATCCCTTGATCGCATCTGATCAGATCTGACCATTGGATTGACGATCTACGGTGTAGATCATTCTCACACCGAATAGATACCTTGACTAATCACACATGATCACGATCGGGTGCCATCTCATCTGTACGATGGCGTGCATCTCCAATCAATGGCTATGATCAAACCGCTCAGATCGGACACATAATCCGATCGGTTGGTTGACTCATTACCAGCAGATGCTGCGTCACTACCACATGGGTATTGTATTCCACGTCACCTATGCTACGCTGGATCACGTCATCGCTCCAACTTGTCCGATACAAATAGGAAAGCATCTTCATAGTGCGTCGTCGGATCTAAGCTGTCGGATCAATGATCTGATGCATATCATTCTTATACCAAATAGATGCCTTGACTAATCACACGATCACGATCGGGTGACATCTCATTATGCGATTCGCGCATCTCTAATCAGCGGCTATGATCAAACCGCTCCGGATCGGACACACAACCGTCGATCGGTTGGTTGACTCGCCGCCAATGGGCGTCACGTCAGCATCGCGTGGGCGATTGTATTCGACATCACCTATGGCGGTGATGTGTCGTGCTAAGTGCAAAGTGTGCTATCAAACACTATACAACCCACTTCCTCGCCACCGCATGTTAGGATGGTGCGAAGCACCATCCTTCTTGTCAATGAGTGCATGTACACTAACATCCATCCCATAATATCATATTCAAAGGAATATTCCATGTAGCACTTTATTAAGTGCTCCATGTTTTTACTCTATTTCAATGTGGGACAAAATCCTAAGCTTATTTCATGCTTTCCAAAGAAAAACATGGAAGGTTTTGAAAAACACCCAAAACTAAACAATAAATTTGAAAATTCCCCAACAAGTATGATTAAATAAACAATCTATTTCATTCAACAAGTAACAATTAATTTAATTATAGAGATCTCAACTTTTAAGTAATGTTAGCAAACAATTGAAGTAAAACTTGAAATGATACAAAATCTAAAAGGCATTTAGAAAGAGTATTAAGATCTAATAAAATTCAATCTCATAATAGCAAATTCGTTGTGGAGAGGGTAGGTAAAGTGAAATCAACTTACTTGGGTCCTTCTCTAATAAAATTGTGTTGTTTTTGAATTTGGTGTTAAGTGCTGGATTTAGTTGGGGTTTGACAAGTTAAAATCAAAGTTTTTTTGGGATCCTCCATATTTTTAGCTCAAATATGGGGCTCAAAGCGACATCTTTGCAAGCTTGCCCCAGAGCCAGCCTTGCATGCGGGCACACTCCACAGCACATGTGAGACCCAGCCCAAAAAACCAAGTGTGGCCTACACTAATCGACGCGTCTTGACAACACTGTTTAATAGTTATGATAATAAGATTACTAGAATTACGAACCACTCATTAATGCCTTAATGCTACATTAGTTTGGATCATTAATTATTAGATTTGACATAGGTCTAATTTGCAATATATTAATTTGTTAAAAAATGTGCAAATCTATATGTCAAATAAAAAAAATAGCGTGTCTAATAAAAATAAAGATACTTTTTATTAGAAAATTTTAAAATATTTTTCAAGTAACATATGACATATTTACATGATACCTTTGGGGTTTGTGTATTTGGTTTATTTTGTCTTTAGTTAAATTTTTAAAATTTTTTAAAAAGTTCAAGACTTCTAGATTGACTTGCGAGAGGAACTAAAAATTCAAAAAATTCAAAAAGACAATAAATAAGAAATAAATAAATCGAGCCAAAATTTTAAAATATATATAATTTATTTAATGGGTTTATTAGGCGTTATATCGAGTTATCAAAAAACTTATTAGTTATTATGCCAACCAAGATTCCTTTAGGGTAATCTCCATCATCGAAGATTTCTATTAGTTTTGGAATAGTTTTTGCCTTTTTCTCCATCCTCTCACCTTTCTCACACTCTTTTCTTATTTCAATCTTGCACTAGCATCTCTATGACTCTTGGCAATGATGGACCCAGGGGGTAAGAGGCGATCGCCTTCCTCGATTTCAAAAACACCATTTATGATAGTAGTGTTAGTTACAATTATTTACATATCATAGAGACTCACCCCTCTCGTTTTCTTCTTTTAGAAAAAATTGTAAGTGGTACATTACTTTATACATATAAAACATATGATCAAAATATAATATTAAAAAAAGAGACAAAAATAATAATAAAAAATTCTTTGTTATAACTATTGTTAATTACAAGTCCAAGTTTCTAAAGAATCAAATAAGGTATTAGCTAATTATTTAATCATGTGCATTGAGAAGGACATTGTACAAGATTTGAATATTGATTCTATTATCGACATTTTTAATAACATGAACTAATGTTGAGCACAGCAATTTAAGATGCCTCACTTTAATATATAGATTTTTTATAGTTGCTATTTTTTGTAACTAAACATGGATACAAAAAACATGCTATTTATATATATTTTCACCTTATTTTCACTTTTTAAACTAATAGAAGTTGATACTATAATTCATACTTTCTTGTACGAGCACAAAATAATTCTTCTCGTATGATCCTGTTGATCAAGTTTGCGCTCCTCCAAACCTCGTTGCTTTACTTCCTGAAAACACAAACGTGAGCTAGCCGGCGGGTGTGTACTGGGAACCCCTCCAATGCCTAAGTCAGCAAATAGACAATAGACAAAAGCTCTGTGTATTTAGGAGTCAACATTGTGATACCTGTACATAGGTTATGTTGTGAGTTTTTATAGCTTTTGCCTGGTATAATCCTAATAGGACTCTTATTCCTCAATATAGAGTCCTCATAGGAATCACACTCCTGAAAGATGATGCCTATCCTTCAACACCCTCCTCACTGCTTAAACCAAGTGAGATGGTTTTACTACGGTTGAATAACAGTATGACTGAGCTAACACTAGGCCCTTAAACATACTCAATCTGGTGCTTTCATATGCAATGCCTAGCTCGGTCCCTGTTCACTTATACCCCGGTTTGGCTGTTTAAACCGAGCTAACCGTAACAGCCCCAACTAAGGTAACAAGGGTGAGGTCCAATTTGTGAAGCCCAAACACCTTGGCCCATAGCTCGGCCCAAACTTTTCCTAGCCTAAGCTCGTTAGTGTCTAGACCGAGCTACAACTGCTCATATCTCGGTTCGACGCGTGGCCCAACTTCTAAAGAAGCCTCTTCCTTAGCTCGGCCCAATTTTTTTTTATAAATTACCCTCTCAATTGCCTATTAATTCCATCTGCGCAGTATGATTTGGGATTACTTGTCACCTGCCGAGCTAAAAGTTAGCCCTCAACCGAGCTAAATTGTTTACTGGGCTACCACTTTGTCGATCAAAAATGTCTTTTCGATCCTTTGCACATTTGAATAAACTACGATCCTCTGGGACACGTGGAGAGCCCTCATTGGTTGAATACAGCTGCCATAGCTGCCTTTGTACCTCGCACAATTTGAACAGTCCCGCCCAAACTCACACTTTATACAAAAAAAACCCTATTCTTCCAAATCAAAGCACCCCACTATTCATCTTCTCCTTTTCTTCGTGTCTCTGAGCTCCCATTTTCACGTTCAAAACACCTGCAAAGCTTGTGTTTCTGCTGGAGCCCGTTCAATCTTGACTTTCGTCCCTCCACATTGAAGCTGTAAGTAACTCAATCCTTTCATTTTCTTCGTTTTGCATTGTGAATATATATAGTATAAAAACACATTCACATGTTTTTCAAAAGATATTACTATAGTTTTCACATGAATGGGAAAGAACCTCTTTAGACCAGAATCACACTCACTGGGTTCATAAACAATCTGTAATGGGACGCTTTCGATTCGGAATCACACCACGACCGGGATAGGCACTTGTTTACCATAGGTGTGTATTAGACCGAACTGGAAACCATACCCAACAACTGAACTAGGACTAGAGTCAGACCTTTTAACCGGGCTAGAGATCCTAAGTGAGCCCTTATGTTCGACCGAATTGAAAATACCATGTTCCCCGAATGTGGCCGAGCTAGGTTTTTCCATTTTCTTTTTTGTTTAAAGATTGACTCTTCATTTAGTCCGATCCAGTTGTCTGAGCATAACACTTCTTATCTTCACTTTGCAGACTCTGACTAGGTTGGCTAGGCACACCTTTGCACGCTCAACCGAGATACTCAACATTATCTCAACAGGAGCTAGGACTCGGGCTAAGTCATACATAATTTTAAGTTATAAATGGGCAAATACCGATTCCTAGTAAACTCACGGGGCCATTGCGAATTCATAAGGACTACAACATCACGATGACGTCCACCTTTCACTAGTCGAGCTCGATACAACCCCATGGGGAAAATCGGGCCTTGTTCCCTTCACTGTCATATCCATTGTAGAGGACGTACTCTGATTCCCTGTACAGCCACTATTATGTGAATTCCTGAGGCAGACTAGAATCTGCCCAACTTAGCACTAATTCTTACAGAATAATAAATGGCATCGCCGAGCAAAATCGCCAGCTTGGCCTCAACCTCGGTTTAGCTGAGCTATTTCACCAATATTCACTTGGCCAGAATGAAGATGGCTGGGTATACTATTTAAGAATAAGAAGACGCCGAGAGAAAATAATCAAAAACACATCGGACAAAGACGTAAATGACGATAACTTTTTCTGGGTCTCGGGCAACTTTGAAGACTAGGAAGCCCAAATACTGGGCTACCGAATTAACTGGAATAAAGGAATAGCCGGTATGAATACCTCGGCTTAGTTTGTCTGTTTTCTGCTCTTGCTATTTACACGTTTTACACTGCGCTAACCGTTTTCTTTCTTCTTATGTAGATTTGAACCAGTTAAAGTCACAATATCAGTACCCTAATTTAGACGCATTCCGCGCCGCGCTTCGGTACCACGATCGAGGTTGGGATGAGCTACTCAATTTTGAACCAACATACAGACATAGTGGAAGGAGGAAGACTAGGGTAACTGACTTCCTTCTAGAGCCTTCACCAAAACCAGATCCAACTCTCTCCCAAATCAACCTTATTCCCCTAACCGAAGAACAAGAGATGGCAAAGCGCCAAGCTGTGCAAGCCCTAATCACCGAGACAACATCAATTCCAAATATCGGGGTCCAGACCGAGGCAACTCCAGCTGGTCAAACAATTGATGCAGTGGTGGCCCTCCCAACAGCCCAAGCTTCGTCATCCCGATCGAGGAAGCGCGCTTGCACTCCCTCAACCGAACCACAACACCTTGTGGATGACGATGACACCTTGCTCCCCCAATCTACGCAACCGACCCCTGAGCCTGTGTGTTCTGACTGAGCTAGCCCGTCGGCATGGGCACCAAAAATAACTTTCAAGAACTGAGCCGTAACAAACACAGACTCGGTGGTTGCAGAAAAAGACCACTCTTTTGCCTTCAACCTCGCCAATAGCGTATGCCTGCCAGCCAATATGGAGCATCATAAACATCTGACTGAGCTGAAGGCCATCCGCTCGACAACTAAGTCGATAGTTCTAGTAATTTCTCCTTTTGCTGGTCTTTCTAGTTCACACATCTGTTTGCACAGTTTTAATCATAATTGTTATCCCCCTTTTTGCAGGTCATGCAGAAGAATCACGTTACTCACAAGCGTGTATTGGAGTTGCATAAAATAATTCGGTTGGCCGTGGCAGAAGCCAATGCTAAGGCGGCCGAACTAGAAGAAGCGAAATAAAAACCATCGAACTCTGATTGAAGTCACCCGTCTTATCGGCTGGTCAACCTGACGGCGGAAAAGCGAAGTCTTTGACCGGGCTCAAAGGCCGTTACTTCATGGTGGCAAAGCTTGAGAAAAGAAAGATGCGAAATCGCCGAGCTAAAGAAGAAGCGCGGATGATCTTTGAGACCGTGGTTATAAAGAAGGCGAGGCCACGTATGTCAAGCAGTGCAAAGTTACGGAAGACATCTTCTTTAAATCTTTGGCGGCTATTACTGATTTCGGCCTAGGCCCAGAGACCGACGTCTTCCAAAACCCTCCTCTCCATTTTATCCCAAGTTATATGGCGGACTATGCCAATGCCATCCAGCAAAAGTTTCTCCAAGAGGGGGGAGGATGAAGAAGGATCACCTGAACCTGACAATGCTCCGACTATCAACAAAGATCGCAGTCAAACTGGACAGTCAACCCAGGTGGAGCCACTGGTACCAAGCACGGTTGACGACGCGCCTCTAACCGATGTACCTGTTGAAACTAGGCTACAGAGTGGGGAAACTTCGGGTTGTTACGGATGCGATTTGGATGACCTCTTTGTTTGATCATCATTTTTTTTTGTTTCTCTTGTAAGAATTTGTAGTGGGCTAAGACCCTCCTTTTGTAGTACCGTTTTCATCTTGAATGAAATCCTGTTTTGTTATTCTTTTTGTTGATTGGATACTATTAGTTGTAATTGCCTTACTACATTTTGCTCGGTTGCCATTCCTTAATTTTTATGGCGAGGTACCCATCATACTTGCCTACCTTCTCGGTAGAGGTCTTTATCTTGGTGAAGACACCTGTCGTTGGTTATTCTTGCCAACCCCTTCAGCCTAGATCCCGATCTCGGCTGAAGAGAAATAAGTGTTGGTTATTCCTGCCAACCTCTTCAGCCCAGATCCTGATCTCGGCTAAAGAGAGATAAGTGTTGGCTTTTCCTGCCAACCTCTTGAGAATCGATCTCGGTGAAAAGAGATAAATGTTGGTTTTTCACCAACCTCTTGACCCGGATCTTGATCTCGGTGAAGAGATATCGTGTTAGCTTTTCTGCCAACCTCTTGACCTAGATCTGATCTCGGCTAAAGAGATAAGTGTTGGTTTTCTTGCCAACCTCTTTAACCGGATCGATCTCGGTGAAGAGAGATAAGTGTTGGCTTTCTGCCAACCTCTTTAGCCGAATCTGATTTGGTGAAGAGATAAATGTTGGTTTTTCTGCCAACCTATTTAGCGAATCTGGTCTCGGTTGAAGAGCTCAATGTTGGTTATTAAATAGCGTTCTTCAATCTGGATCCTGATCTCGACTGAAGAGAGCTCAATGTTTGGTTACCCCTACCAAACTTTCTGTTTGCCCCTTGCTGGTAATGTCTGAGAACAACTATTACAATAGAAAGATTTATGCTAAAAAAGTAATGTACTTGTTTTATTTGAAAAAATGAAAAATGAAAAATATTTTAAACTAAAAATAAAATAGCTTGAGATTCGCAGTGTTCCATGGCCAGGAAATAGCCTTGCTGTCTCCATTCTCCAAGTGATATGCCCCTTTTCCTGCTAAACCAACTACTTTGTATGGTCCTTCCTAGTTAGGTCCTAGCTTGCCATCCCTGGGTACCAAAGTGTTGCCCATTACTTTGCGCAATATCCAATCCCCAATCTTGAATTGCCTCGGATGCACTGTTTTGTTGTATTTTCTAGATAACTCTTGTTGGTATGAGGCAATGTGAACTAGAGCTCTTTCTCTTATTTCTTCTGCAAGGTCGAGTTCCAAGGCTATGGCTTCTTTGTTTAAGTCCGGGTCAAAATTTTCACTTGATGGTGGGGATGCCTACTTCTAGTGGGATTCGGCCTCCATGCCATAGGCCAAGGAAAGGGGTTTCTCCCATAAAACATGAGAAAGCTCCTCGGCCCACTTTCCTTTGCTTTTCCAACCTTTTCTTCAAACCATCTAGGACAACTTTGTTTGGCCTTCTACAGCCATTTGCTTGAGGGTAAGGTGGTGTAGAGTTGTAAAATTCTATCTTGTACTCCTCGCAAAAGCCTCTGAAGATTTTGCCATCGAACTGAGTGCCATTGTCAGATATCAGTGCTTTGGGTATGCCAAATCGGGTTATGATATTCTGCCAGACAAACTTCTTCACATCTTTCTCTTTTATTGATGTGGCGCTTTGGCCTCCACCCATTTTGTGAAGTAGTCATTCTTTGCGAGAAAGAACTTTCTATGCTTGGTCTTTGTTGGAAGTGGTCCCACTATGTCGAAGCCCCATTGCAAAGGGCCATGGGCTGGTTAATGGCAGAAGCTCCCTAGCTAGTTGATGTATTTGGTGTACGAACTTCTGACATTTTTCGTACTTCCTGACATACTTCTTTGAATCTGCTTGCATGTAAGGCCACCAATATCCTTGTGAAATTGCTCTATAGGCTAGTGATCTTACCCCTTGGTGGCTTTCGCATACGCCTTCATATATCTCGAATAAAAATGCATCTACCTTGCTAGGATGGGCACATTTCAAGTAAGGTCCTGTGAATGATTTTTTGTACAATGCCAATGATGGAGAGAGCCAGAATTGGTGTGATTTTGCTCTAATTTTGTTGGCCTCTTTTTTTTTCTTCAGGTAAGATGTCGTCTTTTAAAAACACTATGATGGGGTCCATCCAAGAAGGGCCTAATTCGGTATAACATATCTCTGCTACTTCGGGTTCTTCAATGCTTGGTCTAGGTAGGAAGTCTATCAGTAATGGATGTGGGATAGACGTATCCGTCATTCAAGCAAAACCTGCTAGTTCGTCTTCTCTACTATTTTCTTCTTGGCCGATTTGCTCTATTCGTACTAGTTCAAACTTCATGATCTCCTTTCTGACTAACTCTTGGTATTTAGCCATTCTCTCATCTTTCCCCTTGTGGTCGCTTGAAATCTGGTTTACTACCAGCTGGGAGTCGCTGTAAACCATCAACTCGGTGGCCTTCATGAAAAGTGTTGATCTTAGGCATGCTAAAAGCGCTTCATATTCTGCCTCATTGTTTGATGCTAGGAAGCCAAGGTTGACTACATGTTCCACTAATAGGCTATCTGGTGAGATGAGGACTATGCCAAGTCCTGCACCGTGCCTATTGGATGCTTCATCCACGAAGAGCTTCCACATCTCCCCAATGAACAGTTTCTAGCAAGTAGAGGGATCAGATGATGTCTTGGGGTCAAGTGTGTTGCTGATGTTTTCTTCCAAGTCCCTGTCTGCTGTTAGGTTTTCTCCTCACTATCTGCTTGCCCTAAGTTTTTACTTGTTGGTGAGTCTTCGCTAGAAATAGCATGGTTTGCCCCTTTTTCCCTCTCTTCAATCCTGTATAGCTTGGAATGTAGCTGGGCATCTTGGTTTGGGGGTTACGCAGTTCCTGCGGCATTTTCCGTTCCCATTTCGGTCGTATTGGTCAAGTCAACTGGGCAGATGTGATGACTTCCTGGTGTGAACTCAGCCACAAAGTTTGCCAGGGCTTGGGCTTTTATTGCGGTTTTGGGTTGAAACTTGATGTTGAACTGTCCCAACTCCACCGCCCACTTCAAGATTCATCCAGAAAAGTCTGCCCTCTCAAACAAAGCTTTTAAGGAAAAACATTGGGGCGATTATGGTGTGGGCGTGGAAGTAATCGACAACTTCCTTGAGGCCATCATCAAAGCCAAGGTCGACTTTTCAATGGTAGGTACTGGTTTACGCACCCGACAAAGTCTTGCTTACATAAAAGATAGGTAGGTGTTGGATTCCTTCGCTCGACCAACAACTGCGTTGACTACATCTTTGTGAGGCGCTAAGTACAAAAGAGCTCTTCTCTAGATCTTTGGGGTTACTAGCAATGGAGGAGAGGTCATGTACTCTTTCAAGCTCTCTAGGGCAGTCGCATTCTTCATCGTATTCAAACTTGGTCTTCAATGCTTGGAAGAATGGTTGACATCTGTCGATGGTGACTTATGAACCGATTGAGTCTGGCTACTAGGCGATGAGATCTTGCACCTCTTTCACTATGTTAGGCCTCTTAAGTTCTTGGATTGCCTTAATTTGAGAAGGGTTAGCTTCTATACCTCAGTTGGTTACCAAGAAGCCCAAATTTGCACGATCCTACACGAATGCACATTTGGATCGTTCGGTAACTTGTTCTTCTTTAGGATTTGGAACATTTCATCTAGGTCCCTGAGGTGGTCCTTCTCATCCTTGCTTTTGACCACCATGTCATCTATGTAAGCTTCCATTGTTCTGCCAAACAATGGTTCAAACATCTTGGTGATCATCCGTTGGAATGTAGCCCTTACATTCTTTAGGCCAAAGGGCATGACCTTGTAACAGTACAATCCTCTTGGCATCGTAAATAATGTGACCTCTTGGTCTGGCTCATACATAGCAATCTGATGGTAACCTCTATACGCATCAAGGAAGCTAAGTCGATTATGCCCTGCTGTTAAGTCCACCAGTTGGTCTATCCGTGGTAGGGGGAAGTTGTTTTTTAGGCATGCCTTGTTGAGTGTTTTGTAGTCCACGCAAACACGCCACTTTCCATTCTTCTTTGGTACTACCACAGTATTGGAGATCCACCTGGGATAGTGCACTTCTCTGATGGCTCCTGCTTCCAGCAAGTTTCCTACTTCCTCCGCCACTATCTCTGCGTGGTGAAGCTTCGATCTGTGAGTGCACTGTATGATTGGTCTGGCGTTTGGGTGGATATTAAGTTGGTGGCAGGTGAAGTTAGGGTCTATGCTAGGCATGTCATATGGTGTCGAGGCGAACACTTCGATATTTGAGATTAAGAATTCCATTAACTCAGTTCTCTCAGTGCTAGACAAAGATGAGCCTAGCAAAAAGAACCTTTCTGGGTTCTTTTTATCTACCCTTACCTCAACCAAGTCCTCCACTACCTTCTGCTCTGCCGTTTTGCCCACGTCCGCAAACTGTTCATTACTTTCTGGCTCTTTCACCATTTGTACATACCCTTATGCGACCCATTGCCATTTAGTAATGACAACCTTTGTTTTGACATAATTTGGTCTCCCAAGACTTCTTCAATTACTTGACCGTTGGGAACCACAATTGTTGATGGTAGGTTGACGCTACTGAGTGCATGGCATGTAGCCATGTCCTTCCTAAGATGATGTTGTAGGTGGAAGGGACCTTCAATACCCAGAATTCCACCTGTTTTATTACGATTCTTGCTCTGACTGGGAGGACAATTGGCCATTCTGGCATTGAGTTAAGCGGCGAGGAGATGTCGCGGTGCGGTCTTTGTCCTCCAATTTCAGTTGTTTGAAGGTTTCGTAGTACATTATCTCGCATGAGCTTCCTTGGTCGATCAAAATCTGCTTGACATCGAAATTCTTGACGCGCAAAATCACCACTAGTGCATCATTGTGAGGGCAATGCAACCTTGCCAGATCTCTGTCTGAAAAGGATATGACATTTGTAGCCTCTGTTCTGCCCCTTTTGACGGTAGGTTGCACGCTTAGTACCTCTCTTAAGTGCTCAGCCTTCTTGATCGTCCCCCTGAGTTCGCATACTCGTTCTGGTTTGACGATCCCCGTGAATCACATTGATTACACCTTGGGGTGGAGCGTCGACCGGCATCCCGTTTGGGCTGTTGAGGTTCTGGGGGGCTGGCTGTGTTCCTCCTTCTATGTACTGGTCCAGGTGACCAGCAGCTACCAATTCTTCCATATGTTGCCTCAGGGTGTAGACACCCCATTTTTGACCGTCCTCAAGACTTGGTTGTGCCTGCAGGTACATCCAGCCACAAGTTCGATTGCTCGTTAAGTACTCGACTTTTGCGACGGAACGTCACAGGTTTGAGCTTTCCAAACCCTGTATCCTTTCTACCCCAGTTTTGGACCATGTGTTGGTCCTTTCAGCATTCTTCTCTTAGTGCACTGCCGGCCACTCTTTGGCAATGCTGGCCATGCATTTTTCCCTGCCTGCTATTGATAAAGCGGTAGGCCATCAATGAAACCTTTGCCGACCCTAGTGATGGTCGGCGAACACTTTGTCTCAGTACTTTTCACTCCAGATCTTTTGAGTGAGTTGGTTTTCACCCATGGAGGGATGAGGCCCTTTTCAAGCTTGTTTAGCAAGCTTTGCTTGGCATTCTTCTATATAAGGAGAGGCCCTCCTCCCTTCTGAGAGGTTGACATATTTTGAGAAGATATATCTCTCTATATATATATTTCTCATTCTCTCTCTATATTGTTGTTGGTTTGTGCCTTAAAGTCCATTTTTCTCTCACTTTTGCACTACAACACATAGTGATACACCACCATCTTTGAGCCGAGGTCCTTGGGAGTGTTATTTGAGGTCTAAAAGTTGGTTTTTGGCCTCAAAGGTTGCTGGCTTCGAAGTTGAGATTCTAGGGTGAGTATATTTCCCTTTTAAGCATTTGTTTGTATATCATTTTGGCCATCCTTACATATTGTTTTAGGCCTTTCTTTCAACTAAAAAAATTTCTATATTTAAGTGCTTTTGATGATTGTTTAAGGCCTCTTTGGTGTTTAGGGTGTTCTACCCTCTTGTATGCCTTGTTTGGCCTTGTTTTGTGCCATGTCTTAAGGCCTTTGAGTTGGTCTTTGTTTGACCTTTTAGTGACTAAAATCTAGTGGATTTTTGATGGTAGGCATGTGGTTTTAGGCCTCAAATCGGAGGGTGACCCCTCTCTTTTCTTTGTTTGCTTGAGTTATTGGCCTATCAAATGAGCATGTATCTCTATACTTTTGAGGCTTAGTTAATTACTTTTTTGTGACTTTTAGGGCTGCCTTAACTCTTTCCATGGCTCGTTTGGTCACCTTGTGCATGCTTCTTGCATGTGTAGTGTAATCCCATTTGTGGCTCATCAAAGTAGCATGTCTTGCTAGCATGTCTTGGCCTCATTTCAGCAGATTTTTGGTCATCATTTGACATCTCATAACTCTGTCTAAAGTTGGTTTGGTAGTCTCTTGAGTTGGTTATGTACTTGTAGAACAAATCTTGCTTACTAGCCTTGTGTGCATGATGTTTTGACTCATCATTCTAGCATATTTTGGCTATGTTTCAGCATGATTTTATTCATATTTTGGGCTGTTCTAGGACTTTTTTGGGCTTCCATGGTCATATGACTCATGTTTTGTATAGTTATAGTGCAAATGCTTTGGCTAGTCTTGAGTTTTGAGGCTTCTACCATGCTATACTTGTGATGTTTGCATCCTTTGGCCCCATTTGAAATGTTATATCGTGCATATTTCAGGTTCATACACTTGTGCTTGTTACTCTTTTAATGCCTTGGAGGTTTGGCTTTTTATGCCTTAAGAATGAAGTGTTGTGCATGCCATCAAGCCTAGGCCTTTGGGTCATCATATCGTGCATTTTTTGGTCTTGTTGTATCATGATGTAAGTCTATTTTATGTTGTCCAAGTCATGCCATGTTTGGTTTTAATAGGTGTGGTGTAATACCCCTGTAGCCTTCGTCCTTCATGTTTTCGGTCTTTTGTTCTAGCTTATATTGGCTAGGTTCGAGCATGTTTTAGTCTCACCTTGACTGTCTTGGGACTATTTTGGATGCCCTTACCCCTTTGGGGCTTGCTTTGTATAGCCATGGCTTAAGTCCCTTTGCTAGTTTGAGCTTTGAGCTTTCTTGCATGCTATGTTTGTCTTGCTAGGGTGGTTTGGCACCATTCCATGCATGTTTTGAACTTATGGTGCTGTCACATATCCATCCTTGTCACTCTATAAGTGTGCTTAAGAGTCGCGTCTTTGTGCTTTGATCCTTGAGCCAATTGGCATGCATGTTTGTCTTGCCCTTTTCATGCTTTTCATACCATCATTTCAACACTATTGGCCTTGATGTGGGCATGGTGAATCTATCCATTTTGGTTTAAGTCCATTGAGCATTGTGTATGCCATGTAGTTCATCACATTGTGTATGCCATGTTGTACCATTGTATTTGTGTATGCCATGTTCATAGCATTGTGTATGCTAGTTTTTTCTTAGCATTGTGCATTGTGCATGCCATTAGCCTTATTAGGTTGTTCATGTTGCATTGCATGTTTGCAAGTTTAGGTTACATTGCATTTGGCATGCTTATGTTGCATTGCATGACATCTCCATGTTGCATGCATTGCATTGTGTTTGGCTTGGGTGTTAAGCCAAACCACGAAACGAGGACATTTCAAACTTGAGGCGATGAAGCGTGTCTCAATTCTCGATTGCGGCAGCTCTTGACAATGCATGATAGATTTCTAGGCATTTATGTGTTTGTGTGCATTCATTTTACATTGAATTGCACAAGTTGGATCTTTGGCCATCATGCATCGAGATCGTGATTGATGGTCTTGGATCGATTATGCCTCTCCTTGATGTTTTGAGGTGATATGGGGTGGCATAGATGCGTACATATCCTTGGAGACCCTCTCTTTCCTCTATTTTGTGCTCTCTGCGACTTGGTGTCCTGACACACGATGGCAGCGAGCTCTTATTGTTGGCGGCGGTTCCTACTCTTGGCGGCGAGAGGGTCGGCGATAGCTCCTCATGGCGGTGAGCCTTGGTGCATTCCTCAGCACGGTTTTATTAAGATCCAGCATCAAGTTCTCAAGGACACCCTACAGACAGAGCCTCAACAGAGCAACTGGAGAGCTTTTCAGGACGGCAACCGAGCATGCATCCTATTCTCCTTCAAGCATAGCTGGAGCAGCTTATTTTAATGCTTTACTTGTTAGTTAGCTTTAATTTGTAATTTAATTAGTTAATTTGTTAATTAATTAAGTGTTGTAATAATTAGTAAGTATATTGCTTATTATTCAATTTGGTTGTGTAATAATTAATTAGCTTGTTAGTAAGTTAATTAGTTGGTTTGTATTATTCATTCGGACCCTTCGTCGACAGGGCGAATTTTGTAATAAGTGTGCGTACGTGTGTGCATGTCTTCCAACCCCCATTTCTTTCTCCCTTTTACTTACCTGCTTTTAGTGGTTAGTTTTAGGGCATGTTTCAATTAGCATACTTATGCTTTGCATGCGTGCATCATTCATTTGTCTTGTATGCACCGGGTTCGGCGCATCATACAAACTGCATTGTATTTCAATACCAAGTTGAATACATGTATCAATTGTTGCATTTCATATGCCATCTTAGAATAGCCGAGCCTATTTTAGATGCATCTTCGCATGTGTTGCATTAGCCATTTTAACATGAACTAGGATCATGCATTGATTTCTAACTAGTTCTCTGTTTTGGCTCGGAGTACACTGTGAGTGTTTATGCTTCAGCATACTGCATGTGTGTTATTTTCCATGATAACATGCTTGCCATGAGGCTAACTACTTAGTTGATATAACTGCCTGAATGCTTGTGGGTGAAGGTTGGATTACTTGAATTGGAATAATTCATCAAATCCCTGTTTTAGCCTACTTGCGAGTAGCGAACTTTAAACCATTTTCAAACAAACAAACGTGCAATACTTTGTTCCAACTTAGGCGATCTAGTCTATACTTGAATGCTGTGCGCATCACATAGTAATTCTAGGTTTAATAACCGGAATAAGAACGTATGTGTTTTCAAAAACAGGATATCATGATAATAAAGGCCGATCTTTGATCGGGCGGTGAAAGTGCTCATTGCATGACCTTCCTCTCGTACCCAAGTTCGAGCGAGCAACTTTGGTGATAGCCGGACCGCGTGGCTTTAGGCATGAGTCAAGGTTTCCTAAATTCCCCTAAAACAAAATATTTAGGTGGCGACTCTGTATTTGGCAAAGAAGTCCATGTTTGGCACTTCTTTACAAAAATCAGTTTTCCAAAATGATTTGCCGGATTTGGACTCTTTGGTGATTTATCGGTCTTGCATTGCACTTTGTGAGATCAGATTCAGAACCGTGACATTGAGTCCGAACTGTAGTAAGCCCAAATGAAGAAAATCGGATTTCGCGCCGATTTCGTGCGCGGAGCATGAAACGTTCGAGCGCATCTACAGTTTCTGGCGATTCTGCTAGAGACTTAGAGAACTTGACTCGAAATCATGATATCTTGTTTTGATTACACTTATGTGTCTCTTTGCATTGCATTTGCATTGGTGCGACTAGGACAACATGTTTGCGTATGCTATTCTGAGCAGTTTCTGGGAGGCTTGCTTTGAAAGCGTGCCATAAGGTTGATCGGTTGCGGGCTCTCTGCCACGGCAGAACACAAACCTCGGTTTTTACCGAGGCACCCTTTTTGACCATTCGACCTAGTGCATATCGGAAACTGTAGTGACTATGCCAAGCTAGGACAGGTTACATACCCGATTGTAGGTTGTTTGAAACCGTGTGCGTAGTGAAACCCTAGCTCTAACAAGATATGAGAGAAACCCTACATAACATAGGGGTGTTTTGGCTCTCATTTGCTTGCTATGTGCTTTGAGAGTGTGGCTCTACTGGAATGCATGTATCGGTTTGCAAATGCAGGTATTAGGCTGCGGGCATCGATGTCGAATTAGTTTTACCTATGGGTATCAGTTGATTTGAGGCGATGATTTGGGAGCGATGATCGATGGTTGAAACAGTTCTTCGGCTTGTATTTACCAAGCGTGTGTTGTCTTTATTTAAGCTATTATCTTTGTCCATTTTACGTACATTTGTTTCCTTATTATGCTTTATTTATCGTTTTGCAAGGTAGTTTAGCACCATTGCATCCGACGAATAGATATTCCCGAGCACTCTGGGTTAGAGGTCGTGAACTTAATCAATCGAGGATCTAATTTGCCGGACAAGCGGTGTTCCTTTCTTTACCCTCGGTTACGAGCGGAGATCGATAAAGCGCGATGTATCGATCGGTGATCGTCGGATCAATGGTCTACCCACTAGTGAACAATCGGTGAGGTCTCAATTTTTATTGCGAGGGCGGATATCTGGGTTATTCAATTAGATCAACATAATATGGCAGGCTTGGAAGAGATGATGTGTCAACTCCAGGAAAGTATGAAAACCATGCGATGGGATCTTTGTCAAAGCAATTTGTTATATGCCAAGTCGAGGTTATAGCCTATGAGAGGTAGTGCCGAACTCTGACAAGCTGGAGCATCTACTTCACACCACGCTCCTCCCCCACCAAGAGTTCCAATACTCGGGGAGACAGCTAATGTCCAGGACAATACAAACGTTCCAATAGAGCCAGCTCTGCCTTCGGTTCTACCCCAGCTGTCCAAAGCGCCCACCAACCTAGTGGATTCACCCTTTGAGTTCGAGGTGGACCCTATAGCGCTAAAGTGAGCAAGCTAGAAAAGCTGTTCAAGAAGTCACAAGGAGCACACTCCATACTGGATATAAAAGATGGGTACACCGACTTGGCCGTGACTCTGCCAGATCAGTTTAAAATGACGCACATAGACCGTTTCGATGGATCTGGGGAACCTATGGTGCATTCTTGGTTGTTTTGGACATACTAAAGTGATGGGCCTCTCCAGTTCTGAAGCTTTCCTGTTTGGCGGACCTGTCGGTGTAGCGGCTATTTGGTATGCAAAAGCGGAGGACTTTGTAAAAAGATTTGGGAGGAGATGGTGAGGCCTTTATAGCTTAATACTTCTACAACCACCTTGGTCGAGATCACAACTCGTGATCTTGAGACAACTAGGCAAGAGCCGAAGGAGAGCTTCTCTGATTTCGTAACCCGTTGGAGGGCCAAGGCCTCGATGATGACCATCAGGCCTATTGACAAAGATCAGATACGGATGGTTGTGCGCAACCTCCAGCCCAAGTTCATGCAGAAGATGATCATCCTCCCCCTCCCCACCTTTGCAGATCTAGACGAGATAGGGGTGCAAATCAAGGAACCATGAAACAGGGCCTCATTGATCATGAGAGAGAGCAGCCCAAGAGGGCATTCAATTGCAGTACAAATGCAGGCACAAGCAGTGCTGCAGCTGTCAGATCTTCAGATGTGGGTATGGTTAACACCACTACCACTCCAAGAACCCTTGTAGCTACACCATTCACCGGTGCGTTCGGAAGTAGTTCACAAACAACCAAGAATTCCCCCCGAGGCCAAAGAACCTTCACTCCACTATACATGCCCCCGTCTAAAGCTCTGGGGGTTTTGATTAGGAAAGGGCACTTAAAGCCCCTAAAGCAGCGGCCACTACCAGATAGACTCCCCGCTTCCTATAACCCAGCCAAGTACTGCGCCTTTCACCAACAGCATGGTCATGACACCGACCAGTGCTTTCGATTACATCATGAGATTCAAGATCTCATTGATAACAGGGTGATCATGCCTCTGGAGTAACCGAATGTCACAACCAATCCTCTCCCACCACATAACCAAGCTCCACTTCCCAAACGCATCAATTTGATCCAGACTGGGGTTGTGTCATACGACCCTAGCATATACATCACCCCTTCTCACCTACCCAAGCTGGAGGTGTTCAAACCTAACAGCCCTGACCCGTGCCTGTGAGACAACACCCAAACCCAACTAGAAACGGTGGTAGTGGCTATCGAAGATAGGATTGGGTCAAGCTAGAGAACATATGAGAATGATCGATCGAGCTTGAAGTCTGCGAGCTTCATGTACAACCCGGCGGTTACATTACATCGAGGAGGCGAGTTAGGCCAAATGTGGAATTGCCGGTTGAGGCGAGATTTGTGTAATGCGGGAGGATGGACCTAATCAAGGTCTAGATGACCTAGCGGATCTGGAAGAAAACATTACAAATCTGATTCTTTCAAGAAGCGGGACTCGGGGGCGTGGTAGTCAATTGGTTTGATGGGTTAGCATAGTCTCTTGGGTGGCTTTATGACCAACCGGATGTTGTTGAACAACCTCGGCTAAACGAGTCCGTCGAGGGCGGACATCGGCGATGGCGGAGCGGCGAGAATCACTGCATTGCGGAGAGCACCGGTGTAAAAATTTTTCTCGAACACAGGCGGTTTAGGTGCGGAAGAAAGCTGAGCGATGGCGCCTTGAATTAGTTTGGCGGAAAGGATCGAAGATTCTGAGAGGGCTAGAAAAGCCAAAGCCCTTGAGGAGCAGAACATCTTTGTGTGCACGAGGAGAACATACTACACAGAGAGGCGGAAGGTCTTTGTGGGCCTTTGGAATAACTATGTGATCTTTGGACAAGTGTCTGTCGGCTGCCGATGGCATGTGGTGGGAAGATGACGACCTGTGTCTTGCCCACACCGATGAAGACTGGGGACAAAGCTAGCTAGATAATACCTGGTATGTGGGAGAAGTAGACCACATGACTAGGAGCAGGCGGTATTTCAAACCCCCGCACTTAGATCAACCAGAAGTGTCTGGGAAGGACAAGAAGGCAGAGAAGTAGAAAGAAAAATTACTCGAAGAGGAGGCTGTGTTGAAACAGCTAAAGAAGATACAAGCAGACATCTCCATTTGGGGACTGCTTATGGCCTAAAGAGTTCATAGACAGGCTGTCTTTTCTGCGATGGACAAGGCCAAACTTTCAATCGACACCACGCCTGCGTAGCTGGTAGGGTTAGTTTTTTCCGGGAGGAGTTTCCCTGATATTGACCTTCTCTGACAAGGAGCTGCCGCCTGAGGGCACAAGCCATAACAAACCTCCCTACATCTCTATCGAATGTGGAGACAAATGGGTGCCGGTGGTTCTTGTCGACATAGGATCTGCTATTAGCGTGTGTGCCCGTTGAGGGCGACATATGCAATCCGGTTGAAGCCCGCGGACTTTGTGCCAATGCCTAAATATCTGGCGTATGATAACACCGATAGAGAGGTGATGGGGACTATGTAGATGTCTTGGACATTCCGCAACCTTTAATCTACTCCTAGAGGCGGCCGTGGTTGCACGGTGAAAGCGATCTCTTTCACCGCACGGATATTGAAATACCCCCCGGGAAGGGGTGGCTATAGTTTTTGGGAATTCGTCAATCCATCCGCCAAAGGTGTCTACGGTTTTGGAAATCGAGCATGGCACGGAGGATGTGTTCCTATCGAGATTTACTGGCGAGGCTGAGTCATCTGGAACATCTTAGGCTGTTGATGAGGGTTGTATGTCGGCCGATTAGTGTACCTCATGACCAAGCTCAACACATCCCATGATGGGATTAGAGAAAAGTGGCGAAGGGCATTCTTTATGTCGACGAAGTCTTTGCACAACCCGCATACTTTTGGCAGGCTATCTACCTACCAAGGAGGACTAAGTAAGGAAAGGCAAAGAGATGGTAGGAAGGGCGAGCCAAGCGACAGGAAGCATTTTAAGATGATGCTTCGGCCTATCTATGGTACTCTAAACGGACGCTTAAATGCAGGAGAGGAAGACTTTTAGATTCTGCGACTTGCGAGCTATGGCTAAATCTGAAGAAGGCGCCGGGATTTGAGATCTTTTTACTTGCGGTTATGCGGAGATGATGTTGCTAGAGCGAACAAACCCATCAGCTGAGGTTGAGCAGTGTAAGGAAGTGGATTTTGAGAGCATCGAGATTGAAATGGGGGTAGCACTGGCTTGTCTACTTTTAGATCCTCCGATTGTACATGAGTGCTTGAGGGATGACCTCTCAGTGTCTATGATCGGGAATGAAATGGCTGCGAGCCCATCTTCAAATATTTTGGATCCATCCATCGCACCCTCCCTCGTTTGGCAGTACGAGGAGGGATTCTTATCGGCGACAAGATTGAGCGGTGAGCGAAATCGATTCCACCGAGTCTAGTGAGTCGGAATCGGGTTCAACCGTCTGATCTGAGTCCGATATTCTGGGGGTGACAACCTAGATGCCACATCTGTCTGGGTCGTCTTTTCTTTTTTCCTTTGAGTCTGTTGTAATAGAGGAATCGGCGACTTGGAAGTGATTAATGAGAATGGAATGGCGTGGCTTTTGGTATTTTCTATGCCCATGATTTAATGTATTAATTAGGACTTTCAAATTTTTGATAAAAGCGATGACGAAGAAATTCTTCGATTTTGAAATATTTGCTAGATCAAGGCGAGAGGTTTGTAAAACCGTTTGTTGATGAAATCGCCAAAATTAATGTTAGTCTTGAGAAGGACTCGTGGTAGTCGGATCGGGTCCACGTTATCTTCGGAGGGCGTGAGTGCTTAGTTGCTTTATTAAAAGATTTCAAAGATGTTTTCGTGGTCCTATGAAGACATGCACGGAATCGATCTGAGATTATGCGGCCCGGATCCCTCTTGACCCGAGGCCGACACATTGGCGAAACTTAGAGCGATCCGCCGGATTGGGCTATCAAGATCAAGCGGTCACCAAGCAAATTGGCGGGGTTCTATTTGGTATCTGAATAATAACTTGGTTGTAATATCGTTCGGTGCGAAGAAAGACAACGAGTCGGTATGTGTCGATTTGAGTTTGAACAAAGCGGTCAGAAGGGCGACTTTCCTCTGCTGCATATTGTCGAATTAGTGGACTTCATTGCAGGGCATGCATTGCTCTCATTTATGGATGGCTTTTTAGGCTACAATTAGATATTAATGGCACCCGAAGGCCAGGAGAAGACTGCTTTTACCACCCCATGGGGGACCTATTGCTATAGGGTGATCTTTGAAATTTTGAAGAATCTTTGGAGCTACATATCAGCGAGTGCGACCACGATTTTGCATGATATGATCCATAAAGAGGTTGAGGTGTGCGTGGGCGAAATGATTGTCAAGTCTAAAGAAAGAGGGCCATTACACCTTGCGAAATTCTCCCAAAGGATCGAGAGTATCAATTGTGGTTGAATCCTCGAAGTGTATGTTTGGTGTTCTGATAGGAAAAATGCTAAGGTTTTTGATCATACGAGAGGTGTCGAAGTCGACCCTTCCAAAATCAAGGCCATTTTAGAAATGCCACTACCAAGGGCCGAAAAGGAGGTGTGAGGCTTTACGGGTAAAGTGCAATTCATAAGGCGATTTATTGTAAAATTAACCTTGACTTGTTAACCACTCTTTGGTCTCTAAAGAAATAAATTCTAATGGGACGTGATGGTAAATTTGCTTTTGAATAGATCAAACAATATTCTGAGAACCCACATGTGTTGTCACCGTCGAGCTAGAAGCCGTTGATTACGTATCTTCTGATCGAAACTACAATGGGTGCATGCTTGCCAGTCTGAGGATAAAGTGGAAGAGCTATCTACTACGAGCAAGAAAATCTTTGGATTCTGAGACTTGCTAAACTTCTTTGGAGAAGACAGTTTGGCCTTGGTATGGGCTACCGGAAGGCGTGGCACTACATTAGCTCACTCTGTATCTTGGTTTCGAGATTAGATCCCATCAAATATCTCTTTGAGAAACCGGCACTTACGGGTAAGCTAGCCGTTGGTTTATACCTTTCGAATTCGATCTTAAGTATGTGGCGTGCAAGTCGGTGAAAGAGAAGCGATGGCGGAGTTCCTAAGTGATCACCCGGTGGAAGGGATGAAGCGATTGATACCTATTCCCGAGGCCGTGCATGTTGAAGTAGAGTTTTGGGCGATGTACTTTGACGGAGCGTCAAACCAATACGGATATGGGATAGGGGTATTGCTGATAGCACCCGACAATTTCTTCATACCCTTAGCATTCAAACTTCGGTTCAAAGTATTGAACAATGAAGCAGAATACGTGGCATGCATTGCTGGGTTAAAAGCGGCCCTAGAACTAGGGGCAAAATGATTAGACGTCATCGGGGACTTGAACCTTGTTGTATCTCAAGCTAAAGGAGATTGGAAAGTCAAAGAAAAAAGATGAGAATCTATCACGGACCTTGGGCGTCTTGATTCCTTGGTTTGAGAAATTGAATTTTGCTCATCTGTTAGAAGAACAACAGTTCTGATTCATTAGCAACTTTATCTTCTATGATAGACATCTCTTTCGGAGTTCGGATGCGTCCGATCATCATCGAATAGTAATTTGTGCCGGCCTATGAGCTGATTGCTGCAATAGATGAGGTTCAAGATGAGAACCCCTGGTATTATGATGTTTGGAACTTCTTGGAAAAAGAGGCGTATCCACCAGAAGCAAATGCCAAAGATAAGAGGGTAATTTGAAGAGTGGCTGCTCAGTTCATCGTCTGCGGGGGTAAACTATACAAGAGAGGTCATCTCGAGATGTATAAACTGTGTGTTGACGCTGAAGAATCGAAGCGCCTGATAGAGGCCATCCATGGAGGAGAGTGTGGAGCACACATCAACGGGGTGATGCTAGCCCGGAAGATCCTTAGACATGGTTATTACTGGTCCACCATGGAGGAGGATTGTATTGGCTTTGTCTGGCAATGCAACAAATGCTAGATCCATGCAAATCACATGAAAATTCGCTATCGAAGGCTACAACATGACCGCCATTGCCATTTTCGGTCTAGGGGTTGATGTGATTGGGGCTATCACTCCAAAGGGGTCCTAATGGGCATGAGTTCATTTTGGTGCGATAGACTATTTTACGAAGTGGGTTGAGGCCCAATCTTATGTAGTGTTGAAGGCTTCACATGTTGCAAAGTTCGCCGAAACATCATCTGTCGCTATGGGGTCGAGCAGATTATTTGAGATAATGGTTCTCACTTCAGAAGGAAGTGATCGACTTGTTGGAGAAATACAATGTGGCTTTTATAAGTCATCCACATATCATTGCCAGACCAGCGGAGCGATTGAGGCCGCTAACAAGAACATCAAGCACATTTTGCGAAGATGGTGGAAACCTCTCGGGTGGCGGATAAAGCGCCATTTGCTCGTGGGGCTCTGGGACTTCAATTCGAACTTCTCTTGGGGTAACTCGGTATGCCCTGGTTTACGGGATGGAGGCATTACGCTTGCTCGAAGTTGAGGTTCCGTCATTGCAATCTTGGCTAAGTGTCGAATGGTGAGGCGATTAGCGACAAAGCGAGTTCGAAGAACTCATGCTCTTTGATGAGAGGAGGCTGAAAGCACTACACCATGTTTAGGGTTATCAACGAAGAATTACCAGGGGTTTTAACAAGAAGGTTAAGTCTAGGAATTTGAAGGAAGGGATCTAGTGCTCAAAGACAACCGAGCTCCCATTCATGACCCTAGGGGTAAGTTCGGACCTAATTGGTGGTTCTTATATCATCAAGTCTATACAGTGAATTGGGTACTGTTGTTACGATGGACCTAGATGGCCTAGAGTTCTCGGCCGATCAACATGGACAAATTGAAGAAATATTATCCCGAGTGGCTCGCTAGGCGAAAACCGAAAAGGCGACCTAGGCAAAAGTTAGAGCATGAAAAATTTGAAATTATAAAAATTGAGCTCATAAGGTTGAAAACCCAAAAAGGCGACCTTGGCAAAAGTTAGAGAGCAAAAGGAGAGTATTAATACGAGTGAACCCAAAATTTGAACTTCGTAAGGCTTGATTTCCATCTTTAGGATATGTGCGCAACTTCATCTGAAGTCGACCATAAACACTTCCTTGATCAACTTTGTCCATGTGATCTTATTGGACATCTCGTCTATACGCATTCAAAAGCTCGGTTGTGATCTCGGTCTGGTGTTATTGAGACTAGGAAACTTTCTAGTTGCTAGGATCGGGGTTGTACATCTCGTTGATAGATCTCGGGCATGTCGATTCGATCCATATCGAAAATGGTTTTGAAAAGTTTTAATAAAATTGATTTTGCTCAAATTAATCTTTTGACGACTTAGACCATTTTGGACCAAGCGGAACATTTTCAATACCCACAACCTTTAATTTCATTGATTTCAATCTGAGTCCTCCTACTCTTGAATACAAATTGAAGTTGCTTTTTATTACATTCATAAAAACTTGAAAGTCTTGATCAAGGCAAATAAATTTAGGGCATAGTTAGGTGTTCTGCGTCCCTCCGGAGTTGGTAGAAGCCTTTGGCGCCAAAGTAGGCCCAATCTGCGCCTCCTCAACAAGCCAAGCTATGCACTCATCGAGAGGGTGTAACTTAAAATGGAAGTGGGGGCGAGCTCTCTCGTCCTCCATGCTATAGCATCTTAGAGCTATTTGTGTGCCTCGGTGGAAATGTGCAGTACTCTATCCCTCTTAGAGCAAATCGATCATGTCTGAGCCTTTGGAATCGAAATGGAAAATAGAACCGCGATGTGTTAGGCCGATCAAGCTGAATCGGTGGCGGGTCATCTTTGTAACTCATTCTTTGGTGGATTGAGCCAAGGATAGCCCCAAGCAATATGCATGGCGGACAAAGCGCACATCGATCGCACCACCATCCTCGTCACGAGCATCGACTAGACATTGCGGAAGAAATAGCGCAAAATTTGAATATGTGGGCGAGTCCACAATCTTCAATTTATCCATCAACCATATCGGGAGGGATGAAGAATGAGAGATTAAAGAATAGAGAGGTGTCGTTGAGAGAAAAAAGTGAGAAAATGGTTTTTGCGAGAAAAAACCGAGCATGAGGTCAGTGATGTGAGAAACATATGTGAGATGGGATGGGAAACATACTGCAATAGTAGTGGACTCCCTGACAAGCTAGCCGATCTCCGGCGATGAAAAGCATCCAAGCCCATCAATGTCTCGGCTAATGCCATGGCGATCTGACTCTTGCCTCTCTTAAGCTCTAAACTTCAATCAAGCGAGTGCTAAACCCACGGAACTGGGGCAAGCAAGAAATGAGACAACATGCACAAGTAAAAGCGCATGTCGCCGATAACCATGTCAATGATGATCGCCACGGTCACCGGCATCAGAGAAACAATGAATCAAGCTTGGAATGTCCAGCTCTTTGTCGTGAATCAATGACTGAGCGTCGGGCAAAGTAAGGCCGCACATCCATCCTAAGGCTTGGACATAGCCAGCGAAATTGAGGCAAGATTTCTTCCTCGCTTGGATTCCATTAAAACTTGGAAGTCTTCAAAAGTGGGACACATCTCTTGCGCAAAGCTAAAGGCGTGTATCCTTTGGATTCTAAAACCTTGTCGCGGCATGAAGGAGCAAAGTGCATGAGTGTGACTCAGCGTGAATAGTGCATTTATCTTAAGCCAAATTCAACTTTTCCGAGCCATCTAATTTGGCGATCAATTTGTGAGATTTTGGACAAGAAATGCTTCCATTTGGTGCAAAAGCGGTGAAATGAAAAAGAATCGAAGTGGAACTCTTATAGAAGATAAAGCGTTGAGTGGAGGACGGATGTTGATGTTTGAGAGTGCGCCATTGATGGCGGCACACCTTATTGATGGTTAGCGATGGCTCATCGGTGGCAGCGATAGCACTAATGGCGGCGAGCTTTCCCATGTGGCTGACCTCTTCCTCATGCTCAGCGGCCTTACGGGTGAAGATCCGGTTGTTTGCTCTGATGGAATCTGTTATTAGTGTCTTTTAAGGTCTTGTCTTTGTCTGTTGGACTCTGTTGTGTCTCGTTTAAGGCGTATTAGTTTTCATTTTTGTATCGAGTTGTAACCATCTTCCTCTCATTTATCGAGTTATTTGTAACTTGCTTATCGAGTTGTAAACTTGTTAAGGCTTTGTTTTGCTTATCGAGTTGTTTTGTTGTTAGTCGGTTCACTACGATTAATGCAATTCGAGTGTTTAGTTTTCAAAAGAAATCTCAATCTCATTTACATTGTTGTGTAAAGTGATGCGATCGATCTGATGCATAGAATGTACAAACATAACATTTTTTCAACAAAAAAAGTTGTTTCATTCCATCTATTTTCTTTTGCAAAAGTACATAGTTTTGAAGAAAATAAAACCTGCCTGACGCAGTACAAGGTGCTAAAACTACTAGTAAAAAGAGAAATAAAGCAAAAAACAGAGCATCTGAATCGGCGCCAGTCGCCTCAAGGCTGAGAGGTCCTCCTCGCCCTCTTCCTCAACTGAGAGGACTATGGAACATCGTCACCATCAGCACCTGACTCTGAACCTGAACCATCCCCAGCCTCATCTCCATCCTGAGACGACTCTGACTGCGGACTCACTGCCTCCTCGTCAGACTCATCATTATCTGGGGCAAGCCCCTGTGAACTACTTCCGGCGTGAGCATGCCCAACTCTGCTACGGTTGTGCGCTGGAGTCCCTCATCCCGCTCCCTCTGCCGCTTGGGGAAGTCTTTGAAGGACGCTCTTGCTCTAGGGGCATCCGATGGGCCATCGAAAGGAATTTGAAAAAGAGCAATTCGCCAAAATGCATTAGCAATGAAAATATATCGGATGCAAGAATAATGAGCCATGGCGGTGGATGATTTGTAGTGTATGTATGTGTGTGGCGGTGTATGGGAGCAATATATCAGATCCGTGTGGTGTGGAACTATGCAAATGATGGCGTGTTAAGAAAAGATTTTGTGGCATGAAGGGTGGTTTGAAAGAACTTACCGGAATACTGTAAATACTGAGCAGGTCCATGCTCGTCTGTAGCATCCCCATCAGGGCCATCGACTCGGTGACTAGTGTACTCAATGGAAGCACGCAAAGTGTTGAGATAATCGATGTCTATAGGATATCAAATGAAATGAAATAGTGTACAAAATGAAAGGTATAGCACATCTTTGGAGTCGAGCCACGAACTCAGACAAGCTCATGACCAAGGTGGAGGAGGAGGCGATGAGAATCGATAAGTCTCTCGGCCCGCCCTCGGCATGTCATAGTAGTAAACGTGGCAAACCACTTATAGTCCCCTGTCTTAACCGGGACCTCTCCTCCTACAAGATTTGGTCGCTCTGCCTCTCCCTCCCCAATTTGGAACCTCGCTCCTTCTCCTCCTCGAGACATTGGACAAAGGTGGCATCGGATGTGTTTGAATAAAGGTCGTGTAGTAAGCCCTCTGCTGAGTAATCCATCTCGAGTCCTACCATGAACTAAATCACACAGTCGATGGGAGCTGTGTGTCTCCTCATCGATGGTGGAGGTGCCGTCGGTATAAATGGGCGAGCAATCCCAAGATCAGCGTCTGGCACTCACTCAAAAACCGAGCCTGACGGATCGGGCCCTCAAAGAGGATGTGGCGGTCGAGACAATGCAGGCGGTGTGGTCTTGATCTCGGAGTCTGGCGGAATCACCTCCATAGGCGCCACGTGATCGAGAAAGAAGAGCGAACAAGATGATCGGTCGTCAAATAACTAATGTGGGTGCATCGGGTTAATTGAAATAATTTCATTGTATAATTACCTCGGCCGTGGAGTCAAAATCTTGCGGGAAGAACATAAAAGCTTTCTCGGGTCATCTGACAATTTGGTATACATCGAAGAATGAGGCTATTCTTGGGGTCTCCTCCACGAGCTCTGGAGCAAGTGTCGGAAGTATGCATACACCCTGGTATGAAAGATGTGATCGATGGATTAATATGAGCAGTGTTGACCATCTGAAGCGAGAATGCGATACAATGCATAAGAGTGCAGGTCTAGAAGCGGACATTAGATTTGTGTTAATGTGTGTAATATGCGATTACGATTAATGTAGTATGTATGGTGTCTGAGAAAATGCAAGCGAAAACATCTGATCAAAAGTAGAATCTGAGAGAATGTAGAAAGTATAAGTTTTGAACACAATGGAATCAAAAATATTAAGCAAAATAATGAAAAGGAAACTAAGTTGTGTACCTCCCAAGCTGCTTAATGGCCAATCAACCTCCCGCATGTCAGAGAGGTCAAGCTCATATATCCATGAAAGTGGTAAGGCAGTATTGCCCTAGTCATAAAATGGACGTTGAAGCACCACAGGCGCCAAAGTATAAACCCATAGTATTCCACCTGTTTGAAAACAAAATTAGTCCGAAAAAAACGAGGAGAAGCCTGGCGTCTTGCTCCACCTCCATCGATCTCGATCCTCCCTCTTAATGCTCCTCAAACCGGTATATTTAACCATGCCGCTTGAAGTGTTGTGGGCCAGCGCTCAAGTAATGTATATCATGTGGCCACCACTCTCCCATGTCGGATCAAAAGGAATCGAATCACCTCCTACGCTCGGGCCCGGTGATCATGGCGAAGTCAAAAGAAGTCGTCGTCATCTCTCGTCGTGGAGAAGTGGAAAAAGTTGGTGGTGTCCCACCACCTCTCCAAAAGGAGCCCCTAGGAGGCAATGACTTTGTGACCGTGTCAGCGGGGAGCAAAATAGGCAACAGGTCCGTCGATGATCTGGCGGACCCTCATGAGAAGTACATCATACCAATCGAGCTATCGTCGGCGCCATAACCTCTGAAGGAGGCGGGATCCGTCATGTTGACAATGCATATGTCGCCGAAATCGGTCAGTGATGTATTGAAAATATAGTTGCATTGATCGGTGATGTATTGAAAATCGATTGCATTTAGACCCGATGATGTGTGAAATCAGTTAAATGTACACGACAAAGTGTAAATCTGACGAGATCAAGCATGTGATGCAATTAGATCAAAATAGTGCAAGAAATGCAAATAGTTGAAAATATATTGCGAAGCGAGTTGGTACCACCCGCAGCAATGGCGGAACAAATGAGACCTCGACTCTCTCTCGGTAAAGAGGTCATCTAGCGCGCCCTCATCGAAATCGATTGAAAGTGTGGATGCCTCCAGGCGGTATAATGTGAGTCTCCGGGTGATACCTCATAGGATCAAAGGACGTATGCTTTCGATGGTAAAGGCTGAAACTCAACCCGGCTCGACCACAAAGTCATGGCGAGCTCCACTGGAGGAGTGTGGAGAAACCCCCATCATCGGAATATCATCGACCATCTAAAATAGATGCAAAAATAGGCAAAATGAGGAAGTTTGAACAAATCAAACCCTAAGAGAAAAATTCAAATAAAGTTGAAAAACCGAGAAGTGAACTAACCTTGAGAGAAACTTGGGGAGATGATCCTTGAGCGGAAATGACAAAAGAGGCCTCGGAATCAATTTACGATAGGTTCAAATCAAAGAGAACAAAGGGTTTTAACGATTCAAGGTTGTTTAGGGTGTTGGGAAATCACGTAGAAACCGTGAATCTAGAGAGGAGGTGTACCTAGAAAGCAAGGAGATTATTCTTGTACAAGGGGTGTGGAGAAATGAAGTGATTTTGGGTGTATTTAAAGACCCATGGTGAAAAAGACCAAAATGGCCAAATCTGCTAGTGATGGTAGCACCCTCATCGGTGGCGGCACCCCTTTGTTGATGGCAGCGATGGCCACTTATGGCGAGGGACGCCCTCCTATCATGGCTTGACAGGCCTCTACGGTCTACTATCTATTTTACCTTGGAATGTGTACTTGGGTTCCAACAATTGAGAGTGTCCAAAATTTGATTCAAAATGCCTTCGTGGAAGCCCGAATCATGTTCTCAATATCTGATGGTCATCGCCCATCAAGCAGCACAAGGTGTATCCTTTTGATGCATCACAACCCTTCGAGAGGTAAGCTGGAAGTTGCCTTCAAGATGTCTTTATCAAGCATGCTTTTGTTGTCACCTAGCATTACGTTTGTTGTATTAAACATCCATTCTATATACTCGCATTGCTTTGCATATCTATCTTATGTTATCCGCATGTCACTTCGCATTGTTTGCATATATATCTTGCCACCACATCGCTTGCATTGTTTGCATATATATCTTATTTATCACGCATGTCCTCTTGCATTATTTTGCATATATATCTTGTGTTATCCGCATGTTATTCATTGTTTTGCACCCTCATATATCTTATCTTTTGCCACGCATGTCCTTTCATTGTTTGCATACCTATCTTACTTGTTATCACGCGAGTTACTCGCATTATTTTACATCTCTACCGTGTTGTCTCGCACCCTTAGGTTGCATTGTCTTGCTCCTTCCACTCGCATTGTCTCGCACTTTTAGGTTGCATCGTCTTGCACCTTCCACCAGCGTTATCTCGCACCGCCAAGTTGCAACGTCTTGCACCCTTCCACCGCGTTGTCTCATGGCCTTAGGTTGCATTGTCTTGCACCCTTCCACCCGTGTTGTCTCGCACCTTTAGGTTGCATTGTCTAGCACCCTTCCACCAGCGTTATCTGGCGTCCAGGTTACATTGTCTTGCATCCTTCCAACGTTATCTCGCACCTTTAGGTTGCATTGTCTTGCACCATAGACACCCATTTTTGACTATCCTCAAGACTTGGTTGTTAGCACAAGTACACCCAACAACTGAGTTCGATTGCAAATCGTGAGGATTGACTTTGGCGTGAACGTCCTGGGTTTTGAGCTTTCCAAACCCTATATCCTTCTGCCCCATTCTTGGACCATGACTTGGTCCTCTCGAATCATTTTACTTGGCCCCAATGGAATAAAGCCTGCATTATTTGGATGTAAAGAAATTATGCAATTCTCACAGTTTGTGTCGTTAGATACACAAAAGCGAACAAGCGTGATAGATACACTAAGTGGACAAACATGTGTGATGGATACACAAAAAGTGAAGAGAGTGTGATGGATACACTATATGAATAAAGTGTAATGGTTTGATACACTAAGTGAAAAGCAAAGTGTAGCCAGAGATACACAAAAACAAAAACACGAGTGTGATGGATACATTAAGCAAATATGTGATAGAATATACTAAGCAAATAGTAGTAACCAGTGGTGAATGATACACAAAGAGGGGCATGTGAGCTATATACAAAAAGTGAGCGTGTGTGGCTAGATATACAAAGTGAAGCGAAATTAATGATGGATACACTATATGAAACAAAGCTAGCGTGATGGATACACAAGGTGGTAGCGTGTAATGATGGATTACACTGAAGAGAATGAGCATAGTGTGATAGATGCACAAAGAGAAAGTGTGTGATTGAGGCCACACAAAGCGGCGTGTGATTGATACCTGGCAAGTGTGTGATTGATACACAAAAGCGAGCATGTGATTGATACATACAAAGTAAAAGTGTGTGATGGATACACTATATGAAGCAAAGTGTGATAGATACACAAGATGAATGAAGTGAGCAAAAGCGTGATGGATACAATAAAAAGGCAAACACAAAGTGTGATAGATGCACTAAGTGAACAAGTGTGATGGATACACAATAGAGTGTGAACTGAAGTGTGATCGATGCACTTAAAGTGAACAAAGTATGATTGATATACTAAATGTGAACTTGCGAAGTGTGATAGATGCACTTAGTGAACAAGTATGATGGATATCTTGAATGTGAACACGAAGTGTGATGAATGCACTTAGTGTGAACAAATATGATGGATATCTTTGAGATGTGTGAATTACGAAGTGTGATAGATGCATAGTAAAAGCAAGTATGAGTTGATATACTATAGGTAGAACACAAAGTGTGATAGATGCGCTCGGTTGAACAAGTATGAGTTGATATACTAAAGGTGAACCACGAAGTTAACGATAGAGTCGCTCGATGAACAAAGTATGATCAGATATCTTGAGATGTATGGGAGCACGAGGTGTGATAATGCACTTAGTGAACAAGTGATGGATATCTTGAATGTGAACCACAGTGCAGTAGATAAGCAAGTGAACAAGTAGCAGTTGATATACTAATTGAACACAAAGTCTTGATAGATACTTTTCCGGTGAACAAGTATGATTGATATGCTAAAGGTGAACCTGAAGTGTGATAGATGCACTTTCGATTGAACAAGTATGATTGATAT